>CM042428.1:37683610-38046110 GCA_023631565.1 Gymnocephalus cernua | reverse complement strand
GATACCACCCTCACATACTTTCTCTTTAACTCTACAAGTCGATGGTTAGTTGCTGCTCTGTGCGCTCAAGAGGACACCGCAGGCTCTGTTTTTGTGAACCCAGCAGCCCAGATCGCAGTCAAGTGCGCCCTGCCAAGTGCGTCGGGAACGTGCCAAATGCACTTTTCGTAATTTCGTGGCCAGGATCTCTTGGCGCACCTGTGGCACACTTTGGCACAGGGTGGGATCATAAAGAATGGTCCTGAGAAAGTTATAAGTGGAGGTAGACGTTTTAGAACTTTTTTTTGTGGAGCGCTGTAAACTATTTCCAATTTCTAGTTTAATTTGCACTCGCCCTAGTGTGACTGACTCGCACGCCAATCTGCCTGTTTTACTAATCTCAGCACATATTGCTAACGGCGTGTAGGGCTAAAAGTTTTTTGGGGGAAGAGCACAATGAGCCAACCAATGATTTAGTGGTGGGGATACTTGGGACTATCAGTACCTTGAAATAAATAATTCACAAGTTAAACTTTTAGTTAAGTATTAAATAATGAATTGCCAATTTTCTTTTTCCCTTGGCCAATATCATCATCCAAAAATACAGATCCAACCCCAGTTTGGATCCCACCATGGCTGGTTCACGCTTGAGACCACGCTGTACTCGGGCCTGTGACTGTTCATTTATGTGTGTATTTGTGGATGCACGTGGGCTGCTTTGCCTCCCTCTCTGTTATCGTTGACTCATCCATTTTCAGCCAGTTAATAATTCAGAGGGTCTTCAGGCTGTCTCTGTGTTCGCCTATGTAAGAACCCCTAGTAATTACACACCACCAAAACAAGACACTGACTCTGATGGCCGGCAGCATGGCTGGGCTTGGAGAATGAGCGGAGAAAGAAGAAGGGAAGCGGGTGAGAGTGAGGGAAGGAGAGATCGGAGGACATGGATTGGAGGATACACAGGAGACAAGAAGGATACACAGTGGAGAAAGGTGTCTCAGCACTGTTGTAAATCCTCTGCAGGGCCTTGTAAGCTGTCAGACAAGCTGAGGGTGTTAAAGGCATGAAGTGAGAGCTACACACACTTCTGATCTCACACACACACACACACAAATCATTGTGCAGAGAGAAAAGTTTACTCCTGCTATCGGCGTGACTGGCTCGCTGCTGTGTTTTATGGCTTTCTATTCCTATGTGATTTTCTCTGCCATGTCACATAGGGTCTAAAGCCATTGGGTACAGAGTGGGAGATCTGCAGACAAGGATTAGATGGATATATGAAATGACAGAGGAGGGATAAAAGAAGAGCACAAGGAGGTTTAACAGCATATATGTACACACTCACACACCCGTAGACACTGCATGGCCTGAGGCGTTTTTGTCTCTGCTTGCTGGCAGCCTGGAGTCTAGCTCAGCTAATTGCCCCCATATGAGACAGGTTGAACCACATATCAATCCCTAAAACCACACACACACACACACACACACACACACACACACACACACACACACACACACACACACACACACACACACACACACACACACACACACACGCGTGACTGCAGACACTTTATGTTTGGTCTGTGTCTGTGTTTTTGTCACCCACTCTCTCCCACTTGCATTAACACACACACACACACACACACACACACACACACACACACACACACACACACACACACACACACACACACACACACACACACACACACACACACACACACACACACACACACACACGCACAGTATACACTCCCCAGCCATGCTAGTGCTGCTGACTCAGGTTGGTATTTAATGAAGCTCTCTAGCCCGTTAGTGAAAAATGTTAACGTTGGGAGTTTAGTGAGCCTTAAGACTACTTCTGGCTGTGTGGGATGTGTGTGTGTGTGTGAGAGAGAGAGAGAGAGAGAGAGAGAGAGAGACCAAGGGAGAAACCGTTTGGGGAGAGAAAGAGAGAGTAATTGAAGAGCAAAAACAGAAGAAAATGTGAGAAGAAGCGTAAAGCGTAATGGTAGTTTTTGTTCCACGTTGAGTGACAGCGCTCAATTGACCCCCATGCCAATCTTTACCGCAGTGCAGTATGTGAGAGTGTGCCGTGTGTGTTCTCTGACCTATTGACTGGACCACAGTAACTTTCTTGCTGAGAGCACTGCAGAAACACGCCACCTTGAACGTTATCGACAGCTTTCTGCTATACATTTATCACTGGATTACACCAGTTTTGTAGGCCTGTAGGTAATATAAATGATGATAAATCTCAGACGATTTAGGTTTGAAGCTGTGTCGTTGCAAGGTTTCTCCCAGAAAAGTTGTTAGGCCCAATGAAGTATCTTTTGTTTAGGTTTAGGCAACTTAAACACTTGGTTAAAGTTAGGGAAAGTCATATAAACACAAGCAAAATAGCCGTCAAAGTACCTTTCAGTCTTTCAGCCCAAATCGGATACCTGGCTTGCCGGCAGTCTGTCACCGTTAAGCGGCACGCTTCCTTGGCTCAGGGTCTGTGCTCTGCTATCATAGACTGTGTGTGCTAATGAGTTAGCTGCTAACGATATTCTGTTCCACGGAGTGTCATTAGTTCTTCGGCTCTGAATTAAGTATTGCTCCAGCCTACAAATTGTATCCTACAGACTAAAGAAAACAATCTTTGTTTTGTACAGATCCTTGAAAAGAAGAAAGGAAAATAAGAATAATGATACAAAAATAAAATTCCCTCCAATATCGTGGGTCATATCGCAATCATAATATAAGTCAAAATAATCGCAATTAGA
Organism: Gymnocephalus cernua; assembly: GCA_023631565.1. Taxonomy (NCBI): domain Eukaryota; kingdom Metazoa; phylum Chordata; class Actinopteri; order Perciformes; family Percidae; genus Gymnocephalus; species Gymnocephalus cernua. The sequence continues at coordinate 38,043,360 of CM042428.1, read as the reverse complement.
TATTTTCCTCATATCGTGCAGCCCTACTGTCGGTACTACACATTATACACAGACAAGGGCGTAACGTTGGGTTCAACGTTGGCGGGGTTGAGATCTCAAAATGTCAAATGTCAAAAGGCGACAAATGTCGTAAAAAAGCAAAATCTTTGGGAAAAAAAACTGCCAAAGGCAACAAAACTTTATTTTAATTTATTTTTTGCACTGGCAATTTTTGATTATCTTTCAATTACACCTATGTACACAGGCCCCACTTTTGCTGGAAGCATCCACTGCACAGCACGACATGGCAACGTCTTGCTCACTTGATCATATTTTAGACAAACTGTGAGTAGATCAAATGAAGCCAAATAAGGAAACTCTCTTCATCATAGAGTTCAGTTAAAAGTTCTAAACAGAAAACTCACTTTGCCTCAATATGCACGAAAAAGAAATGAAAAGATGAAAAAACCCTCCTTCTCCTTCTTTGATTCCAGATATCCATTGGTGTTCAAAAGACTCATTCAAGCTCACGAGCAGAGTGATGTATTGGCAGCTTGCCAGATGAAGGAGAAACATTTTAATGCCTTCCCTCTTCTCCTCCTCTCTTCCCTTCCCTCTCCCTCTGCAGGTTTACGTGGATGCGCTGCTACAGATAGGCCATGCCCTTCACCTGCGCCTGCTTCTGTGGTCTGAACGGCTTCTGCCGCAGACGGAAGAAGAAGAAAAAGGAACAAGTGGAGGAGGAGGACGAGGGTGAGGAAGTAGGACGATGGAGGGATCAGGAGACAGAGGTGTGACCGCGGCGCAGTCAGCTGCGCTCTCCCTCCCTTTACGGGGTTTTTATCCTTTAACAAACGGGAATGTACGGCTGCTCAGTACAGACTGTCTGATATTATGCGTGGGGATACTCTAACAGGGATGTGGGAAAGGGGCTTCAGCAGGCATAGGTTTTTATTGAAATTACATTTTGATCCATCTGCTTTCGAAAGTGTCTAAGGCTTCAGGTTCTACGCATTTTCTACTTTTTAAGCTGCATAAACTCAACAACTGCAATGCTGCCTTGAGCCACATTCCTAAAAATGAATCAAATTGATGAAAATAAAAGCCTGTGAACCTTGCGCTCATCCCCATTAACCACCCTTGCTGCATTTTAATTTTCCCTTGGCAGCTGACAGAGAACTTTGCTTCTGCTGATGTGATTCCAAAAAAGCATTTTTATCAGTGTGATTTATTTCTTGCCATAGCTGGTGTACTGTATAAGTTGTATAAGAGACGGCGGGCCCTTGAAATCCATTATTTCTCTCAGTCACACTTCTCAGCATCTCTCCCTTCTCCTCCTTAATCGCAGCTCCACGGAGGCTGAATGGATGGCGCTCTGCACCTCCTCGCCTACCTGCTTATGTCAGATCAACTTAGTGCAAACTTCAGCCAAGTGAGAAAGTGTACAGTAATTTCCAAAGTCACCCATGGAGGGCTGGAGCCTATCTCGGTTTTCACGCTGAGCTGGGCCCAATCTAAAGCAGAGCAGCTGTCCAATCAGCAGCTTAGCTGAAGTGTGAAGATAGGAGTCAAGGGTCAGAATGAGCAACAGGGTTTGTGAGAAGTCCCTCCTCTGATGCCGTAGCATCTCTGTCTCATTAATAGCCAGACAAGTAATTACAAACACACACACACACACACACACACATTGATGCAGACCCATCCATTAATGTCCCCCATGGGGAGTGGAGTGTCTGTCCATAAATGCCACTGCAGTGCGCTTCCAGCTGTCACCTGTGTGAGTGTATGACTCTGAGAGTGTGTGTCTGTGTGCTTTTGTTTCTTCTTGGCTGCAACAATAGACTTTCAAACCTGAAACAAGTGGTTAAGAGATCCATTCAGCTGCTATAAAACTGCCTTTTCAGAATGCACATCGAGACACAAAGACCCAAACACACACACACACACACACACACACACACACACACACACATACACTCACGCACACACATAGATACTCATCAGCGTATGTGATTATGCATTGCACGTCCAGTCAGGCAGTGGAGATGTAATTAACCTTTTCCAGCAGGAAACAGATGCCTGGATGTCACACACAAACACACAGTGACATACACACACACACACGCACACACACACACACGCACACACACACACACACACACACACACACACACACACACACACACACACACACACACACACACACACACACACACACACACACACACACACACACGTCTGCTGTCAGGGAAACAAAGCCAACGTCATGGTGTCACGGAAACAAAGCCCCAAAAGCGCCGCCTGGCACTCTGTGATAATCCCCTCACGCATATTTACATTCAGGGCTTAGAATATGCCTCGGTGCCGCCGTCTCCACCCCCAGCCGCACTCCACTACCTCCACCCATCCGTCCTCTCTCTCCTCTCCGTCCTCCGTCCTCTCTCTCCTCTGCTTCTACCTTTTGGACTTCCACCACATTCCCCTTTTCCTTCCGCTATCTTGTCCTCTCCTCCATCTTTTCCCTCTCTCCCAAAACTCTCTCCTTCGTGGGTTTCATCTGTTTATCATCAGTGGACAGTACATGGCCTTGCATGGCGTCTCCCACAGATTAGCCCCCATTCTCTCTTTCTCTGACTCTGAATATCAGGGATTTCTTCAGGCGGGCAAAAAGCTGCTTTACGACAGATTAATGGACGGCTCTGATTGTGTCTGTTGGTGTGTGTCTGTGCCTGCGTGAAACAGATCGTCTGTTTACTCATGCTCCCGCTTACAAGTGGCGAAATGAGACAGAGCTAAAGCCATTTCACAGTGTAGAGCACCTATTATGATTCACTGTGTTACGACGCAGGCCTAATGAGAAATAGAGAGAGGGAATGAGAAGAGGGGTTGGAGGAGGATCGGGGAGGAGGAGAGAAAAAGACGTTAATGAGAGCGAGAGTTGGGTACGGAAGATGGGGGCTAATGCTAGACAGAGCATTCATGCTAATTGGCTACAGTGGATAACTTTCTGAGGCGGGGGATGTGTGTGTGTGTGTGTGTGTGTGTGTGGAGCCTGATCTGTCGGAGTTACACTCGTTTAGCGCTCCCTCCATTTCACCTCTTTAATGAGAGGAATATTCGTTCCAGTAGACTTGAAATTGCTAACGATTTGTTGCTCCCACACACACACACACACACACACACACACGCACGCACGCACACACACACACTTGGAGGTGGTGGTGATGGTGTTGGGGAGGGGGGGGTGGAAAGTGTGCGTTTCCCTCAAGCGCCACAAACCCAGTCCTTTATGGATCATGGCAATTTTCAGGGATTGTGACTCAAGGACAAACAGCTAAAAATAGAGGGGTGGTGCACGACTCCTGCGACAGCGGGGAGGGGAGACGGGAGGAGGTGGGGGCGACGAAAACGAGTCCTGTCGCATTAGATTTGGGTCAGAAACGAGGGAAGAGCCGACGAAGCGGAGAGTGTTACAGACGGCGGGGAGATTCATCACTCGCTGCTCCCTGTACCTCTCCCCTCTCGCTCGTCTCCTTCAACACCTCGCCCCCCCCCCCCCCCCCCCCCCCCTCCCCACACACACACACACACCTCCTCTCTAACAAAGATGGTAAACCGCTGGAAAGACAAAGAAGAAGTAGCGCAGGGAAGAAAAGGCGGGAGAAGTGACTGTATACTGTGAGAGAGAGACTGAACCACAGCTAGCTTGGATTATATTATAATATTAATAGATGCCGTTCTATCCGAGGCTCTTTACTGTATAATGAGTGCATGCATAAATTCACACTATGAAAGATCCCAGTAGGGAACATATTGTATTGTCTGTTCCCAGTTTAAAGGAACTTTGACATTTTCAGAAACATGCTTATTTACTTCCCTATTGTACTCTCATGTTTGTATGTTTAGCAGGAAGCTGCAGGGAAGTGGGAATCAATTAGCTTAGCATAATGACTGGACGCAAAGAAAGCAAATAAGTGTATTTTCAATAATGTCAAACTATTCCTTTAATCCAGTGGGTAGTGTGCTGGATAAAACTCTCTGTATTACATAAGGAACATCGTAACCCTGTCTGTTATGGTGCCATGCTTACGGAAATGAAACCCTCACCACCGTCTCATTGAGGAGTTCAATCTCTAACACTCAACTCAAGCAGAATAAGTTGCTTTCAAGACATCAGATGCTGCCACAGCCACCCAGTGACATGGCCTACGTTTTGAATATGCAGCGCAGGGCAATTAGATTTGTGACAATATCAGTACCTTTCTTTAGGGAATGGTACCCTCAACCCTGGCAGTGTTGCTGCAGTACAGCTCTTTGTCCCTCCTGTTGTCCCTTGATTACTTTCTCCTTCTGGCATGCACATCTGTTCTGTTATCCTAATGAAGAAGAAAGTGATAGTCCCACCAAGGCTAATTAGGATGACTGGGATGCAGCGCGCTGGTAGACTGGTGATAGAGTCAGGAGGGAAACGCCGACCGCTTAGAGCTCCCACCAGTCCCGGCGCATCAGACGAGGGAATGGGGGAAAGGGATGCCGAGAGAGGAGATTAAAAAAACGAGCAGAAGAGGAGGAGAAGAGAGACACATAGCGTAATTGAGACTGTAATGGGTTTTGTCAGAAGCACCTATCAGGGTCAAGTTAAAACGATTTTGGAGAGGAAGAGAAGGATGAGAGGATGGGAAAGGGGAGAAGGAGCCAATTGGAGTCAGAATCCCGGTGAGGAGAGGCCCTCGTCCATGCCAACCTCACCTGATTGCCAATTTGTGCCAGTCTACAGACATCAAACGCCAATATGAGCCATGCGCAGACACACAATGATTTGGGGAGTGCTAACCAGCAAGAAGCACCCGTACACATTCACTCACACACATGTGCGGACTCATGCTGACAACCCACCTACGCTGGCTGATTGGACACATCTAGCCACTTAACAAGGTGTCCACGGTGCAGACCTACGCCGTGCGATTGGAAGATAAAACTGACACCGTTAAATATCTAATTCTCCCCCACGTCTAGATGAAAATAAGGTCGGATCTGTGCCACTTTCATTAAAGCCCCCACTCCCTAACCCCAACCAATCCTATCTTGGTCCACGTTCTCCTGCCAACCCCAAATACTCTATTTGTGATGGAAAAGCAATTCTGACACCCTCGAGAGGTTGATGCCTAAAGAGTGATGAAATTAAGTTGAGTAAAATGTATTTATAAATCGCTGTTAACGCTGCACCTGGCAATCAACGTGTTTACAGCCCCGAACGGCAGCAAAATATAACTGGTTGAAATTTAAGATCTCAAATGGTCAGGAGAGAGTAGAGGTGATGGAGAGGCTTAGCCATCTTCCTGGGAACAAAGTTCTCACTTGGTGCTGTTTTACTTTTTTTTCTTAATTTTCATAGAAAATGTTAGCTGCCATCAAACATTTTTGACACCAGAATTTAATTTAGGCAAACCTTTCACCTTTTTTTTTTTAGGTTTTAGGTACACATCAACAAACACACTGCTTACAAATCAAAAGCAATACTTTAGATTGAAAAGATCAGGGGTCTTCAACATTTTTAAAGCCAAGGACCTCTTAACTGAAAGAGAAACGGAGCAGGGACCCCCTACTACTTATATTGTATAAAATGAAGTTTCATATGAAACCCTTTATACCTTTTTTTGCGTAGAATATTAAGCTATTAAAATATGAATTGTTGGCACGATTTTATAAATCATCTTTTAATGTTACACACATGCGGCACAGTGAATCATATATGTGTGTGTGGCTATCTTAATGACTACCTTACATATAGGCCAGTAACCCTATCATCAGTGGGGATTTATATTTGCTAATAATATGTTGGAATTATGTTAAGACATTTTCATTTTTGAAAAAATGTTCAAAAATTGACAATAATTTGGTGGCCCCCCTGCAGGGACTCTGAGGACCCCCTAGGGGTCCCGGACCCCCTGCTGAAGATCTCTGATCTAGATGTACAGAAGGACAATCAGCTGACTTTTGCTCCACAGGGCCGAAGCTACCATTTAGGACACTAAGGACATGTCCTTCGTATTTGGGATTTTTAGGAACCTGGGGGGAGGTTACATTCTACTTTGGCAGCTATTTTGTAGGCTGAATCAATATTTAACTCTGACTAGCCAATTCATTATTTCCCCACCAGATGTGTCATGCTGGCATTGTACAGAATGAATGGGCAGTGAAAACCATGTATCTCAAATTATGATTAACTTAACAGTTAAGTGTTGCTTCACAGGCTTATAATTATTGTCCTAGTCATTAGGATAAATAACTTATTTAAAAACCTTTGGATTTTCTGAAAACTGCATTGTCAAAGCAATGGAGATTCTTGGTTTTCACAGGTCAAAAGGTCTTCATGTTGGGAAATCAAATATACAGACAATGTAACTGAATGGATAACTGAATACAATACATTAAAGAGATTTAGTATTGGGGACATTTGAAAAAAGAATGGTCAAAGTGGCAGAGCCCAAGATTTGGTCTTCTGTATGGGTTAAGCGCCCAAAACATTGGATCCTACAATTCCCATAATGCAACTCAACAGCGTCTTACCAAACTGCCTGAAATCCTGACATCATCAAGGTTGTTTTGAAACAGACATACATACATTACTTCTTGCTTTTATTTCTATAAATACTCACCAGGAGCAATTCTGGGACACTTTGTGGAATGTAACTCAGCTCACTAGTCATGTTTCCATGTAATTGTCAAGCGAATTACAAGCGAACTTTTAAAATGTCGCAAAAAAGAAGAAAATGCGAATTAGAAGCGTTTCCATCAACTGGTTTAGAGCGAATAAACTAGACTACGCAAAGCGTATTTTAGTCACAAGTTGACGTTACGCATGGTTGTAGATTGCAAACTGGCTTGCTAGATCAAATAGTTTAGAAGTTAAGTTCTTTGGCTAAATGGAGAGAGGTAGCATTGTACAAGTTGGCCACCTGTGCAGAATACAGGGCTGTGGCAGAGATATTTGGTGTCAGCGAGACAACCGTTCACTGCTGTGTAGACGCGGTGTTACCCGACGTAGCTGAGGCACAGGCTATAGCGCACCGCAACTCCACTACACACCTTGTGCCACAAGTGTACGGCGCCCTGGATGGGCCCCCTATCCCGATCCTTCCCCTATCTGATGGATATGGGACTATAGTCATGTGAGTTACATGTTCCATCCCATTTTGCGCATTAACTCTTTTTCGAAAAAGGCAACAACCACCGCAAGCGAGCGTAAAAATGTTTTTGCAAATTTTGCCATTTCCATAAACATTTTTTAATGCAATGCTTCAAAATGCGCATAAAATTTATGGAAACATAACTACTGTTACAGTTTGTGTTTTAGAGCAGTTTTGCTTCATCGTATTGTATCAGAATTGAATACGTAATGAGAACATTTTCTTTAAAAACCGCAGTTAGCAGAAACTCTGCCAGTAAGATACCCAATGTATGTGTTTGAATGCTGGCAATGTCCTGGAGTCTTCTGTTTTATTGGGTTGAAGGTTAAAGGAGATGCACATTGAGATGGACAGCACATTTTTCTCACCACTATCAGCTACTGCTATTTTATATTTACCAAACAGTCTCAAAATGGAAAGAAATGTATATTAAGCTTTAAAAAAAACAACTAAATAGAGAAAAACTTTTCTAATTGGCCGGGGGCTGTAACCAGGTCATATCTGATGCCAAATCACCATTATCAATGTGAGATAAATCTATTTCTCTGCACTTTTTTCCTCAGCCCTTTCTCCTCATCCGGCCCAATGTCCTGTTATCTCTCACACTCTTCCTCCACACACACACACACACACACACACACACACACACACACACACACACACACACACACACACACACACACACACACACACACACACACACACACACACACACACACACACATCCACTTTCACTGGAGCTGGTCGATCCCAGAGCCGGTATTGAGCAATGAGAGATTGATTTCTCGGGGGTGTTAGCCCCTGTTACCATGGTGTTGAGTCGCCATCAGACCTCTTCTCCAAATGCTCATTGATGAAGTGCATATGTGTGTGTGTGTGTGTGTGTGTATGTGTATGTGTGTGTGCACCGCAAGCGCACACTTTAAACACTTTTTGATTTAGTTGTGCTCAAGAACAATACTTTTCATTAGAGGCTGGCAGCATTCATTAAGAGCAATTCAGCAGAGCCACTAATGAGCTGATCTGCTCTTCAACACTTCATTCTCCTTGAAAAACAATGAAGCGTGGCATCACACAAACACACAACCACACACACACACACACACACACACAGAGAAAGACAACACTTGCCCTGATTGCAGCTTGAGTCATTCCTCGAAACTGAGTTTCAGTTCATCGGAGTTTCAAATAAGTGAAAACTAGCCGGCTGAGACTTTGTTTAAGAAGCTCTGTCAGTGAGCCTTTTTTGCTCAAACTGCAAATACACTTTGTGTCAATTCATAACATTTACTAAGCCACTGATATTGTCTAATCCAACAAAAAGCTTGTGCCTTCAATCCAATATGCGGCCAAAGCCACTGAGCACAGAGCAAACAAGTGTTTTTCCGAAAAATCCGCACATTACTGCAATGCATCTTCGCTCTGAGTGTCCAGAGCCGTTTGTTTGACAGGATTTGTGTATGTTGTTTGTAGCATCTTGCAAATTCTTTTCCTCCTGTTAGCCATCTGTGCTCGCTGCCACCCAACAACACGCACAACAGCCTGTTTGTCAGCATCTGAATGTGTATAATGCTATCTTTTTTCTTCTTCTTTGGAGTTTTACATTATTTATATCTCTGGGCATTTGCGACGGCGAAGCAAAGATGGAGAGAGAAAAACGGAGGAGGGGGAGGGACCTTTGACAGAGTAGCATTGACAAAAAGCTCAACATAGTGAGATACATAAACATGAGAGAGTATCGCAGTGGGAGAAGGAGAAGGAAGAAGGAGAAAGGGCAAGAGAAAGAAAGTGAGGGAGAGCAGGCAAAAGACATATACTGCATCAGAAAGGATGTCTCTCATTGACAAGCTCTCACCCTGTTCAGGAAACCCACTAATCAATGCTCTGGCACGGCAGGGCAAACACACATCAACCTGCGAGGTACCGTGTGTGATGGAGGAGAGGATGTGCTATTGGTCTGTGTGCTGCAGGAGAGCATGTGTTTGAAATTCAGAGCACATCAAGAGTCCTGGGGAGCTCCTTTTGCAGCAAAGCCTCATTAAAAAGACACTTGCCTTAAAGCAAGGATATACTGCCAGACCACACACTCAACACCAGCAGTAGAGATTCACTCAGGCAACAGAAAGTGACACACACACACACACACACACACACACACACACACACACACACACACACACACACACACACAAACACAGAAGCGGCTTCAGACAAATTCAAATTGAAATCTCTGTGAAGAAATAAACGTTGAGCAAGTGGAGGAATAAATGTGCTGTAGTAAATGTCCTCCACGCCAATCCTTTTCCCCATTTCCTCTCCTTGTTCTCCATATGAATAAAGTTGAATTCATCCACCGACCGCCCCTCCCCCCACCATCTCACACTGATATTATAATAATTTATATTTGATTGTGTCAACTCTGTGGAGATTGGCTATGCTGTATCTTGTGTGCCTTTTAAAAATGCATCTATGAATAAATAATGTCTGTATCCGCTGATTGAAAAAGCCATATTGCCAGAAAGCCATGATGAAATGATAATGTAATATCCGTCCCCGTGTTGAATAAAGCAAAGCACCCTTACTCCTTTTCCCTTTTTTTTCTTCTTCTTTTTTTGGTATTCTCTCAGTAAATGAAACCTAAAGCTCTGCAACTGCACCACACACTGATGACATTCTCTTGTATGGTTTGCACTGCTGCTCTGAGTGTGTTTTAATAAAGAGAAAGCCTCTCTCTATATATCTGAGTGCTGTGTGGTTGATTGGAGATATTAATAAAGAGAAGCAAGCCGCTTCCCAGAGCGGCTCCCCTGCTAATTGACAGTGATAGCAGAGCCTTGTCTCCTGGGCTGATGTTGGGAGCATAATGAAGATGCATTACTACGAGGATGTGAGAATGATGCAGATTGCATGCCCCCCCCCCCCCTCTCTTCCTACTCGTCCTGTCCCAATGCAAGCTGATTAAACTGATAAACTGCGCCAAAAACAGGAAAGAGAAGGGGATGCAAATAATGAAATAGCAGCGAGTAAAAGGAGAAGTCAGTAGGGGAGGAGAGAGGAGAGGTGGGGAAATCAGTGCAGCATTAAGATAGAGACAAATCCCATTAGGAGCAGCTCCATGCCTAATGAATAAAATGCTTAAGTTTGATATTGCCTGCTTAATTTCACAAATTCTTAATTGGCTTGACATTTCAAGTTAAAAGCTCTGGCCTCTCTGTGACCCTGTGGTGTCAGACTGTAAATACAGCGCACACACACACACACACACACACACTCACACACACACACACACACACACACACACACACACACACACACACACACACACACACACACACACACACACACACACACACACACACTCTTGACAGGCAGCCGCTGCCGTTCGTGGCTTTGATGTACTCTCATTAGCATAGCAACAGCAAGCTGACCATCCGCAAGGGATACAGTAACCCAGGCAACCAGAGCTGGCCAGTCCAACTATGGGAACCAAAGGCACAAATGAGCCCTCCTCCCAGTTTCCATCCTAATGTTTTGACACTCAACGGTTCTGAGCAAACAATGCGCGAACATTTATATCCATGGGTGGAAGCAATGATTTGCAATTGTTATCGTAACTGTGCAGCATTGTTATGTGCAGTTCTAGTAATTTGACTTTTCTGAATCACATGCAGGCTCTTCACAAGAAAACAGAGCGTTTTACATGGGATTAGAGAGGGCAAGTCCAAAAAACACTGGATACACTTTATTTCTTTAGGCTCATTATGTTGTTGTAGTTATGGCTGGGTATTGAACTTCAAGACTTTTTGAACCAAAATGTGTCCGTGGAATCGAATATCAAAGAGTGTCACGTATCAGAAGTTGCCATTGAATGCTTTGACTGTCCTCAAAAGCCTAAAATGATCTGTGTTTATGCAACTGCATCACCAGACCACTACAATTCTGCAAAACCCTGGATTACATTCAACAAACATTGTTTTTTATGACCAATCCAAACGTAAATTGTTGCTCTCTGCGCCATATTTGCGCTTTGCAAGTACGGTATGGGAAAGATAGATGAAATAGACCATGGTTGTCATAACCTTTAGGGAAAAAAATCATGATTATGGTTAATAAAACAAACATTCATTTGAAGGTCCACACCCTTACTTTCTGCCTTGCTACATATAGGGCACACCATGGACGTCGTTAGGCCTATTTTAGGGGGGCTGAAGCTACCCCAAAATGTTCCTAAGCCCCCCCAAATAATAACAAATATATTAATTAGATTTTCTTTTCTACTGTGCACTCTGTATCACTTACTAAGTTGAATCAATCTTCCTTCACCATTCATCTGTTGGTGTCGTCATGCACTGCAGGCTGTTTTATTTTTATTTCACAAACTGTCAGCTGGTCGAAAAGTGTTTTAGAGAGAGGATTACGAGCGCCCCCTTGCACGGTAACGCCGTAACGGTACGTGGACGAGTGAGGTAGAGGGTTACTGAAGAGAGAGAGCGCCAGGCAGCATTACAACAAAGCAGTAAATCAGAGAAATAAAACGTTGTTTTTGCCGATTTCTCACTCGAAATGCAACTGTAGCAAGAATCTCACTATCATTAACATCATCCAAATTCATAATCAGAAACAAAAAATAATATAGCCAGCTACAAAAAAGCCGGGAAGTCGAAAGTTAGAAGTTCAAAGAGTCACTGGCTATGAAGATGATACACTGTCTTGTCTCTTCTCATTGGTTTAAACTGGCAGCTTTCAGGATGCTGCAGACCGGTGTGTTGCAAGTAGTTGCAGGATTTATCTTGTCTCGTCGCAAATCTTTGGTCAGGACTTGCTACCACACACACAGTGAGTGATAGAGTGACATTGTAAGTTCTTGTTAAAGACTTACTTGCTACACTTCAGCAGTTCAGCTCCATTTACTTGAGGTAAAGATCTTTATCTATAGCCAATATTTTTGTTGGCTATAGAACACAATAGTCTAGCTAGTGTAGCTAAACAGATGAAATCCAAGAAATAGCACGCCTAGTAGGTATCTAGGTTTCTGAAGCTCTCTATTCTTTACCATCAATATAACCTGCTATCTCTATAGTATTAAAACACTATCGGTCCCTAAATATCATAGTGTCACTGTCTTGTACCAGTATATCCTTCAATTCATTGAACAGATGGATACTGGAAGATATTTTAGGAGAGAGAGGGAGAAGCACCAAGGCATAGCCTAAACTAAATTATTTCATGATATTTATATGCTATATGCTGACCAACTTAACCATTTTCTGTAATAAATTAAACAAGTATGTCAATGTTGCCTAAATGTAGACTATATATCAGCATACATACATACATACTACAACTGTTATTCACACATTTTTTATTCATAAAGGTTATTAAATTCAGACATTATTTAAATCACTGTCGACCATATTGCAACAAGCTAGTTCAGTGTATCATGGCTGACGGAGTAGTGTGTTTTTCTTTAGGAGTGGGAAGGGCAGACAGCATGTTGCCTGTTTCGTCATTTGGGCTGCCTTGTTGAGTGCAGCAGCACTGAGAACATATTTCACACAATTTTCTTTTTTTTCTAAATGAAATAGGATTAGTCCAATGAATCGTTCGGTTTGTAACGATTCATAACCGAAAGCCTCGTACTGAACGGTTCAATACGAATACGTGTATCGTTACACCCCTAGTAATTAAATAGTCTTATTTTGACCTGCAATGTATCTACTAGAGAGAGGAATTAGGTATGGCATTACTTTACCACACACATACATGGGCGGATAGATAGATAGATAGATAGATAGATAGATAGATAGATAGATAGATAGATAGATAGATAGATAGATAGATAGATAGATAGATAGATAGATAGATAGATAGATAGATAGATAGATAGATAGATAGATAGATAGCGGTTAAGTCTTAGTGGTCTAAGGTGTGTTGTATAACCCCATGCAAAGGCATACCTGTTCTGACCTGTCACACTTGAAGGCAGGGTGAAAAGCCAACTGTCTTCTCGTTGCAGTAAATTGTACAAATAGGGATAAAGAGCGGGTGGTGATGGCGCAGTGGTTAGAACACATGCCTTTGGTGTGGGAGATCAGCGTTCGATTCCCGCCATGAACCATCAACGTGTCCCTGAGCAAGACACTTAACCCCTAGTTGCTCCAGAGGCGTGCGACCTCTGATATATATAGCAATTGTAAGTCGCTTTGGATAAAAGCGTCAGCTAAATGACATGTAATGAAGCTGCATGCTTTTGGACAGCCTCTCTCTTCGAAGGCCAACATGGTGTTTTCACTCAGTTGTACACTCGAAAAGTAATGGAAATTAACTTTGACAAATGATGTGTACCATAGGATGCTCTGTTTCTTCTGACCGACTTTCTCTCTGAGTCCATTATAATGTGCCCCTCTTTTCCTGAACATATTTTTACACCATTTTTGGCTCCTGTTCTATTTTCATTCTCTTCTCAAGGGACGTTTCAGCCAAACAGCTCTTCAAATTGAGTGAGACATCGTAATAATCTCTCTACCCCTGTTTATACCCATACACCTCAAACACAGACTCTGCACTAGCAGATGGAACCATGTCAATCCCCCTCCATCATTTGGCATAGAAACCTTGCAGAGTTTTGAAATGCATATTGTGGATCCTGCACAGATGGATACCTCGCACTGGCAATTTTCTTCCACCTGTCAGTGTCCATCCCACCTGCCTGACACGCACACGCACACACGCACACAAGCACACACGCACACACGCAGTCACGCACACACGCATGCACGCACACACACACACACACACACACACACACACACACACACACACACACACACACACATACACACACACACACACACACACACACACACACACACACACACACACACACACACACACACTGTAGAGCAGTGGAGGCGGTAGTGCTGCTGTTAATTAGAATTTAACATTTCAAACTGCGTTTTCTCAGTACCTTGGTGTGTGTGGGGGTTAATTGTGTGGGCAGAGTGACTAGCTGCAAAGCTGTTTTTGTTAACTCAATACAGAAACACAGGCTATGTATGGGACCTTCTAATAATAGAGACGCGGACAGATTAGAAAAATCCTCTGCACATGCAGAATAAAAGTGCTTTAACTACATCTCTGGGAAAGCAAAGTGGCAGTTGGAGGGAGAAGGACAAGTTGAGAGAAAGGAGGAAGAGGGAGATGAAGAGAGGGATTATTTTTACTCTCCGTAATCCCTTTGTGATTGTGAAAAGTGGTGCTGTTCAGTTATGGACGATATTGTGGTGATATATCAGGCTTGTTCAGGGCAGTGCTTGCCTCTGTGCTCTTTGTGTACAGACCCTTTACAGGCCTCCCAAAGACACAGCTCCTTAATGAGCATATCGATCAGTGTTTCTCACACCTTTATTCCCCCCACAGAGAGAGAGAGAGAGAGAGAGAGAGAGAGAGACAGAGAGAGAGGCAGTCAGGGAGGAGAAGAAAAGGAAAGGGGAGAAAAAGCGATGAAGAGACGAAAGCTTAAGAAAAGCTTTAGACTCACAAAGTGGGGCTTTTTTTTCTAAAGACCACAGGGGAGTCGGCTTTGTGCCTGTAAAATTCAATTTACCTTTTCACAGATGGGCTATACTGCGGCTGGTATTGAGGTGCACAACTCATAAGCTGCTTTGAATGTGTGTGTGTATGTGCGAGCATGCGTGTTTCTTCTTGTGCTGTGTGTGCGTGCACACTCGTGAATATGTGTGCGTATATGCAGGTGCTCATATATGCTTATTTGTGTGCATGTGCATGTGTGCGATCAAAAAAGTAAAGCAGCAGTGTAAGCCACCCTGGTGTGAATTTGGGGTTTTCTGTCGGAGCTCCGTCTCGCTCCAGTCACTTCTCTGCATCACATTACCTCTGCACCTCCACCCACCCAGCACAACAGACAGAGAGGGAGGAAAGGAAAAACATCAAAGACAGCCAACGAGACTGTAGCAACTGAAATCGCTTGGATATGACTTCTTTGTTGACTTAAAGGAGAGCAGTCAATACTGTACAGTTTTTGGGGAGATGGAACTGTTGTTCACTTCAGAAAAATCATCCCTGTGTCTCCCGGGTGCTGTGCTGCACTTAAGCAAACACCATGTTGAGTGATAATAATACGCTGTGTCAGCGGAACATCCAGTTCCACCTGGTATGCCACTGTAGTTCTTTCAAGTGACCCTCTGAAGCAACATTTCCTCACAAAATCAATTCCTCTCAGCACCTGATAGGCTACTGGGTTTGTGGGAAGCAACTGAGATCACATGTGACCTACATGCTTGTTTTGCACTGTTAACTTTACTTAAGTAAGTAATTTGACTTGTATCAAAAAAGAGAAACCTTCTGAGGGAACATAGACCCACCAATTTGTTTGTAGCTGCTTTGAATTAGCTGCCTTATTGATGATGAATGACCATAATCTAAATGCAGAAAGGTAGTTGTGTGCAAGTCCCATCCTGTAGGTCTACTGTAGCCTATTTAGGACACGTGCAGAGTAAAAGATTATGAAGGAAGAAATGAAGAGTAAACACATGGATTAAACCTCCCAAAAATGAATTGGGTTGTAACAAGGCAGTATTATGACCCTACCAGCAGGGTCAACACATTGCCAATTTGAATTGTTGTGAAGACATGGTAATGATGAGCTTTAGGAGCTTTAATCCAGTCCGTGGATACTTTTCACCATTTCCTTCTTGTATTCATGCACCATGGAATTTGAATTAGAGTAGATTCAACACATCCTCATATCTAAACAACATTTTAGGTCGATTTCCAAAGACTCCAAAACAGCCGCACGGTGGCGGTTTAATCATGGGACTGTTGTCATGTAACAGCAGTGTTAAACACGTTGACATTGTTGTGAAACAGAACTAGTAAGTTGCCTAAACTTAGTTTAGGCAACAACACATGCTTAACTAGAGTTAGAAAAACATCAGGGATTAGTTTAAATGAGTCAGGGTAAAGGGATAGGGTACGTCGCATCCTAATGACCTCTCCATGCGTCCATCGACTAGTTCCATTACATGTCATTTAGCTGGCGCTTTTATCCAAAGAAACTTACTATTTCTATATATGTCAGAGACCGCACGCCTCTGGAGCAACTAGGGGTTAACTGAACCCAGATCTCCCACACCAAAGGCATGTGTCATATCCACTGCGCCACCACCACCCAGTTGAATAGCTGAATGGAAGTCAAAGGCAAGGGTTAGGTTTGGGTTAAATCATACCGTCCGTGATGGCCGCCACAAGGGGCACGGGTACAAGGGGACCTTTAAGTGTGGAAAGCCACTTAATTTAAAATACCTAGTTTGAGATTAAGAGATTAAAGTGCTCATATTATGCTCTTTTTCAGGTTCATAATTGTATTTAGAGGTTGTACCAAAATAGGTTTATGTGGTTTAATTTTCAAAAAACACCATATTTTTGTTGTACTACACATTGCTGCAGCTCCTCTTTTCACCCTGTGTGTTGAGCTCTCTGTTTTAGCTACAGTGAGACATCTCATTTACGCAGTAGCTAGGTAAGGACTACTAGCCAGTCAGAAGCAGAGTATGAGGGCGTGGCCTGACAGTACCTAGGTAAGGACTACTAGCCAGTCAGAAGCAGAGTATGAGGGCGTGCCCTGACAGTACCTAGGTAAGGACTACTAGCCAGTCAGAAGCAGAGTATGAGGGCGTGGCCTGACAGTACCTAGGTAAGGACTACTAGCCAGTCAGAAGCAGAGTATGAGGGCGTGCCCTGACAGTACCTAGGTAAGGACTACTAGCCAGTCAGAAGCAGAGTATGAGGGCGTGTCCTGACAGTACCTAGGTAAGGACTACTAGCCAGTCAGAAGCAGAGTATGAGGGCGTGCCATGCTAACAGCTAGGCGAGCATTATAACGTGTGTTCCAAAATGACCACGTTTGTCTCTGAAGTAAAGGCTGGACTACAACAGAGCTGTTTGGAGCAGTTTGTGAACAGTGTTTTCTGGTGGAGATGGTAAGTCCCTTTGGGGGGGACTTTGGGCTTTTTTCACTTTGTAAACCTATTACATGCACAATACATATATATATATATATATATATATATATATATATATATATATATATATATATATATATATATATATATATATATAAAACACAATAAAGGAAAGGGAAAAAGCCAAAAAGCATAATATGAGCACTTTAAAGGAGCCACTAGACAGGACGGTCAGCGAGAGTTATATTACTTAACATAAATTCCCATCATTCTGTTTTGAGTAAGACCTAATGAATACGTGATTACTAAAGTCTATGTTTATACTTTAAGAATGACAATTTGGTTTGTTTTATTCTTCATGTTCCCATCACTTAAATAGAAATTGAACAGTCCAAGTATTTTTCATAATAGTTGTAGTTTCTGTCCATTTTGCTCAAACACAAAAAATGGAAGAAGATGAATCAGTGATAAAGGTAAACAAAATTTGAATATTGTGAATAAAACAAGCAAGTAGGACAGATGCAGTAGAGGAGAAGCAGTAGAGGAGAAAAACAGGACAGCAACAGTCAAAAGGGGGGAAGAGGGTAAAGGATAAAGATGGCAGGGAGATGGAACAGAGATGAGAAAGAGTGAGATGTATGTGACTGTGATTGCTCTGTCAGGATTAGCTTGACTGCGCGTTAATGTTTGTGTGTTTGTGTGTATCCGTATCTGTGTGTGTTTATGTGCACCAACCAGACTCTGCTTTTCTTACAAGGTTTTTAATGAGAAGTGAAATTCTCTCTCCGGCATCCAGAAGTCTCTGCAAAGTCAAATATGAAAAGAAAGATGGAGAGAAATAGTAGTCCTTATACTACAATTACACTGACGCTCTCCCTATTTCTCTGGTAGTGAAGACACAGAGCAGCTCGGCAGCAGCTTCTTTGACATTTCAGAAGCAGAAGATGGAGAGAAAAAGTGGCTCACTCACGTCAACAGAGCAAACGTCAGAGTAGAAAGGGAGTTACACGAGCAGTGGGGAATCTATTTCTTCTGCCATTGTCAGTCTCTGTCTCTCTGTGGGTCTACCTGTCTGTCTTTTTCTAACATTCTGTCTCTACATATTTGTGTTGCTATACCTGAAGAACCTGAAGCTTTTAATCCAATTACAGACAATAAATATCGGTCAAGCGGACGGCCTAGGTTCTGCTCGAGGTTTCTAGCTGTAAAGGGTAGTTTTTCCTTGCCATTGTCGCTCATGAAGGAATGTTGGGCCTCTGTAAATTATGAAGTGTGGTCTATATGAAAAGTGTCCTGAGAGAAATTCTCTTATGATTTGACTCTATGAATTCAATTGAATTGAAAACATAAATGAAAGGTGCTACATGTAAATTTTAATGTTCTGACATGAAGCACGCAACAAGAGATTATCTGTCTCAGATGCGTTCTTACTTACTGGTTATACTGTGTTTGGTTTAGATGAGGGGTTACGCCTAAGGAGAACGTGCAGCAGACAGGACATGACACGGATTACAACACATCACTAAACAGGTCCGTAATTTAGCCATAAACAATCAAGACTCTTGCCATTCCTTGAATTCAGCCCGCCAGGTTGTCTCTTCAGTTCATTGCCGTCTTCGTGTAAATCACCCTTCTTCTTCAGCCTCAGATGTTTGTTTACTTCTGTTTTTGTGCAAGCCACATAAAACATCATCAACACACCCACATTTGCTTCCTGTGAATTCTTACACTTGGGGTTAAATCGGAGATAGTCTATATACATATATACTTCTGGGATTGCTCCGGCACGGCCGGAAATTCCGCCTCATTTCGGCCAGATGTCCGTTACATCCGCCCGAAATGAGGGACCTTCCTCTTTCTTTGTGTTGTAATTTTAAACTCTGGTGGATTTCTGAGGACTCTGGTTAACTGCTCCTCAGGTCTCTTCAGGGTAAATCCAGACAGCTAGCTAGACTATCTGTCCAATCTGAGTTTTCTGTTCTGAACTGCCACCGCTTTAGTCAATGGTTGTTTATGTTTAAGAGACACAAAAAACTTGATTGAGGTTTGAGAAGTTTTAGGTGAAATCTTTAGCTGCCAATAACAAAACACAGTTTAAAAATGTATCCTAGTATTGCAGCATGAATTAGCTCTCTACAAGTTGGTTTCTCCAAATGTCCCACATACCATGTAGGTATTTCTGACTGAAATGTACATGAATCTGCCACAAGTGGTGTTTAGAAATGGAACTAGTTAAATATAGGAAACAAAATTCTCAGTTGGAGTTGATAAAACATCAAGGATTGATTTAAAATAAGTCAGGGTTAGGTTTAGGGTATATTGGATCCTAATGACCTCCCAAGGTGTCTGTCGACTATGTAGTTTAATGGAAGTAAAAGGCAAGGGTTAGGTGTAGGTCAAATCGCAGCGTCCGTGATGGCCGCTACGAGGGGCACGGGCACAAGGGGAACATAAGCTACTTAAAAAACATCTTAAATGGACCTGGTTAGGTTCTATAAAAGGTAATTTAAAATGAATAAAAGTGTATAAAAAGAGATTAAAGGAGCCACTGGACAGGACGGTCACGGGGAGTTATATTACTTAAAATAAGTTCCTCCCATTTACCCCAATCTCTCCCCCAGACAAATGAAAAGAAATACCCCGGTTTAAATGTATCCTAGTATTGCAGCATAAATGAGCTCTTTACAATTTGGTCTCTCCAAATGTCCCACAGATAGCTGTTCATTTAATAGCCCATGTAGGTATTTTTGACTGAAATGTGCATGAATCTGCCACAAGTGGTATTTATGACTTACAAACTGGGATGCTGGAGCATGCAGGGGGCACATTAAAGCAGCATGACTGTAAATCACTCCAGGGAAACCTGAGGTTTGTAAATGAGGAACACATAGAGGATAATTAAGTAAATATTGGAGTTGTGGACCCACAGTGCAATCATTTAGCCTGAAGGTGTTGGCACAAGGTGTTGGGAGTATTTTTAATTCACTCTTTGCCTCGGATGGAGCTCCAAAAAATGGATTTGACCACTTCTGCTGATGATGTTTCGGTACAAGGATGATGTCTTTACATGCTTGTTAGAGACTGGATGTCTTGCAAATTTGTTTAAATACTGAAAATGCTGAATTGTTTTCCCCTGCAGTGTTGAGAATAATGACTGTCCTCCTCTTTCTACACATTTTGGGGCCTTAACATCTCAGGTTGTGAAGTAACTGACCGTTTTTAGGCTGTTGATTTGATTGTTCTACCTGGATAATCTGAATCTGGATCAGCTGAAATAAAAGAAATAAAAGAAATAGTCTCATTAAATCACTGTCTAATAACAATTACTGTATAATATTAATACTATGTATATTGTAGGAGCCATTAGTTTGTTTTTTGGTGAATTTGTTATTTTTCTCTATACTGCCATCTGGTGGTTGAATTATTTATATTGTTTTAGTAGATCAAGACCTCAAGTCGTGAGGTTAAAATATCCGGAGCCTGGCGTCTTTAAGAACGTAAATGGTGTCACTATAATATTAATGTTAATATTAGCAGCAATAACAACAAGATGACACAAGAACACCAATCATCAAACCTGTTACTCATAGCAATGACCCTATATTCAATAATAACCTTAACCCTAATGAGCAACAGTGTTCACATAATTCAAACATGACTTGAAGCAAACTAAGCATAGTGTTTAAATGGCATCATCAAGGTGGTTTTAGCCTGCCTGATGGTTGAGTTTATCAATTTTTTTCGTATTGAAAACAGTTGTTGTTGTTGTTGTTGTTAGCCGTCCAGTAGCAATCCCATGATGCCTTGGGTTGAGTCTGTCGATCAATCATTGTGCAATATTCCTACAATCTATATCACCTTCAACTCACACCTCCGGCGGAGCTATTCGTGCATCCCTGTGGAGGCTGGGGGCATTGAACCTGAGTGGACAATGTTCAAAGTTTCTATTGCTGAAGCTGCGGCGGGGAGCTGTGGTCTTAGGGTCTTAGGTGCCTCAAGGGGCGGTAACCCACGAACACCGTGGTGGACACCGGTGGTCAGGGAAGCCGTCCGACTGAAGAAGGAGTCTTTCCGGGATATGTTATCCCAGAGGGCTCTGGAGGCAGTTGCAAGGTACAAGGTAATAGGGAGGTGGAAGCAGCACTTTGAGGAACTCCTAAATCCAGCTGATGCGCCCTCTTTGTTAGAGACAGAGCTGGAGGATGATGGGGGATTGTCATCCATTTCCCTGGTGGAAGTCACTGAGGTAGTCAAACAACACCACAGTGGCAAGGCCCCAGGGATTGATGAGATCCGTCCGGAAATGCTGAAAGCTCTGGGTGTGGAGGGGCTGTCTTGGTTGACACACCTCTTCAACATTAGGTGGAAACCTGGGACAGTGCCAAAGGAGTGGTAGACCAGGGTGGTGGTTCCCCTGTTCAAAAAGGGGGACCAGAGGGTGTGTACCAATTACAGGGGTATCACACTTCTCAGCCTCCCTGGTAAAGTCTACTCCAAGGTGCTGGAAAGGAGGGTTTGGCCGATAGTCGAACCTCGGGTTGAAGAGGAACAATGCAGATTCCGTCCTGGTCGTGGAACATCGGATCAGATCTTTACTCTCGCAAGGATCCTGGAGGGAGCCTGGGAGTATGCCAATCCGGTCTACATGTGTTTTGTAGATCTGGAAAAGGCATATGACCGGGTCCCCCGGGAGATACTGTGGGAGGTGCTGCGGCAATATGGGGTGAGGGGGTCCCTTCTCAGGGCCATCCAATCTTTGTATGACCAAAGCGAGAGCTGTGTCCGGGTTCTCGGCAGTAAGTCGGACTCGTTCCAGGTGAGGGTTGGCCTCCGCCAGGGCTGCGCTTTGTCACCAATCCTATTCGTAGTATTTATGGACAGGATATCGAGGCGTAGTCGTGGTGGGGAGGGGTTGCAGTTCGGTGGGCTGGGGATCTCATCGCTGCTCTTTGCAGATGATGTGGTCCTGATGGCATCATCGGCCTGTGACCTTCAGCACTCACTGGATCGGTTTGCAGCCAAGTGTGAAGCGGCTGAGATGAGGATCAGCACCTCTAAATCTGAGGCCATGGTTCTCAGCAGGAAACCAATGGAGTGCCTTCTCCAGGTAGGGAATGAGTCCTTACCCCAAGTGAAGGCGTTTAAGTACCTTGGGGTCTTGTTCGTGAGTGAGGGGACAATGGAGCGGGAGATTTGTCAGAGAATCGGCGCAACGGGGGCGGTATTACATTCAGTTTATCGCACCATTGTGACAAAAAGAGAGCTGGGCCAGAAGGCAAAGCTCTCGATCTACCGGTCAGTTTTCGTTCCTACCCTCACCTATGGTCATGAAGGCTGGGTCATGACCGAAAGAACGAGATCCAGGGTACAAGCGTCCAAAATGGGTTTCCTCAGGAGGGTGGCTGGCATCTCCCTTAGAGATAGGGTGACAAGCACAGTCATCCGTGAGGAGCTCGGAGTAGAGCCGCTTCTCCTTCACGTTGAAAGGAGCCAGTTGAGGTGGTTTGGGCATCTGGTAAGGATGCCCCACGGGCGCCTCCCTAGGGAGGTGATCCAGGCACGTCCAGCTGCGAGGAGGCCCCGGGGAAGACCCAGGACTCGGCGGAGGGATTACATCTCCAACCTGGCCTGGGAACGCCTCGGGATCCCCCAGTCAGAGCTGGTTAATGTGGCTCGGGAAAGGGAAGTTTGGGGTCCTCTGCTGGAGCTGCTCCGCCCGCGACCCGACACTGGATAAGCGGACGACGATGGATGGATGGATGGATGGATGGATGGATGGATGGATGGATGGATGGATGGATGGATGGATGGATGGATGGATGGATGGATGGATGGATGGATGGATCTATATCATTAGGACAGCATCCGAGATAATGACTAGAACAGCGTAAAAAAAATATTTAATATATATAATATTTAATCAATGTACATTCTTGTTTGTGCATTTGGATAGTCTTGTGAGGCTTGTGCCCAGGGTGCATTGAGAAAGAAAGACACTTTATTTATTTTTATTTACAATGTAGTGAAATTGAATCTCTGCATTTATTCCATCCTAAGCATTAGGAGCAGTGGACAGCCACATAGCGCCTGGTAGGAAACTTGGGGGTCAGCGTCTTGCTTAAGGACACTTTGACATGTGGACAAGAGAAGATGGGGAACCCACCAATCTTGTGGACCTGTGTGACACAGCTAATCCCCAAGCATTGATGTATAGTTATAATTCTGTTTTCACACATTTTCTTTAGATGGAAATTAGTCTCTATCCACAACGTTCCACTTCCGCGATTGCTCCGGTGCCGCTGCAAATTCCGCCGTATGTCCCTCACTTCGGCCGTATGTCCGTTACTTTACGATTTGTTTTTGTTGCCGTTCTAAACTCTGGTGGATTTATGAGGGCTAGTGTAACCCACACAAGGTTACTGAAGTTCAAACCCTCTAATCCACCAGGGGGTGGTGCGTACACACCTGGGAGTTTTGGTTCAAAACCTTTTTTTTTTGTAAACTCTGTGTTCACAAACAATGTTGTCAATGCTGGAGTTAATGTGTAGAGCTCCTGGTGATACTTGGAGCAAAGTTTCATGTTGTGTCGAGCCTTCTTAGTGTTTCAAACATAGTGATTTTGATGCTATCATTGTAGTGCCCCTAGCTCTCCCATTCAAAACGCCATTTGACCAAAAAACGAGAATACGGTAAATCTTAAAAGTGCTTTTAAACTAAAGTTTGACTCGGGTACATTCACAAAAAGACCCTAGGTTGCATTTTGGCGAGAGTTACACTTTAACTGCTCCTCAGATCTCTGCAGGGTAAATCCAGACAGCTAGCTAGACTATCTGTCCAATCTGAGTTTTCTGTTGCACGACTAAAACAACTTTTGAACTTACACGTGTTCCACCAAAACAAGTTCCTTCCCGAGGCGATTTTGCAGCGACACTGTGGCTCTGTCCAGCTCTTGGCGCCGCCCAAGACGATTGTAATTTGTTTATTAAATAAATGCCGATAAACCAGAGCACGTTTTTCTCCCATCCCGGAATGCTGTGTGGACTAGCCAAACCCTCCTCCGCAGCGCTGTGGAGGAAGGTCTGGCAATGCGAGACTACATGGAAATGGACCAGAAGTGATGTCACAAGAAAGGCAGCCTCTCTCAGTCAATAGATAAACCTGATTCAAGTAGCAGGGCTTGTACGGATGCAAGAGAAAGGTAATAATGTATAATATGGGAACAGTCTGAACGTGGTGGTGGACAGTGGTATACTGTAAATGCTAAAAAAAATCTTGTGAGTTGTATTTTAGTACCTTCTAGGCTTCAGACAACATCAAAAACACACATTTAGGAAAAGTGGTATTTGCATTGTAAAAACCCAAACTGTCCGTCTTGGCGTTGTTATTGTTAAACCTGCCTGTGCCAGGCGAGCAAAGCACTCAGGGCCATTTTGTATTACAACAACCTATTTTGTTGTTACATTATGCCGGCTTGTTGCCCTATTGGGATATTTGGTTCACATAATGATAGAGGTACAAAAATATACAGACTATGGGAAAGAAAAATAGAAAGGAGATGTGCTGGATTTCATTGAGCCGACCTGTCCATTCACTTGTTTTGCAGGCATACTGGTAGCAGGGAAGAGAAAACCTCATCAACAGAGTCCACATTTGATGTTACTGGTGGAGCAGGGACACCCAATGGCAGCTCGCAGTGCTACAACTGCCTCAGACACAAGATCCTCACTTTGATACTGATTTTATTATTCAAATCCTCTCTGCCTCAGGTTGAATAAACACAATTGCAAACTAAATATATCCTCTGTGTACCTTGACGTTATCAACCTGCTTTTCAGATCACTACTCTCTCTCTGTGTGTGTGTGTGTGTCCGTGTGTGTGTGTGTGTGTGTGTGTGTGTGCGTGTGTGCGTGCGTGCATGAGTGTGTGTGTGTGTGTGTGTGTGTGTGTGTGTGTGTGTGTGTGTGTGTGTGTGTGTGTGTGTGTGTGTGTGTGTGTGTGTTTGAATATTTGTCAAAGTCTGAGCCTCTTAGACTGTTATCAGATGTCTGATTCAAGCCCAGGCTGTCTCTGTTCTCTACAGGCTGTCAGCCGATTGGGATTTTGGGCAGACAGTGTTGTTACGTAGATATCCAGACAACAGGACTGAGGGTGTTTCCCTCGGGAGATAAGGGAGCTTGATGGGTGACTGTGTCGCAGCATGGCAGGGGCCAGTTTCCAGCCATGGAACGTGTCTGGCTGCAATCGTTCTTCATCTACAAAGTTGAGGGTCAAACATTAAAGTTGTCTGGACTCATGGATTTTAATCAAAATGTGACAGACATGCACACATTTGTGCTTACTTATTTTCAGCCTTATTTGCAAGAAATAGACATTCTGAAGATATTTACTTATAATCTCATCTTTATTACTATAATCAGCAAATCAAATGCTGTTGTGATTGCCAACACCATTTGGGTTTACAAACAAATATTTGGTGGAAATTGATATTGATAGAAATATTTTTGCATGAAACACCAGGCATTTTTAGTCAAGCTAGCGACGTGACTCCAGGATTAGGTGAAATATCTCAACTATTATTGGATGGATTGGATGGATTTGTACACACAACACACTAACAATGTTCCATTTAGAATGAATTGAAATAACTTTGATGATCCTTTAACATTTCACCTAGCACCATCATGATGTCAGAATTTCACTTTGACCAATACCTGCAACACTACCGGCATCTAAACAACTAAAACCTCAGTTGTACTTCTGTAGTTCTTAATTAGCAAGCAAACACATTACACTAAAATGGTAAACATGGTCAAGCTGTTCTCATGAACCATTCATACATATCACTACGAAAAGTAAAGCACTGAGATTTGTATGTATTCCACGTATTTGTTGCTGTTTGAACCAGACTGCTGATGTATAAGAAGGCAAAGCATCACGTATATGAAGGTAGTCAGGGTGGATGGCCGGGTCATAAAACACAGGGCTTTTGAGCTGGGAAGCGGAGTTTGTTTCCCGTTGAAAACACAAAAATCTTATATATTTTTATTATTATTAACATTTTCTGAAACAAAAAGGACACTAAAATAGAAAAAAAAAAAACAATAAAGACAATAATAACATAATTAACAAGATACCTTAAAGACGTACATTATAATAACATACACATTGAAGACGGGGGGGTGATGGTGCCAGAGCGGCTTTCTAGCTTTCAACACATTCATCGTTTCTAGCGCCTCATCACCCCAGGCAATACAACAGCTCATGAAATACTCATAGCCATGTAACACAAACACCACACAGTCAAGTTGTTACTCCATTGTTCATATATTCTCTGACAAGAGTCCAAGGAGCGCCTAGTTCATGATCGTCGTCTGCAAGGGTTGAAGTTGCATTCTCCATAGACAGCAAATCCAGAAACTCCTTCAACCAGTTATATTAGTTATAGTAGTCTAATGTACGTGTTTTCCAATTCAGTACAGTCCTCTTTACGGAGATAAAAGCTAGTGCAACTATACGTTGTACAGGTCTCGCTTGTATATTTTCCAATCTGCTTCCCAATACACATACATTAGGAATATGAACATTCAGAATATTTTTTAAAACATCTATTACCTCAGTCCAAAATGTCTTTACCAATGGACAGGCCCACAATAAATGCATAAAGGTACAACGCCTACCACAACCATGCCAGCACAGTTCCGATGCATTTGGGGCAATTTCTTTGTAATATAAGCCCTATGTATGATCTTCATTTGGATAACAATCTTTTTTTCTAATAACCCTAAAACACGGATGATGACCCCTAACCCCAACCCTCTTTTTTCTAACCCTAACCCTTAACTATTGATTTTTTTGCCTAAACTTAGCCGTCGTTGCCACATGACGTTAACTTTTCGTCGGCTAAACTGAACTGTAACGGCCTCTGAAAGGTCCATCACCTCGCGGTGAAAATTACATTACTCAAAACATCTTTGGCATTGTGATACATTTTTGTAGTCATACACATCCAAACATGCCATAAACACCGTACAACATCCCCCTATATCAGTACATGTGTGCAGAAAGTTGTGCCAGGTAGCTTCTTGCCTTCGTGCCTGCTAGATTTATTGGAATGTTTCACCACTTGTTGCGCTGTGGAGTCACATTTTCAAGGACATAAAAAGACAGAGTTGGTAATGATACATCCCTTGTCTTTCAGCAAGAAGACAGGAAGGAGATTTCACTCTTTTTCACTCTCTGATGCAATGTCTTATTCATTACAAGCCTATTGCAGCCTTAGGAGAGTCTCTCTCTTCTTTTTTCTTTTTAAACCCTCGAGGGAAATGTACATCTGATATGGACTGGAATTTATAATATTTTTTTTTTCCACGAGCTGACAATGTGGTGTATTGGTGTGTAGTGTTGTGGTGTGGCACACCTTTAATGCGTTAAAATGGTAAAGCTCCTTATGGAAGAAGGTGTGTGCCGATAGAAACAATTCCCTGGTGTTTCCCTCATGTCGGTTGTTTGATTTTCTCTTGTTTTGTACTCTTTCATCCTCCCCTCTCTGGTACACGGTGTGTACCCCATTCTTCCACCCTCATCTCTGTTTGTTCTGATAACGAGCATAGAGGCGCACACGGCCTGCCCGCAGAGACAGCGACAAAGAGACACAGACACACAGAGCAAAGAGAGAGAGAGAGAGAGAGAGAGAGAACACTCTGTTTTCATAGGAGACTCCTTGTGTTCCATTTTTGCCTTAATGGCCTATTTGTGTACGACAATCTCTCTCCAACACCTCGCCTCTGATGCCTGGTTTATTTTAAACAATGCAGAGTATGCTTCCTCAGATGTAGTTATGCGTTCATTGTTTTAATGTGTATGTGTGTCTGTCTGTGTGTGTGTGTGTGTGTGTGTGTGTGTGTGTGTGTTTCCAACTATGTGGGAAGCCAACTCCCGTGCCTCTCATCTGTCAGCTCAGCAGGGTTGCTATGGGAACGACAGAGGGCCAACAGAAGTAACGAAGATGCTTTGAATTGTTACGAGTTGACCCTGAAAAAGCTGGAGCGGCCTTGTCTGTAAAAAGTCGCAAAGTGACTTAGAAAGGTTCTGGCTCTGAGCCATTCAACCCACAATGCACTGCACCAAGTTATACTTACTACGAGCCGATGAGAATCTCCTCTTTGTTGGGAGCCGTTAAGTCATAAGCAGCAGATGCTTTCTATAATTAATTATAAGTCTCTAAGAATTCATCAAATCCTTCCTTCCCAAATTGAGGCTCTACTTTACACACAGGAGCACCATCGATCACCAGAGAGCTGATATTACAGTAACACTCAGCTTTTAATCAGAGGCTGATGGAGAGGCACGCAAGCCAGGTGGAGGCTCTTCCTGAAAAAAAGAAGTGCCATTAACTGATCAAGTAAAGCAGCTGAAATGCACAAAAACAGCAGCTGTCCTCCCTAATGGAGAGAAACGGCTAATAACTCTGTGTCTGTGTGTGCATGTAGGTGCGTGAGTGTGTGTATGTCTGTGTGTGAGCTGGTGAAAAAGAGCTACAGTAACAAACTGTGCTTGTGTACGTGTGTGCACATATAGCACCAGATTCCAATCTGAGGTGAGTGTGTGTCACATCCTTACCCTGATAAACACACTTTTCACAGTTTTTGCCAGTGATGTCGTTTCTAATGCTCTTTAAAGTGTGGGACTAGCTGTCTTGAGACAGTGTACATGGTGTAGTGTGTGTGTGTGTGTGTGTGTGTGTGTGTGTGTGTGTGTGTGTGTGTGTGTGTGTGTGTGTGTGTGTGTGTGTGTGTGTGTGTGTGTGTGTGTGGCAGAGGAAATGAGGAATTGAGGTCAGAGGGAGTGCAGACCTAGTTTGAGAGATTCCTGTTTGTTTGTTAATGTCAAGCAACCACCATTTAACACTGATCCCACCTCCTCATTGTCTTGTTCAGATTGACCTCTATGTCCCTGCATTTATGTGTGTGTGTGTGTGTGTGTGTGTGTGTGTGTGTGTGTGTGTGTGTGTGTGTGTGTGTGTGTGTGTGTGTGTGTGTGTGTGTGTGTGTGTGTGTGTGTGCGTGTGTGTGTGTGTGTGTGTGTGTGTCTGTGTCTGTGTTTGTGTGTGCATGCACTTGCTACCTCCACACCAATCAACCACGGTACCATTATTGATTGCACTGCACTCTGCTCACCTTTCCACTTGTTTACTTGTTTCAGTGATTAGCCTGGCCCCCAACAAGCTGAGGCTCATCACGACTGCTTTCCAGTGGAAATGGGTGAAGTCCTCTGGGTGGCAAGGTCGGGTGAGATTTGACGAAAAGAGAGGAGACGAGGGGATGAGGGAACCAGGAGGTGAGGAAGTGAGGAGACGAGTGAAGGAGGCGTGAAATCGCATGATGGATTCTACTCAGCATCCTGAGGATTACAGCGACATCCAAGCGGAAGGGAACGTTCCCGATGTACACACCAGCGCTTCTCAAAATGAAATATCCAGCACTGGAAAGAAAACAGATGCTTACTTTTATTTCTTTGCACAAAGGATACAATACAGAATACAGAGGGTAGGGGAAATTGTAGTAGAACATAGTCTAATCAATATGTTTATATGTACATTTGGAAGCCACTGATATCTGACACTTTGTACCAACCTTTGAACCCCTCGCCAAAACCGCAGTTATAAGATGTATATATATATATATATATATATATATATATATATACACGAGTAACGCATAGAGAGAGCAACGGGATCTGTTAGTCCATTTCTTTAACTGTCTATGGCCACGCCATGTCCCGCCCTACGAAGCAGCTTGATTGGTTTGGTTTAGGCATTTCACCTCGAGTGGTTAGGATAGCGGATTGGTCAGGGGATAGGACCTGAACAAATGGGGTTACGTTACCTTGGACGCCTGGCCAATAGTAGTGATTGAAGGGCGGGTCGCAGACCGGAAACAAAACAGACACAAGCCGCGGACGGTTTGGGCTTGCGAGTTGCGTAACTTGTAGGCTCGTGAGGGCGATTAGCTTTGGAGCGAGCGAGTAGTGCCTCTAGAGTCATAGTGAGAGAAACAAAGTGTCTCCTCTGTTCTTTCTGACCACGGTGGGAAACCTGGAGCAGGAAAAGTTAACCCTCTCCTTGATTTTACGTTGTTTATGGAGAAGGACAACCAGGAAATGAGTCGGGACAAACCATAGTCGCTATGACAACGAGCCATGCTCGCCTCAGGCATGAGGCAGTACTATCTGCAATGGAAAATCGAAGTAACAGTGTTACATTATGTGACAGATTATTAGTTCCAAGTGTGAATGTTAGTGTGAAATTGAACACTACGTATATGCCAATGTTTTCAATTAAAAAAAACATTTGCACAAAGCAGCTGATCCACTTTTCCATGTTGATAAGAGAATTAAAATGAAAAAATCTGACACAAAAAGAAATCAAGGGACATTTAGAATAGATAAAAATGTGCGATTAATTGTGATTAATCGCGAGTTAACTATGACATTAATGCGATTAATCGCGATTAAATATTTTAATCGTTTGACAGCACTAATATATATATATATATATATATATATATATATATATATATATATACAATTGTATTTGTTTTGCAGTATAGAAGCCTCTGAAACAACATTCAAACATGCACTAAAACCCAAAATTAGAACAACTGAAATACAGTTTGACAATATGTTTTTTCAAATTCAGATTCAAAATCCTTTATTAATCCCACAATGGGGAAATTCACACTGTCACATGTTAATTTGAGGTCTGTCTGTATTTCCAGAGAAACAACATTTTAGGCTTCATCAGCGGACAGTTTTCCCAGTTTTTAATCCAAAATTATTTTGTCAATCTGTTAATTTCAAGGTCAAGAATGAGTTTTCATAATCAACAAAAAAACATTTTCAGGTTAATTGAATCTGATAATATGTCAGGTCATTTTATATATACCGGTTTGGTATTGATCAATTTCATCAGACTTTATCACAGTCATCATATCAGAGGTGGACTAATAACTACGAGATGTGTGTAATAACAACAGAGTGAAAACATTGGAATTTCCCCTTGCGGGATTAATAAAGTATACATTACATTACACCAACCAAACCAGATCCATTTTTTTGTAAAGGCCAATTTCTGGAGAAGTGGTTAACCTTAAAGGGGCGTGTGGAGTTTTTTGTAAACAAACCAAAACACATTATGTGTATCCTTGAAGTCTAAAAAATGTGTTGAGTGTATTTCCTTCCTCATAAAACATGGTTTAAGTATTTTAAATCCAGCATGGTTTACATGAACGCATTCTCACTAATGGGTTTGTACGATATCGTAAGAAAATGTATGCACACCAATTCGTATGTTATCCTACGAAATACTGTAGATCATTGATCATGGAATAGTGTGACACCATTGGTAAGACTGTGTATTGCTTCACCCACATGCACGTGACCCACTCATAGAAAAACAACTCCATAGCGCTACTCGAGTCCCATAAACTCCACAGGGAATCTTTAATCTCTATAATTTAATTGCATACAGATAATAAAGATGGTATCAAAGGAGGTGACTGAGAGCATATGGTATGTTGTTGGTGTGTGTGTGTGTGTGTGTGTGTGTGTGTGTGTGTGTGTGTGTGTGTGTGTGTGTGTGTGTGTGCGTGCGTGCGTTCATGCATGCGTGTGCGTGTGTATTAACACTGAGTTGTTAACGGTGAACAGGCAGCAGGTGGTCCTGAAGCTGCTGCGGTTTGTTAAGAGTAGCTGCTCTTGTAAACATGGATTTTTTAATTCATCTGAGGGTACGATATGAACAGTAGCATAAACAGTAGGCAGCACTTTAGAAACTGGGGTCAGGACACAACAGCAATCAGCTACACTACATCAAGCTGTTTCAGTTTGGAGTGTACTTACGGATGGCTTCAGGGTTGATTAGGATGAAGCATATTGGTCATTTCGAAGGAGCCATGATTATTTCTACATGCTGTGAGAATACATGAGCTTGATGGTTTTGCCTCTGATTGACACTCTTGTACAAACCCACTGAGATCAGTGCTGCACATGACCAGCTGTGTGGATTACACCAAGGTGACATGAGACTTGCTCTCTAGAAAAATGGACAGTGATGCACTGTGAAGAAGTAGCCAAGTACAACACCAATAATTGACATCTAAAGCCACATAAGTGCTATACATATCAGTTATTATTTATTTTTTCACTGTTATTCTCTCCTTTGGACTCTTAGAAAATAAAACTTTTGGACATTGAACACTGCTGGAATGTGTCTGAAGCCCTGCCAACCTCTTCCCACAAGCACAGGAAACTGAACTTTTATGTACCAACAAAATGCTGTTTTATTTTTAGCAAATTTACTAGAGGCCTTGATCCCACATGAAGCACATATTTAAAATACAAGCACAAATTGAACACCAACCAGGGAAGGTCATCATTTGTATAGCTCCAAGCTATAAACTTAAAAAGTGAGCAAGATCAGGTCATAAACCATATAGACATGACAAACATCCCAAACATTTTCTAACTTTCTAAAACCGACAATTTAACATTCATTCCCTACTTCACGCAGCTGTTTGCAGAGGTAAGAAAGTAAGCAAGGTTTGAACTTCTCTCTCTCAAGCTCTCTTTTTCGTTCTTTACACAACTATTCATGCCACGTCATGAAACCTTTGAGGAAAAACTGTCCAGAATTGTGCACCATTATCCCCATTTGAACAATCATCCGTCTTGCCCCTCTCTATGACTGCTGTTTTTCACCATACCTTTGAGTGTTGCCATGAGGAACAGCTATAAATTATTTTGCCTTCAGATCTGGTTGGACGACTCAACAGGAGCACAGTTTCTTTCGAGCGTAACCTCGTTTTAAGAGGCCACATGACTACACAGGACACTAGCATTGGCTCTCCTTTCATTATTCGGTCAGATAGACTTCTAAATGTAAACTGTAGGGCGGAAATAGAAGCTTTATTTTGAACCTGTTACCCAGGAGTGGTTCGCACCTTCAAAGATAATAATGTGCTCTCTCAGGTGTTTAGTCTGCACGGGGTGAGAACATGGGTGAAGCCAATGTTTCACATCCAAAATTTCCAGTGTGCCCAGCTTTTCAGCAAGAGCACTACACACATGAACCTGCTATTCTCTTCTTCACTGTACGAGATGTATGCTGTGGAAATTATGGATTACTAAAACGTTGCCCTAGGCAACATCATCCCGGGCAGACTGCAAAAACCTACTGTATG
Organism: Gymnocephalus cernua; assembly: GCA_023631565.1. Classification (NCBI taxonomy): domain Eukaryota; kingdom Metazoa; phylum Chordata; class Actinopteri; order Perciformes; family Percidae; genus Gymnocephalus; species Gymnocephalus cernua. The sequence goes on along the minus strand of CM042428.1, from coordinate 38,009,969 downwards.
AAATCACAAATTCACATGGCCATAACAGGTCATGGTCAAACTGGATGTAAATATAGGTTGTTGTAAACAACATACAATGCTGTAGTTTTACTTAAGGACTGTGTTTGGTGTTTTAAGCCCCCAATGTCGCCTTCCAGGCAACGCGGCAATGGTTATGTTTAGGGTTAAGGTTAGGGTTAGCTGCCTGGAAGGAGACATTGGAGGCTCTAAACACCATCGAGCAACTGTCTCATTTAATGTCTTAGATTGTTATCTGTTTAGATGCTATAATTCACACAAAAAAACATTAAGAAATTCCATCACAACACACACAAGAAACTAAAGTGTAATCATCTGTAAAACTGCCCCAGTATGTACTTAACCTACAGTTTGAATTATGTGTTTGTTATATCATTCGGTTACACGTTACTTGAAGGTATCTACATAAGAGTGACATGACAATGTCATCAACGTGTCATAAACATTATAAACAAGTCATAAACGTTTATGGCGCGTCTTTTCGTGTCATACGTTTTTTGTCATGACAAGTTATGGTTAAGGTTATGGTTGGTTATTGTATATTGTTAGGGTTAGAGTTAGGGTTAGGGTTCATGTGTCATGTGTTCATGACAGTGTCATGTCACTCTTATGCAGATACCTTACCTAGTAAAGTGTTACCTTATCATTCTATAGTAATAACAATTAGCGGGGCCTCACAATGTGCTTAGAACTCGTACGCCTTGTAAGAACAGCTGTAATCTCTACATATAATATCTGAAAGTGGTGTACACACCCATGTGGCTGCTGTGTAATGGAGGACATCAGATCCCGGCCTGCCATGTCTGTCAGTCCTCACAGGGAAAAGGCAGAGCAGTCTCAACTGTCAAATCACTTTCTCATGTCAGATTGGAACAAAAGCTGTTTGACTCAAACTTGAAGGTCATAACTGAGGGATTTACTCATTGTTTCATCTCTGCTTGGAACAGAACAATTACTCCTGTATATTCCAATCTCGCTATGCATCCATGTACACTTCTGGCAAACTTCAAAGAGTTCCTTTGAAAAGCAACCCTCCCTCGCCCCCCACCTCCATAACAAATTACCATACAAAAGTCTCCAAGCACACAACGCCACACTACACTGAATCTCTTCACACACGGAGCTCCGCTGGATGATTGAAGTCGAGCTCTCCTGAATTTCCTCAACTCGCCTCGGTGATCAAAGTGGATGAAGGCAGGCGGTTAGCAAGATGGGCCCAGAAAGAAGCTCTGCCTGGGGCTCACTGTGTTCTGTGCATGGGGAAAGACTCTGCCTTGTACCCTTCACTCTGTAAAATATGCGTTGTCTAGAGCTTAAACATGCATGGCATGCCGTAGCTCTCTTCAGCTTTAGTTTTACTGGGCTGAGCCTATAGTTAAACTTGTGTTAGCGTTTGAATTTTGCCTGCAGAGACAGATTATATAGTGTATGGGTTTGTGATAAATGTCTGAAGTGAATTAGAAGTGTTTAAAATGCAGACAGTGACAGTCAGATGCCCCCTCCTTCCTCATGGTGGTTCTCACAGCAGTCCCATCTAAGGCATGAAATTTGACTGTAACATCTTTCAATATTTTATAGCTTTTCTTATTTGCATTCATGTATGCTCTTACTAAATTAAGGAGACTGTCCTTCCCAGAAAAACGTTCCAAGAGGTCATCTGTACAAGCAGCAATTATGACGGTTCTAGTGGCGGTGCCCACTAGTGGCCGTAGTAATTTTGACGGGAGCAATGCAGTAAGGAAGGTTATGAAATAAAAGAGAGCCAAATGTCCACATAAGGAGGTAGGTTGGGCTGCAACCATTTCACAACCGTAAAGACATGTTTAAAAATTGCGACATTTTGGTTAAAAGCCGCGAACGGCGTTCACTGGTTTAGATACAAGGTTGTATTTCCGCCACCGCTAGGGTCGCAGATTTAACAAACACACTGTAGTGTTTGCTGACATGACAGTAATGGAGCTAGTGATCTGCCAGGGACAGAGGGATCATTTTGGTTCTTGAGTTCTCATCATGTAAGTTGACCATAGAGCATTTCCTCTGAGTGAGATTTAGCATTGGGTTGCACAGTCTAAAAAACACCTTGACCCAATTACCGCTTCTGTTAACCTGGTATGAAAGAAACCCGCAATAACAGTTTCTGGCAAACCTCATACCTGTGCCAAGTACTATAAGCTGTAAGTTTTGCCAAGTAAAAACTGCTGGCTGTAGACAGTTTGAGTCTCAGCTGAATTATAGATGAAGCAGTGGATTCCTTTCCCCCAGACCAGTGTTCTGCTCCAATGGAAACATCATAGATAGAGAGTGGCATGTCGATAAGCCAATTATGTGACTGGCCAGCTGTCATCGGCAGCAATATCTCCACAGTCATCTCTCTTTCAGATGACTTCAGAGAGCTTGAAAATACAGTGACAGGAGGCCCCACAGATTCAAGGCTCTTAGAAAATAACAATGCAGTTGAAAAGGCATATTCGATGAGCTGTTAAGTACAGATGTGCATGATCGAGAGCCGTGCCACAGTCTGTGTGTGTGTGTGTGTGTGTGTGTGTGTGTGTGTGTGTGTGTGTGTGTGTGTGTGTGTGTGTGTGTGTGTGTGAGAAAAAGAGTGTGTGTGTGGGTCCAGAACTAAAAGAAAGAATGGTGGTGCTGTAATCAGGCTAGGTCCCAGGAGGGCAGACAGCAGTGCTGACATCGAGTTGGTATTCATCTCCAGAGCAGGATTTCTGGGCCAAAGTCCCTCTGTCTGGCTTTTAAAAAAATAGGAGGGGGGCAGAGGATGTGGAAGTGCAGATGGGAGGCAAAGAAATGACCTAGGCAGAGAAAATAAGGAGGGTTTGATTTTCTCGAGGCAATGACAGCAACACAAAAGCTGGACTGTCTATCAGACTAAATCACACAGCCTAATTGACACGGTGTAGATTCTGGACTTGGAATGATGTGTATGGGGATGATCGTGGCCATTACTGCCTTACAAAAGGCAGAGAGTAGTTGCTACAGAAACTGTGAAATTGAGAATTTGGAGACTCTTAGCCAAACTAAAACCTTAACTTCATGGCTTTTTAGGCCGGTTATTAATCTTTGTCACAGGCTTAACCTAAAACCTGAAGTTAAGACATTTAGATCAATCAATAATCTCAAGGGCGCAGGTAAACACAGTGCCTAATAAATGTATTCTTATTTGAATACATTTAAATGTTTGATTTAAAGCTATAGCTTAACTGCTTCAAAATATGATAACAAGGTTGAGAAGCTGCAGAGACAGCAGCTATACTCTGCCAAGATAGGCTATAATAGCAGGATTGTTTGTCTTGTGTTACTAAATTATTTTACTCTATTTAGTTACTGCCTTATTTACGTGGTAGGCCTGTAACAAACTCATTGACTAAGATGTGAATTACTAAGAGAATATATATTTTTAATTACAGGAAACAGGAACAAATGGGTAGGCTATATCACCACCTAGCCTTTCACCATAAATTGGTGAAGAAATATTCACCAGAATGCAGGAAATGAAATGTTTGACACTTACACAGAGTGTACGAATCAGACAAAAATATGAGTAGCCTTTTTTGTGTTACATATTATTTTTGGGTGAATATGAGTACAATCAGAACAAGTCATAACAGGGACACAGACGTGATTGTAAAGGCAATAATAGGCCTCTTCACAGCTGACATTTTTGACTTGTCATATGAGAAAAAAACACGGGTGAAACTAATAACTTACTCCATTTACAACGGCTCTGTTCCATCAAGTGTCCCAGGAAGCCTTTCCAGTGAGCCAGCAACAACACCAAATTCTGCCACCTAAGATTAATGTTAAAAACACCTACACCTGTGCTTTTTCTGCTTTAACATGTCAAATTGCTGTGAAAGGTCTGTAGACAGACTGTGTTGTTCAAGATACAGATGAGTGTAGTTGAATATTTATTTTTAAAATTATTATAAAATGTTATTGCCTAATAAAAATATCAATCCTGTCTATGTATCACTGTGAACCTATTTGATGTCTGGCCTTGGGCTGCAAAATAATGTGCAGACTGGGCAGCTGTGTGTTGAACTAAAGTTATTTAAGTCAAAAGACGATCTGAAAATAGAGAGCTTGCTGCTTAATTGGCATCATGATAAAGCTTAATACAAAAAACAAGACATTCATATTGGTACTTTTTATAAATAGGCTAAATTCCATATTTTATTTATTTTATCGATAAATCATAACCTTAAATCGACTGAAAGACCAATAAACGCCCACTACCATATCGCTCTTATTTCAAACACATGGACTAGTGTCAGTGGGCTCCCCTTTGCCAAATCTAGGTTACCACAACACACAGGCTGTCTCCCTCTATCTCCGGATTGTACCATCGCAGGGATGCATGTTAACTTGTGCGATGAAAGCTGAAGATGAATACTTCATCCCTGACCCACATAATGGCGATATATGAGGCTCGGTGAGCGGAGATCTGTCGTGTTTACAGCCCGCTCTTCCGCTGTGCGCTCCCGGTGCGGCGGGAGCTAAAAGCGGCGCGCCTCGCCTCCCATCTTCCTCCGCCTGGATCCTAACCCTCTCTCTCCATCTCTCCTCCAGAAAGAGTGGAGGGGAAAGGAGAAGCGGCACACACCGAGAGAGGGGCGAAGGAAACGGGAGAAGTAAGTAGCTCGAGAGAGAGGTAAAAACATGGAAATGTTATTGGTCTTCCTGAGAGGCGAGCCACTTGAGCGGATTGACATGACTGCTGCCTCAGTTGAAAAGTAATGCTTAGCTAGTAGTATTTCGTTACTCGTTACATTTGGCTACACGGTGCTCCGGAAATCTTGAGAAAGTTAGCCTACCGTTTTCTACTGTAAACTTCGGATAGTTGATGAGACACGCGTAGTTAAGCTAGTGGTGCGATTCGGTTATTGCAGGCTGATGTTAAAACTATTCTAAAAGAAGCGACACTTTATATTGCCATTATGTTACTGCGGTTTTAATTAAAGTAGCCTACAATAGCTAGGCTACGTAAGCATACATATAAGGCCAGCCACTTCAGTAGGGATATATTACTATGTAACGTTGAATTCTGCGTCTTTAATTGTTTTTGTGTGTGACACTGTGATAACTAGCCTGTAAAGTCTTAAAAGCCTCCATTACAAATGTAAAGATAAACAACAACATGCAGATGTCTGAAGGGTTCCTTCCATTGTGAAGATCAGGAATCTATGGTTATTAAAAAACAGAATGATGGAGATACTGCAGGGATATTAGTGACATGATACCACATAATACCACAACGTGCCAGTGAGTGACACAGACACAAGCAAAACGTGGTGATAGGGGGCAATGAAAAAATAAATATAATATACACTCAGTTGTCAGTTTATTAGTACACATACACTAATACCATGTTTTTGTTTTTTGCTATGACTACCTCATAAACTGGCTACTGAATCAAAGTCTCTGTTTGAATGTTATTGCATTGTTTACATCATTTATCATGTTTGAAATGGTTTTTAAACTCATTTGCCAGCCCATGAAATGATGATTGATGATGATGGAGCTATTGTTACAGTCCTCATGACAATGATGACAGGAAATATAAAGACCATCCAGGCCTTATCTGAAAGGTCACTTACTCAGTAATATTTACCACACTTGTCTGTCTTCCGTCTGTCTAGGTTCAGGCTGAGTCTGAGCACAGATGTGCAGGAGGAAGAATGACATTTCAATGACTTCCTTTCTCCCTGGGGGGTGGGGTGGGGGGTGGTTGTCACTCTCCTCTACTGCAAAGTTGGAAACTCAACCTAACTTATAATTGCTTAATATAAGGTATGTCTTCAGACTCCAGTGGCCCACATCAGATACTCCAAGGGAAAACATGGACATCAACCTTGCTCAATTTAAACTACTGTTACAACTCTCCAACTATTATGATATCAATAACATTTGGTAAAGTTAGCTAATTATAGTATTTAGTACAGAATCTGAGCAACAAAGTGCAGTTTTATATTTTAAAGCTGCATGAATCAATTTTTGGCCACTAGGATGCAGATGAACTCCAAAGAAAAATACAGACACACAGCCTATTATCATGGTTAACATGTTAGCAAATATATATATATATATACCTTTATATATTGTTATCCACATTGAGGATCCAGCACCCGGTCTTCAAAGTCTTCTAAGTTTCAGGGCCCTGTCTTGCACCCGGCGCAGCGCGGCGCAAATTCCGCCGCAAGTGTCTTTGCTATTTTAAGAGTGTCCAGCGCCCGTGTCGTTTAAATAGCAAATGCACCTGCACCCATCTTTGCGCCCATGGGTGTGCTGGTCTTACAGGGAGGTGTGTTCAGGTGCATTCTTGGCATATTGTTATCTTGAGGCAGCAGAAAGGGATCACGCCATTGACCAACAAAAACCAGGTCTAAAGTCAATAGCACGGCATTAAATTGTTATTTTAACAGTGTTTAACACTATTCTTCACACACAAGGAAGCGCAGCAGCACACAAACATGCAAAAGATTACAAATACAAATATTATGGTGCAAATCCGCCATCATAATAGCAATGCACCAAGATACAAACTCGCCTGGCTTTTAAAGGGAATGATAGATGACACTCTGATTGGTTTATTGCATGTTACGCCCAAAACACACCTATGATTAATGAAGACACTAAGTACAACCCTTTTGAACCATGCGCCCGGCACACTGACCCTTTTTTCCGCCGTCAAACTAGCAAAAGTGAATTTGGACACGCCCAAAATGTACCTGCGCCATGCACTTCACGGCGTGCGCTTAGATTGTTAAAATAGGGCCCTCAATGTGAGTTGAGTGTGTTAGGTCTTATTTTTAACATGCTAGCAAACAATTGCCTACTTACACTAGGGGTGGGGGAAAAAATCAATACAGCATAGTATCGCGATACTTTCCGTGGCAATACTGTAAAGATACACTGATTATAGAAATTGCACATGGTTCTAGAATAATAAATATAAATAATAAAAAAAAGCAATAAAATCAATTGCTTTTTCAGTCCACTTGATTGAAAGCTGAAGTAAGATGAACAAGCAGAGAAATGTATCATTTTTAAACAGATGTTGACAAAGTTTTCCTTTGTGGACATAATTTGAAGTTGTAAAAAAGGTAATAAATTGCAATATATTGCAGAATATCGCAATATGTTTAAAATCGCGATAATATCATATCTTGACATTAGTATCGTGATAACGTTGTATCGTGGGGCCTCTGGTCGTATCTCGACGCTGAGAGCCACTGCCCAAGCGACGAGTTGGGAGTGAGAACGGGTTGACATGACATATGCGGATACGAGATGCGAGTAGATGAAGAAAACAACTTGTAAAATGCTACACGCAAGCTCTGATGCTGGCAGTGCCACCGTGTGAAAATGTCCATGGCCGAGGCCGGGGTTTAAGTGATGCTGGCGTTCAGAGCAGAGAAGAAATTAGCAGTAAAGTTGTCAAGTGGTAGTAAATGTACAGTATAGGTTTCAGTTTGCCCATGAATAAATAAACACTGCAGCTCCTCAAGACCCAAGTAAAGCTCCCGTGTCTCGCTTCCCTGCTGGGTAAAGTGAAGGCAAAAGAAAGTCTCCCCCGTAGAGCTGCAGTGTTAGTGTGTGATAATGCTCTGTGGTGTTGAGTTTATAGTGTTATCTTCTTGACTTCCCAGGTAGCTGAATTGCAGTGCTGAGAAATCAACGAGGGTTCCCTGCCTGGGATTCCAACCTGAAGGTACGGTAGTGTCATTCATTTTTTTTTTCTAGTTGAAGAGCCTCACCTCCTCATCTCTTCTCCCCATGCTTTCCCTTCCACTCCTCACTTTTTACTTCCTTTCTTCATCTCTTTTTGTCTCAGAAAGCATTGGTTACTTCCTTCCACACACACTCATGAATATCATTTCAGTCAATTGCTAGGCAAAGTGTGCACCCTTATGCTAAATCTATGCGGTTCGATGCTGGCCTCAGTGTAACGTTAGCCTGCATTCTTTTCTCACAAGACAAACAGAATGGAGCTCCTTCCTGTCAAAGTTAGGAGGAAGTTAAAAACTGATATAACATTATGTCTGTCAGCCAGTGCTGTTGGAATGACAGGCCATCTCTCTCTGACAAGATGAGTGACATTTTTGAAATATAGAATTGGCAGCGGTGCTCCAAAGTAACAGTTTGATTGATGGCTGGTGGTACTTACTTTATATCATTTCTTTCTAGTACAAAACAGTAAAAAACTTACATTTATTTATTGGAGAACCAAATTAGTTTAAGAGACCTATCCTATTTTCTCTTTTGGATATTTACTGTAGCTCCTTAATAAAGCAAAAGTATTTCTAATCCGATTACGCCATTAATCGATGGAATAATCGGTAGAATGCTACTACTAAAATAGTTGATAGCCACAGCCCTAGTTGGGATATTTAGTACATGAATTTCAATGTATGAATTATTGGTTGTTCCCAGTGTTCGAACTATACCGTGGCTTTTGGGGGAGCCCACTTTTTTTGTTTTTTTCACCAGGGTGGGGGCGGGGGGTGGTCATTATATCTGTATAATGACTTATAAAGATACATAACAGCTACAAGTGTAAGCACTATACGGGATTTACCCTATTATACTTTATCAATGGGAATTGATAGGTCAAACAGCAAACAGCCACCCACAAATAGTCTATAAAGAAAGCATCAGGCTGTCTGAGATTTCACATGAACAACAGTTAGAGTTACTCAGCCTACCGAAAAAAATACATTAGAAAGAATATTTTTTTAGAGACCCCCCAAAATTTCATGAATCACATTTTCAGGGGAGCCCATGTCTTATTAAGTTTGCACCCTGGTTGTTCCTATGACAATAAACCTGAACCTGAACATTTGAAAAATGACTGCATGGCTCATGAATTTATGGTTGCTCAGCAGTTCCAAAAAAAAAAAAAGGCAACAAATGAATTTTCTTAGGTCAGTAGAATTTGTTTGGATAGTCCTTGTGGCCTGCTTTTTCTGCATGCTAAAATGTTACAGGGACATAATCTGTAGGGACACATAATGCTGGTGCTTATTAACTTCTTGTTGCTCAACTTAACAATGCAAATGAGTATAAATACTGTACCAGACTGAAGGCGAGCAGGCTGGTTGCTGTGTATCTGTAGAACAGGAAGATAAATGCAAGCCTGCATGCAGAATACACTGTCCAGACCTCCTGCTCTCTTATGATCCACACACAGAGGAGGTAAACACACTCTTTTTACGTATTCGTAAACGCAGAGGAAAAAATGCTCTCACTTTGCACAAAGGTTCTCACTCTGAAAGTCAACCATTCAACGTTTAAGAGGTAACTACAATATTCAAGACCATTCAACAAAATAGTAACAAAATAGACAATAAGCCATAAACCAAATGAACATATGTATAACTGACAACACCATGAGCCCGTCATACACGTGTCTCCCCAGCACAAAACCTCTTAGCAGCCTTCCAGAAAGTTCAGGTACTTTCCCCGTTTTCTAGTACAGACATCCAATCTGGCAGACCGTTTATATGACATCTTTTCAAAAGCCGCCACCCTCGCCATCTCACAAGACCACTCCTGGATTGATGGCACGCCTTCATTCTTCCATCCTCTTAGAAGAATATGTCTGGCTATCATGAAACTAGTCTGGACCCAGCTTCTTATGTGCTTATCCATCCTGTTCAGGACTGACCCATCTCCCAGAACTAATAACCTGGGGGCTGAATGGAACCTGGGTCCCTGCAATCTGACATAGGTTATCAAGTATCCTGGTCTAAAATACCTGGACCTTGTCACAGGACCATAGGACATGAAGTATAGGCCGTCCTCTGTCTTACATTTGGTTGAAGTTTTAAAGAGATAATGGTAATAAATACATGAATAGTGAGAGTAAAACTGCAGCGATACTGTAGAGACATCCCTGCTTTCTTACCTCTCATCAGGAGAGTCTCCACCACCTCCAGGTGTCCCGCCTGAGCAGCGAGTGCCAGCCGATAAAGTAAGAATACATAGTGACGTCTGAAGTCTGTCTGAAGTCAAAAGCAGATTACTTCCCAGGCTGTTTAAAAGTTGCATCACAATTCTTAAAAAAAAAATCTCAACCGGTTGTAATCTTGACACATTTATATCGATTTTTAACCGATTCACAATGTATCGTTACATCCCTAGCACGCCCATGTTGTCTTTGATCACAGCATCCTTAGAACCACCTAACTCACACACACACACACACACACACACACACACACACACACACACACACACACACACACACACACACACACACACACACACACACACACACACACACACACACACACACACATAAAAGCATGATGCAGTGAAAGAACCATTAGGGAGTTCATTCCAAATCTGCTGACAGTAGATAGGTCTTACCATTCTCTTTCTCTATCGTATAGTAATTACTTATAAGGCCAGAGGGATTATGATGTCCCTATCTCCCCCCTGTAATAGAGCTTGTGCTCCATATAACCCGTTAGCTTTGCTACCAAGTCTCTATCACCCTCCTCATTATGTCCTCCATGTAATATCCTCCATCCATTAACTTAGCCCACTTCTGCTACTCCTCACCGTTACTCCCTCTCCTCTTTTCCATCTTTCCTTTCCTTACGCTTCTTCCTTCTTTGCTCTTTTCTCCATTCAAGCCTTCACAGCAATGCCACACTGGATCAGATCACTCTAATGTGACTCCTACACAGCAGTCAGCGGAAGGGAGCAGAACCACTCTGCCCTTAATATACGAGTGGTTGAGCCAGGGAGGGGGCTGTGCTTTAGAGACTCAACACAGTACAGTGGAAAGTGAACATACATTGTCCTTATGTAACCAAGCATGTTCTTTGGTGCAGGCACGTCATGTCCATGCATACATCAAGCTTTGTTTTCTCAGCTCTGCTAATGTTTGCTTTTTCCTAAGCGCCCGTATCTATTTCCGTCTTGTCTCCATGGCTCCTTGGCGCGGCAACATGCAAAATGCAGCCACCTCTTCCGATTAGCTTCTCAGCTGCTCCCAGATTCTCAGATTTAAACTCATTAAGATGTTTGTGCATCTGTGCATCAAAGTGCAAGAGTGCATGTGATGCATATACTGTATATTGTTTTTTCAAAAAGTGGTTTAACATTGACCTTAAAGGGACAGTTCACCCCAAAATTAAATTATATATTTTCCTTTTACCTGTAGTGCTATTTATCAGTCTAGATTGTGTTGGTGTGAGTTCAGTGTTGGAGATATCGGCCGTAGAGATGTCTGCCTTCTCTCCAATATGATGGAACTAGATGGCACTCGGCTTTTAGTGCTCAATATGGCAAAAAATAAATTTGAAAAACTCAACAGCAATGTCTCTTTGCAGAAATCATGATGTGGTTACTCAGGATAATTCACAGTCCTGGTTGTGAGCAGTTTCATGTAGGAACTATTTTCTTTCTATGGAACTACACCTGCCGACCGCATCACCGTGCAGAAGTAAGCATGCTCATGGACAAGTGGATCGTGGTCCGACATCGCTACCTTGGCGATTGATTTATAGCCAACCGATAATGCTAGCTCACCTAAGCTAGCTAAAGTTACAGCTCAGATGAGGAGGACACCGTTAATGTTTACATCTCACCTTAAAAAGGATTTTAAAAGGAAGGATTACTTTTTTACATAAAAGTGACATGTCATTTTGAATCATCTGTATTTTCCCTCACATTCCCGTCCCTTTATTTTTGTACAGGCTGATAGATGGTCAGTGCGTTCATTTACTAGTGACATGAAAACCAGAGAAGGAGACGGAAATGGGTGCTCTGAGTTGCTACGGTGACAGTGTGCTCACTTTTATAGCACCTGGACACAGACACATGCACATTCTGTGCACACAAACACATACAAGACACACAGTAACACATGAGGACAGCCACACCAAGCTGGGGGGATAGGAGTGAGTTAAGGCAGATAAGAGAAAAGCCAACAGTTTGCTTCACAACAGCCTCACCCAAATATCAGCCACAACCTATTTAGTCTCAACTCTCTCATTATTGGACCTGGACCCTTCTCTTCCAGATTTAGCCTGCTAATTCAGTTCATCAGTACCAATATGGACACAGGAACAGCTGTGCTGGAGCGTTTTGCCATTTCAATCTAGTGTAAAATATGTAAATGAAAGCACTCACAGTGAAGTAGCCAGTAGCAGCAGCAGAGCTAAAATGAGCTCTAATGACAGCTGCAGGTAATTTTCCTGCTCCGGGTTGTGGCAACATTATTATGCTGCATTGTTCCTTCTTACCATCTTACCATCTTTGTCTTCTTATGATGATTTATTGCAGCTAGTACATGGTGTGTTTATGTGTGCATAGTAGAGATGAGATTAGGGTTGGGTACTGAAACCTGAAAATATGGCACCGGTGCCTAAATGACCGGTGTCTACCGGATCGAATAGCAACGCGTATTTCGGTGCCTCATTTTGGTGCCACTGAAATGCCTGCCCCCCTCTCTGATGCTCCGAAACTGACGTTACGGGCAACAGAAGCATTGCTGCATGTGACGCTAGTTAACATCACACTTGACAGCAGGTAATGCTAGCCTACCGTTAGCCTACCGTTCGCTAGTAGCTGGATTAAACAGGATTAAAATGCTGACAGCTAACGTTAAATGTTAAAAGTGTGACTGTGTTTCACTGTAGAGGATTCCAACACCGAGACGTAGTCTGCAGCTGCCGTTGTGAAATAAGGTATTGTTTTAAGTTATTGTTATTACATTATTAATAAATCATTTCATTTTGACCATATGGCCTTAGCAATAAACAAACCATTCTTTAATGTCGCCGACATTTTATTTTTTAAATCGGTGTATCAGTTCAGGCACCGTTTAGGCACCGGCACCGTTTTAAACCCAAAACGATACCCAACCCTCGATGAGATTAGCCAAGAGAACAGCCATTGACTCCATATGCTTTCTGGAGAATGACAGATGCTGTCTCTCCCTCTGGCCTATTGATCCAGAGGTCAGCTCAGGCTCTGAGGAGAGTCTTCTTGGTTGAGAGAGTCTTTGCAGCCCGCAAACGTTCAGCTTTCTGCCCGCTCTGTTAAAGCAGCATATTCACCTAATCCTGTCTGGGCCATTAGATCAGTTGAAGCTGCGCAGTCAGGTAACCCAGAGCTCCACCTAATCTTGGAGCTGACTAGCGGCAGTATGTCTGCAGCTGCTGCTGGGAACAAGGTGGCGATTCAGTTGGCCAGAGGAGCTGAGCTGTGGATCAGTCAGCCAGAGAGGCTGAATGTGCTGTATGTTCACATGGTGAAGAAGAGCTCTTGCACCTTGAGGTATTACAGCTAAGAGGCCTTGTAAATATCATGTACAGTATACTGTGTTGGTCTGAGGCAAACCAGAGAAAATGAGGCCTGCTGTCCTGGATATCTTATCCAAAAGTTCTCCTTACTTTGACATCAACTTCCTTTGCTGTAGCCTAGTGTTTCTGCTCACTTTCCAGACTTCACTTGTCAATGAAACTGTGTAGGGAGTACTTGCATTTTCTTCAGAAAAGTTTGAGCTTCTTCAGGTTTCTTTACTTTGTCTGTTCATCCATGGTAGCTCTCACTGCCAATCTTTCTTCTGCTAATTCCAAAGAAGCAAGAAAACACATCCATTCCTGTGCTTTGGGATAGCCCACCCTGAAACCAAATCTTTGGACTAACACTTTAAGTGTAGAAGTTTCGAGGGACAGCCAGCTGTTGAGGTGCTGCAGTTGAATGACATGGGATACGTAACATTGCTGGCTTCATCAAGATGCCAAAGTCATGGCTTATTGTTTTATTCAGACATGTCACAGCATTTACAGAAAGCGATGATTGTGGAGCAGAAAGAAAGAACATTGTTGTGAAACAGTGAAAAGTAATTATATAAATGAACTAGGGGTGTAACGTCTACATTCTCATGTTTCGGTTCCGTCTTCTGTGTTGTGAATGCGGTTATGTGCTCCACAGAGACATGGCTGCAGGGACGTATTCCGGACGCAAACGGACCATCACCGGCTTTCAGACAGTACAGGCGGACAGAGAGCTCTGTAGGAGCAGTAAGAAGAACGGAGGGGGGGCGCTGAGATGCTTGTAAACAACAGGTAGTGTAACCCCAGGCACGTTACCTTTAAAGAAAGCATCTGTATCCGGGATTTCGAACTGTTAGCCGCAAGTCTCCATCCATATTATCTGGGGCACCTTTGTTATTGTTTATATCCCACCATCAGCTGCCATGAACCTAGCGAGAGACACCGCCCACTCTGTCAGCGCTACTACAGAATAAACTACCCAATGCTTTTAAGTGACACTTTCTGCTGGCATTGATACAGTAGCCGTCTGTCTGTTTATGCTGATGAATGATTTGCCTCGAAGCTTTGTTTAATCAACATTACCAATGTTGTATCGCTCATGGTGTTTCCGCTCGGATGATTATTACTGTCGGACACCGGGCTGACGCCACTGGCGACACATGCCATGAAGACTGACAGCGCAGATTACAAAATGAAGAGGGTAAATAGTGAGGAGCTAAGAGAAGAGACAGGCTGGAGAAAACGACAGAAAGTGTCCACAGTTTCAGAATCAGTTCAAACGTAATTAAAAGGTAATTAAACTGCAAAATCGAACTAGCTTACCACAATAATAGCACAACATCAATGATTCAGCATCTCAACAGAAAACTTCCATTCCACGAAGCGGACCCGACAAAAGTAAATCACAGGGTTGTATGGACGATGAAACTACACCAAACTACCAAAAACAAAGACAAGAAAATACGTAGTGGTGACCACAGTTTGATCTAAAGAGCCAACTTGTTGACTATCCCTTTGGAAAAACAGCTGATTGTTACGCACCATTTTCTCTCACTCTCTTTTCACGGAGAAACAGCTGATCAACGATCTACTAGCATAAGTGTAACAGAGCTGTGTGACATTGTAATCAAATATATAAATGAAAATAGGTATAACTAATATTTACGATATAGGCCTATATACAGATCAGTCTCAGGTTGAAACTTCTGAAGGTTAAGTTGCACAATTTAAAGTAATGTTTATGTATATTTAATGTATGCCTTAGTTTGAGGTTGTTATTGCTTTTCAGAAAATGTTTTCTTTAAAAACAATGTAATATGGCACTTAACTGCACTTAATATGTTTAGTTTTTTTGAGAGATGATATTGTAAGAAATGTAGGCAATAAACATGTTGCTTTTTCTGAAAATTAAACCAAACTATTGTATATTATTGCTCTTCAATAAAACAAAAGTATTTCTTATCCGATTAATCAATGGAATAATCGGTAGAATACTCGATTACTAAAATAATCGATAATTGCAGCCCTAGTTGCATGCGTTTCATCCAACATGACGCAAGCCTTCTGTGATCGTGCACCACCCCCACGCAGTTGCTTGTAACCAAGGAGGACACAGAGGATGACAAAAACATGACGGACTCTTCAGAAGAGGTAATTATCTTAGCCATGCTGAGAAATAAAGAGAGTTGTGGAGCTGATAGTCTTAATTAGTTTTGTATCAACTCATTTGGCAATGTCTTAAATGTAATGGACGTTCATTAATATTAAAAAGGTTACGCACTAAAGCTTTCAAGTTGAATGGATCTGTATCAATAGCAAGTTGTTTCTAAGAAAAAGCTTGCCTGTGCTGGACTCAACCAAATTAAGCTTGACTGAACCTAAACAGTACTGATTGTATCCGGGAGGTAGAACTGCCGTTGGAGCTCTGGGGGATGAATTCAGCAGGCCAGTGTGAAAAGCTGTTTGTCTGATAAAGCTTAGGTACCGTCCTCTGCATTTTCATACACACGCACACACGCACACATGCACACACACACACACACACACACACACACACACACACACACACACACACACACACACACACACACACACACACACACACACACACACACACAGTCTAATTAAATACAAGTCAATAAATGATCCCTTGCCTGCACCCACAGAAGGAGAGAGAGGGAGTACAGAGAGTTGTAGACCGGGAAAAAGCACCCCAGGTGTTTTATCTGACCTCTAAATAATGAAAATAGGTAACTGTACAAAAAATAACTGGTGGTTATAGAAGCCTTTTTCAAAATCACAGTCCACCTGTAAGAAAGACTTGAAAGGAGGATTAAAGGAGACTGAGGGAAAGAGGTTTAAAAGGAGGAGAGTTATACTCAGTAAACATAATACAACTTTTTTCTGCCACATGGCATCATTTTGTCATTGATTACATGCCACTTTGCAACACAGTAATACAACAGAGACCTTATTTATTGATATTGATTGATTTCAATATTGATCAATCCAACACCAAAGATTATTTTGTACCTTAAAATAATGTTTTCAAAATCATTTCAGTGGTTCATCAACTCGTTCGAATGAGACGTAAGAATAATGGTAATGGTAACAGTAATGGACAATTCTGCTTCCAACCTGTAGGGGGACCGACGAGGAAAAGTGCTTTGGTGCCTACTATAAACGTGCTGGTTGACAAGCATAGACAGTAAAAGAAGTTGACAAGTAGCTAATGCTAATGCTTAGCGTTAGCAATTTCTTGGTGGGTAACATAAGATTACGACATCGTTCAACATGCTCAGTTATTTTTAGTATGGTTGTTTTGACCACAGTTAACAACTCTGAGCTAACCCACAAATTCATCAGTAGGCAAGGCAAGGCAGCTTTATTTGTATAGCACTTTTCAGCAACAGGGCAATTCAAAGTGCTTTACATGAAGACAATTAAAATACAAGAATAAAAGTTACAGTGCAGTATAAGAAATTAAACATTAAAGAGCAGTTAAAAACAGTTATATAAAAGCAGATAAAATAAGTAACGTAAGTATAAGAAATGGATAGTTATTTAACGAAAGGCAACATCAAAAAGAAAGGTCTTCAGCCTTGATTTAAAAGAACTGAGAGTTGCAGTGGAGCTGCAATTTTCTGGAAGTTGGTTCCAAATATGTGGAGCATAGAAACTATATGCTGCTTCTCCCTGTTTAGTTCTGACCCAGGGTAAAGAAAGCAGACCTGTCCCAGACGACCTGAGAGGTCTGGGTGGTTCGTAGTTTACTAGCAGGTCAGAAATGTATTTTGGACCTAAACCATTTCATGATTTATAAACTAGCAAAAGTATTTTGAAATCAACTCTCTGAGGCACAGGAAGCCAGTGTAAAGACTTCAGCACTGGAGTGATGTGATCCACTTTCTTGGTCTTAGTGAGGACTCGAGCAGCAGCGTTCTGAATCAGCTACAGCTGTCTGATTGATTTTTTAGGAAGACCTGTAAAGACACCGTTACAGTAGTCCAGTCTACTGAAGATAAAAGCATGGACAAGTTTTTCCAAGTCCTGCTGAGACATAAGTCCCTTTACCCTTGATATATTCTTACGGTGGTAATAGGATAACTTTGTAATTGTCTTAATGTGGCTGTTGAAATTCAGGTCTGAGTCCATAATTACACCAAGATTTCTGGCTTTGTCTGTTGTTTTTAACATTGTCGTTTGAAGCTGAGCGCTGACTTTTAATTGTTCCTCTTTTGCTCCAAAAACAACCACCTCAGTTTTTTCTTCATTTAATTTAAGAAAGTTGTGTTACATCCAGTCGTTAATTTGTTCAATGCACTTAGTCAGTGTTTGTATAGGACTATAATCTCCTGGCGATAAGGTTATGTAAATTTGTGTGTCGTCCGCATAACTGTGGTAACATATTTTGTTGTTTTCCATAATCTGAGCCAGTGGAAGCATGTAGATGTTAAACAGAAGAGGCCCCAGAACGGAGCCTTGGGGAACTCCGCACGTCATATTTGTATGCTCAGATGTATAATTACCTATAGATACAAAGTAGTCCCTATTCTCTAAATAGGATTTAAACCAGTTTAGGACTGAGCCAGAAAGGCCAACCCAGTTTTTTCTAATCGGTGTAGTAATATGTCATGGTCGACCGTGTCAAATGCAGCACTGAGATCAAGTAATACTAAGACTGCAGTTTTGCCACTATCTGTGTTTAAGTGGATATCATTAAATACTTTAACAAGAGCTGTCTCAGTGCTGTGGTGTGGTCGAAAACCCGACTGGAAGGCATCAAAACCATTATTTAGTGACAAGAAAAGGTTGAGTTGTTGAAAAATCGCTTTTTCAATGATTTTACTTAAGAATGGAAGGTTAGATATCGGCCTATAGTTGCTCAGTAGTGCCGTGTCTAGATTGTTCTTTTTTAAAAGTGGCTTGATGACTGCAGTTTTTAGGGCCTTTGGGAAGATACCTGAGAGTAGAGAAGTGTTTACAATCTGTAAAAGATCAGAAGACATACAATTTGAAATATTTTTGAAAAGGCCTGTTGGTAGAATATCAAGGCAACAGGAGGAAGTTTTCAGATGTTGTACAATGTCCTCCAGGTTTTTATGGTTGATCATATGAAATTGTGTGATATTGGAATTTGTTTTGCCTGGACAGTGTGACAACACATATCCTGTACTTGATATGGAGGCACTGACAGTTAGTCTAATTTTCTCAATTTTGTCTTCAAAAAAGGATGCAAAATCATTGCAGGCCTTGGTAGATAAAAGTTCAGATGCTACTGGTACTGGAGGGTTTGTTAATCTATCAACAGTAGCAAACAGAGCACGCGAATTATTATTGTTTCTGGCGATAATGTCAGAGAAGAAGGACCGCCTAGCATTCCTCAGTTCCAAATTATAAGTGAAGTTTGTCTTTATAGGTGTTATAGTGGACCTGGAGATTAGTTTTTCGCCACCTGCGTTCAGCTTTTCGACACTCTGTTTTTTCTGTTCTTACCCGTATGACATTTCTCCATGGAGATCTTTTCTTACTAGAGACAGCTTTGACCTTAGTGGGAGCAATGGCATCAATACCATTTGTAATTTTATAATTGAAATTATCTACAAGCTCATTGACCGAGACCCCAGTGAGGGCGGGTGTGGAGGAGAAAAGCTGAATGAATGTTTCACTGGTGTTTTCAGTGATATACCGTTTTCTGATTACCTTAGTTTGGACATTTTTGGGCACCGAGATAGAGCCGTTAAAGAAAACACATGAATAATCAGAGAGAGCAACGTCAGTCTCCACAACCTTGGAAATGTTCAAACCCTTGGAGATAATCAAGTCCAGAGTGTGCCCCTTATTGTGCGTGGGTTCCGTCACATGCTGAGTCAGTCCATAGTTCTCAAAAACACAACACAGTTCTTTGGTCCCTCTATCCTGCAGGTTGTCCATATGAATGTTAAAATCACCAGCAATAATTACACAGTCAAAGTTAATACAGATTATAGACAGCAGTTCAGTAAAGTCATCGAAGAAAGCTGCACAGTATTTCGGTGGTCTGTAGATATTTAGAAATATAGCTCGGGGGGTGGACCTTAGTTGAAGAGGTGGTCGCGCCAGGCCAAAGGAGGTCGAGGAGGGTACCGTGGACAAAATAATGAGCCCTACAACCCAGACCACTGTTGGTACTGCAAGGACTTTGGACATTGGCTATGTACTGCCCGAAGAAGAAATCAAAAACATCTCAGACGGAGAACAACATGCTGACTGACTGAGTCTCAAAGCTGATTGAGGACGGTAACACAGACACACACACAGCTTCAGGCAATGAAGAAATGCTTTTGCACTGATACACAGTTTTTTGGTTTGCTACTAGGGACGAATTGACAGGATAAAAAGATTGTTATAGACAGGTTTAACCAACATATAGAGAATCAAAACAAATGGTGACAGCTTTCCTTCCCCCCCCCCCTCCTCGATCTTACAAAGACCCAGTTACACAAACAAAAAGCAAAGAGTCATGTCATGCCTTTTGGCCAAATTAAAACCCAAGTCATAACACCTTTCCTTGTATCAGCTGCCGGGGAATAACAAAACTGTTTTAGAGACACTGTAGGATATTGTTTACGGTGCCTAATCTAAACTTGTTCTAAACACACGTCAGTAAAGACCTTGCGAAAAAGACACTTCAGTCTTCAGTTAATCAAAGCTTATAGTTTTAGCTGTTCATCTGTTAGAAACCATTTTCTTAAGTTAACACATACAGTAATCTGATAAATCCTAATAAAAGAATGTGCTTTAGAAGTAATTTTGCCATTACACAAGGCCGGTCAGCACTTAACTCCAGTGCTAAGGACGCTAACGGCAGCTTACTGAACCGTCGGGAAACAGACCCAGGCACCTGAGTCAGAACAGCAGTTATTCATAACGTTACACCTCCGTTAGCGTTAACGGTGTTACCCTCCCCTCCCCCCCGATCCAGTTTGAATGGGCCTGCTGCAGCTGATACAATTAATAATAGTTTTTTAGATAATAACTTTATTGTGGAAGTGTAATACACTTGGGTGTCAGGTGTTACTGTGTGGCAATGGCAAATGGTTTACATGGCTCACGGGTCAGGTCGGAGGAAATTCTGCATGCGGCCCCAAGGAGGTCTGGGTCGGCTCTGCAGCATTAAAGATCGCTGATGTATCTCAAGCTACAATTTAGTCGTCAAAGCAAGGATTATGGTCATCACTATCCATAATTTCAAACCTCTGTGTATTGTTGAAACCATTATGTGCATAAATACAGTTTCTTGCCCATTTGCAGGATTTTTCACTTGCAGATTATCCTATAAAACAAGCTGAAATAAACATGTTAATGCACACCAGGCACAAGGAGGAGCAGTGCAATTTTGGCACTTGTTTTGGCATCAGATACTCAGACCACCTCTTATCGCAAAACAAAAGTGCAAACAGAAGTTTTTGGGGATTTTGTTGCCATAGTGCACTCACAGACCTTTCTGCTGTATGTTGAGTTTTTCCTCTTTCTCTTTGACAAATATTTTCTATTTTAGTCCACATTTAAAGGGGTAGCCTACTTCAGTGTTTCATCTTTTACTTTCATGGAGTTGGAGGACTCACAAGGGACGGATTACAAAAAGAAAGGTCAATATTGAATCAGCAGGGGGAAAGAATCCTACATTTCCCACAATGCAACTCTATATCATCTCTCATTAGACCCCTTCTGCCTGTTAAACACCCATGTCTTTCAAACTCTACACTCCTCGCACAGGATTTCTGCTGTATATTTGTAGTTTCGGGCCCATGCCAAAATCAACAGGTTTTTTGTTATAGCAAAAATTAGTTGATCACTGCTTGTTTTGTTTTATTTGTATGTAAAGCGTCATTGAGGACTTTGAGAAGCGCTATAAGTCTTATGTATTATTATTATTAGTAATAATAATAATTTATTTGTTTATTTGTTCGTGATTGTGCTTCCTCGTTTGAGCTAATTACAGGCATCCGACTGTGTTCAGACTGTAGGCGCCTGTTGTTTAACGATTCCTATGTATAGGACTGCCTTTCCAGCTTGTAATTCATTTATTTGGTTTTTCAGGCATCTTGTAACTATCTGCATTGGTTGCTATGGTAACGACCTAGATGTGTGTACTGTATGTACGCTAACTGGTGGTGTGATTTTCCAACACAGCGAATACAACAAGCTGCCATCTAGATGGAAATGTGTCCTCTCAGTCTACGAGTGCAGGAGTCCTTCACTGAAACAGACAACCTCAGTGAAGATTACACAGATTTCTCTTGTGTTTTGAGCTGTAATCATGGCAAAAACTACCAGCACTCTGATTATCAAGGTTCAGGTTTTTGTGTTGCAAGTGATGCAAGGGAGGTTTCAAATGCGACTTACCCACATCTCTTTGTATTTATAGTTATTATGTATCAATATATTGTCAATATTTCATATTCATGTGTGTTAATTGTACAGCTGTCATTGTCATCACTTTCTGAAAGCACCTTAATAGCGTTAGTTTAGCCAGAGCACCAAAGTAGAGCTTGCAATAAGCTGATTGGCATCAGCTGCTTCATTCTTGTTTCACATTCAGATGCATCAGCTGATCAGCCACCACCTAGTCTGGATCAACAGAAGTACATATCCAGGATAATTGCCTTGCCACATGCCTCACACGCACGTGTGTTGCCATTCTCAAAATCCCTTCGCTTCGGGAAACAACAAACTTCAAGCTAGCGAGCTACACGCTGAAAATGTCAAGTTTTTAAGAAAATTTGGATCGTGCAACAAGGCAGGCCTGCTTGTTTTTTTTCGGGGAATGATTGTAAAGATTTACAGTGAATATGTTTGCGGCATTTCAATCTATCTCACTGGGACGTTTTGGGACCGATTGGTGGGATTGCTGTGGACAGTAACGTTACAAACAGCGATACACTGGTAAGAGCAAATTACGTTTAACCATGTATCCAGCAAATTTAAATAGCTCATATTACTGTAACTATATTACTGTTATCTTCATATAATATTGTATGTGGTGTTTTTTTTTTTTTGCGTGATGCAAATGTTCCACCAGAACAAGTTCCTTCCTGAGACTATTTTGCAGAGCCACCTTCACTGCGTCGTGATTGGTTTAAAGTAATGCAATGAAACCCATAACATTTGAAATGTAAAACGTATTAGCAGATCTAACTTCTAATTCTATCAGTTGAACACATTCAATTACATTTTATACTAATATAATAACATTTATATGGAACATGTTATTCATGATACATCTGAAAACAACATTATGAAAAATTAATAATATCTGATTCCCTAATGTGAGTCTTTCCTGAGGAAGAGTAATGCTAGATTCTTCCTTCCAGGTCTGATTAATGAGGGATTAACTCACATGCACAGCAGTTGGATCCAGTTTAGTTATCTCAAATATTCCAATTTGTTGTCGTTTGACATGTTATTAATGGCTGGATTTGTGCCTTGGCTTCAGGTTAGCTTTTGCATTCTCACTATTTACACATTGATGTGTCTGAAGTCCATGAGCAGAACAACCAACACAATGAGTTCAGATGTTCCTCCTACACTACAACCTGTTTATCATCCAGTGAATGATGCTTATTGTCATTCAAACTTGGATGGAAGGTTGATAAGATGCTAACCAGTGACGGGACATGACATGAAATTAACATGACACTTCATTATCCTTCATTTAATGAATGATGCTTTCCGTGGCTTTACATTTAGAGACAGTCAATGCACTGAGGGAGCTCAGGGAGAGTAGCTATGCAACCTAATTAAAAGTTTCAAGTTGGAGGCATGCTGATTGTAAATTACTTCAGATGATGCTGGTGGGCTCACTGTTGATCTCAAGCTGTTCAAGCAGTTAATTAAAAAAAAAAACGATGTGGCGAACCAAATCGGTTACAGATTGCAATTAATGCACTCTGTGAGCCGGGGCGGGAGAGACTACCCTGCCTCGTTAGCAAGCGCACGCCTGCCACGGTCAGCCTATAGGAAAGCAAACGCTTTTATTTGTTTTTCATCCTTTTTCATAAGCCATTATTAACAGCAAGCCAAGCGATAGGCAATCATGTGCACAATAAATAAAAAAACAAACACAAGAGGCGCCTCTTGGGAAAGGACTTACTGTTGCTATGGCAACCTACACTCAAGTGGGGGAGATTTTATTTTGAAGGACAGTCCTCTCTTTATATTCACCCTCCGTCCTTTATTCCTCCGTCTGTGAGATGATCAAAGGTATGCTAGGTAGATAAAGCGTGGCCGTAAAACAGAGGGAGACAGAGAGAGGGGAACAGGTGGAGGTCTGGAAGGGGGGGGGGGGGGGGGCTGGGGGCAGGTGTTAAAAAGACGTGGAGCTTTAAAGAATAAACTGCTGAGAGACTGCGTTAAATCACAGCTGGGTAATTTAACAGCACTTACATTTTTACTTAAATCTCCCTGTGACCTCCTCAAAACACGCCTGACTTTGGCAGTAATGACTGGTGTTATGCCTCGCTGTATGACAAGGCAGTGATACAGGGAGCATTTAAGGTGATGTAGTCAGAATTCGGCTTGCAGTGCATCGTGGGTTTATTCTGGATGCTTCCTCCCACGTCAGTGACAGACTTCCTCCCCCAGTCCTCGCTGGAAACCGAACGTAGGCAGGCGAAGTGGGTTACACGCAGGAAACAGAAAGCTCCTGAGGGACGACACGGGGAAAAAACAACAGCGGCGCCCAACATCACAACGGCAAGGAAGGAAACTTAAACATGCAAAACACCGTGTCAGTTCGGTTTCACTAGTCTACAGCTGCTACTCATCTGAGCAGAGCGTGGAGGAGGAGGAGGAGGAGGAGGAGGAGGAGGAGGAGGAGGGTGTTTTAATTCAGTTACACATGTATATGCATGCAAAGTGATGTAGTGTTAGAGGGAAAGGTGGGTAAATTAATCTATAGTCAGTGATCACATACTGCAAACGCCTTTTATGACTTATACATTACAAGACAATCCCATATGTTCCCTAAGCAATTAGCATTATTCTTTAAATTAGAAGATGACACCTTGTAGCTCCAAGGCTTGATGATTCATTTGAATGAGACGTCACTTTAAACAAATCTGACCAAACAAAATGAACTTTCAGCGACATAAGTGAATTCTTACATGGAATTTGGTGTTTTTTAATGCAGAATGTTGGAAATGTAAGCTAAAGTTTCTCTGAGCTACTGATTTGTATTGGACTTTGAGTGAGTAACATGATAGTTAAGGCAGTGAGTGTTCCCCTTAAAATAGCATAACATGCATCCCACTGATAGTTACTATGATTTGAGCTCTGAATTTAGATTGTTAAACTAGTAGGTATCAAATGTTCTGCAAATCAGCTTAATCATGTTTACAGTATTGTGTGTATATATGTGGGCTCTTGTGAATGTGTGTCTTTTCCTGGTTTTAAAGGCTGCATTACAGTAAAGTGATGTCATTTTCTGAACTTACCAGACTGTTGTAACTGTTCTATTATTTGCCTTTATCCACTTAGTCATTGTATCCACATTACTGATGATTATTTATCAGAAATCTCATTGTTTAAATATTTTATAAAAGCACCAATAGTCAACACTACAATATTGTTGCGGTATCGATATGGAGGTATTTGGTCAAAAATATTGTGATATTTGATTTTCTCCATATCGACCAGCCCTAGGATTGGCCTGGACTGCTGTTAGATTCCAGGCCTGAATAATAATCCCAGTCCGGCCCTGCCTAGCTCTGACATCTCTTCTTACATAATGCTTGTGTGAATATATATATAACAACAGAGGGGAACATGTAATTTCCCCTAGTGGGACTAATAAAGTATACCTTCCTTCCTTCTTCCTATCATTGTGTGGAAATATTATATTTCATATGTTTTTGAGGACTTTGAAAAATGCTATCCATTATAGAGTGTTTGTTCACCAATTATAGGCATCCGACTGTATTCAGACTGTAGGCACATATTGTTTTACAATTCCGATGTATTCTGAGAGCACAAGGTGACTTATTCATATTGGGGTTTTTTTTGTCCAAGAACTAGTCCAAAGCCCAAAATTAATCAATTTAAGTCAAGTACCTCCAAACTGTACTTAAGTACTTAAATAAATGTATGAAGTTACATTGCACTACTGCTGATGAGATGTTTCCATTGACCAACCCACTTTAAACATCCTAATATTGCTCTACTGAAGATGTCGCTGAGTGATAACATCTCATCAGCAGTGGTGCAAAGTAACTTCATTCCAGTTCTTATCGATTCTCGATTCCGATTCTTTGAGGGGTGGAATTGAAACGGGTCACATGCTTATTTCACAGATAAGATGAAAGTTTTATTTAGATTCAATGGTGGTTTGCAGTTTTACAGCTTTTTCAGTGTAAAATAAAGCCACACTAGAGCGCTGCTTACTGTGCTCCGAGGCTGCAACACAACAAGGGCCTGGCTGCTACGGAAACCAAAATTTGCGCATATTAAATTGGGAAGCGATGATCGGATTTGAAAGCAAATCCTCTAAACAACTCCAAACGATTCCAATAAAGAAACGATTTTACTGGAATCGTAATTTTTGAAAGTAGGAATCGGTTCTCGATGCTCAATCCTACTGTAAGTGTGTCCACTCTTATAACTCCACAGAAAATGCATACTCTGCTCTTCGCTGAGGCTTTTAAAAATGTGTTCACTTTTTCATGCTCTGATCTGTATTTTGAACTGCTAAATCCATTTCCACCTCATATCTTCTCCAGGGCCCTGCGTGAGGTGGCGGACTGAGGAGAGTTCAGCCGGGCCTTTAACTGATCCGACACTCCGACAGCTCACCTCCCCTTCACCTTTCAAATAACGAACCTCCCCCTCACCCTGGGGGCCTGACTCAAGTCTTCCAGCTATCCCACACCTCCATCTTCTCAGCTTCCCCTGATTAATCCACCCCCCCCCCCCCCCAAAACTTCCCTGACTCTGGCCTCCGCCCTCACTCCTCCCTGCCTCGGCGAGTCTCCCCTGGGGTGCTGAGGCCATGGCGGTACCTTCAGCCCACGAGTTTCACTGGCAGAGCCTGGCACGACTGCCCAGCGGCCGTGTCTACCACACTCTGTCTGAGGTGGGGGGGCAGATGTACATGCTCGGGGGCTGCGACGCAGCAGGGAGGCCCTGCCCGGCTCTGGAGCTCTACTCCCCCGAGGTACCAAACAAATGCAACATAGACACTGTATTTGATGTGTCATTTTTTTCCTGACTAGGAATAGACAGTACATGACTGACAATGTATTATTACTATAGCGATGTCAAAGCAACAATAATTTGGTAAAATACTACTGTAAAATTTCAAAACAATAAGCAACAATTTATATTTTCAATATATTAACAAAAAAAGGACATTCACACGTACGCTCAAATGTAACACATCAAATGTTATATTTCTCCAATGCACTAAATACAAAGGGGAAAATAAGGCTGTATATATATATATATATATATATATATATATATGTTCCTTCTTACCATCTTTGTCTTCTGATGGTGATTTATTGCAGCTAGTACATGGTGTGTTTATGTGTGCGTAGCAGAGATGAGATTAGGGTTGGGTACTGAGACCTAAATGCCTAAATGACCGGTATCTACCTGACCAAATAGCAACGTGGATTTCGGTGCCACTGAAATGCCTGCTCTCCTCTCTGATGCTCCGAAACGGACGTGACATACGGTGTAAAGTGTGACTGTGTTTCACTGTAGAGGATTCCATCACTGGGACGTAACAGTCTGCAGTTGCCGTTGTCGGAAAAACACAGACGGTGCGTTGACTTGAAGCTGGTAGCCTAAGCCTCGGAGTGCATTGAAAGTTATTGTACAATACCCTTTTCCCATCTGGTGGTTGTTTTTGTTGTTTAACAGCAATTGGCTGGTGAAATAAGTTATTGTTATTACATTATTAATAAATCTTTTTTTTTTACTTTAAAAAAAAGTATTGGTTCAGGCACCGTTGAGGCACCAGCACCCTTTTCAAAGTATCGCTTTAGCACGGGTATTGGAAAAAACCAAACGATACCCGACCCTATTCCTGTCACAGATTAGTTGATTTAAATTGGAAATAAACTAGCTCTACATATACATAAAGAAAATACCTGCACTGAAGAGGTGCACTAAATAAGAAAAGAAAAACTATAACTTAAGAAAAGTACAACCTCTAACACGTGGGAAACTTGCACTGCCTGTTTGCAGGGGGACCGCTGGATGAACTTGGCACCCATGCCCACCCCTCGTGCTGGGGCAGCTGTGGCAGTGCTGGGAAAACAAATCCTGGTTGTGGGAGGAGTGGGAGAGGACCAGAATCCCCTGAAGGTGGTGGAGGTGTACAACACAGATGAAGGGAGGTGGAGGAAGAGGAGTGCTCTGCGGGAGGCCTTGATGGGTTTATCCATCACTGTCAAAGGTATGGACATATATCGTAATACGCAGTAACACTTTGAAAAACTGAAATAAAGCAGAGTTTATAAGTTGTGACCTAACTGCACACTAATACTTAAACATATATGCTTCTAGTTTCCCAACAGTGTGGTACTGTGGTGTGTGCAAAGCTGGGAATAATGAGACCTAAAAGGTGTGTCCTATCCAAAGTCTCTCTGGGAAAGAGATTTGTGTGTGTCCATCACAGGTACTGAAGTAGTCAGAGCCGAACAGAATAGGCAGAATGTGGATAACACATCCACATCAACATCGCTACACTCAGCTGCCGTTACCACCACATTACGACAGTGACACTTGAGGCCGTAATGTGGAGTATACTGAAGTGTATCTTGATAGTGTAAATAATAAATAAATGTACTGTAGTATTTTTAACAATAAGTACTGCAAGATGTGCTCCAAATGATGTCAATCAAACTACACATTTGGAATCATATTGTCCAATATTACATTTTAAAATCTTGACCTCAACAACAAAGACAAATGTTTAGTTTTATATATATATATATATATATATATATATATATATATATATATATATATATATATATATATATTTTATTTTTTTTTTTTTTATTTATTTTTTTTTTTTTTGAGGTATTTTAGGCCTTTATTTGTGCCAGGACAGCTTAGACATGAAAGGGGAGAGAGGGGGGGAATGACACGCAGCAAAGGGCCGCAGGTTGGAACCGAACACCCGGCCGCTGCCCGTTTAGGTATTATTTTTTACAAGATTAACTAATGTTAGAATGAATGTTAAAGATTACTTTAAAACAAGTAACAAATTGATGGATAACAATAGTAACCATCACTAATGCACAAAACAATCAATCAACAATCAGTTTTAATCTGCATCCAGCCATCTTTGCTAATACATGATTTTGTAATATTTCCAGTATGAAGGCATGGCATGCTGAAAACCCAGTTAGAAATAGTTTTTTATGTGGAATTAGGACACTGCTTTAATTTTCAAATAGTGACACGTCAGTCATCTACATTTTGTTGTGCATTAAGGTTATAAAAACAGATTTAGGTTTTGTACTAGAAATCATTTGCCTTGAGCTCTGATTGTTCCTAACTTCAAAATTCAGCTACTCAAATGACACAGAATGATGTCTTAATTTAAAGGGGCGCCCCGCCGATTGGTTCAGTTTACAGCACTCGTCACAATGAGTACTACTCAGCCTGAGAAAACTTTTGTATAATGTGTTCTGTGGCTCTGGAGGGAGCTTTCCAACGTTTGAAATAAAAGTCACTTTTATTTACGTATGTACGTTACTAGTACATTTTCTGTGCCATTCAACTTGTTGTAATCACAACTCTAACAATTGCCATAGGAGGATTTGACTACTTGTTGGATTTCATGCTTATTTATTATTATTTATTGCTAAAAGTTACAGTTTACTTTGCTGTCAATTATGTTTTTTTATCAACAAGCACCTGTGTGTAAAGAAGATGGTCAGTTTAACTGCACTCCACAGTGAGCGTCAAGATACATTTGAACATACTGCATGATTCAAACAGCTGAGTACACTTCAATTGTAACCAAGAAGTCCTAAAAATGTTTTCCCATTTTCCCAGTGGAGCAATTCTTGGGGCTCTGACACTTACATTTATTCTCACATTCTGGGGTTCAGTCCAGCAGTCTTTAGAAATAAACAATCTTTTCAGAGAACATCTCTTCAGCCTTGGTTGAGTTTGTGCTCAGTCCAGCGTGCAGCGTGCATCTATCAGTGTCCGTGGAACAGAGATAGATACACACAGACTTATTGGCGGCGTATAGGCGGTTCTCCATCTCCCTGACCAATCTTTAATCCTCGGCCCTTCGCTTGCTGCTCGTCCCCTCCAGCTGAAAAAGAGACAAATGGTCTGACAAAATGATCAATAGGGCCAAATTTAAACAAATATGGTATTTTTGAATGGATAATCAGTCACCGATTTAACTAAATGATGCCATTTTTATTGACATTTGTAGAATTATTATTTTCCAGATACCAGACAAAGAACTTCAGGTAATGATCTTTTCTATTCCCCAAAATGAATATAAAGTATTTGGAAATGTTTCTCCCTTTTTGTTATTTATGTAATGTAGATGCATTGAGGTTAGAATTTGAAGTAAATATGTGTAATTTATATAGATAAACTTAAACAATTAATAAAGAAAAAAAAGAAACGTAGGCTGTTTCCCTGCAGCTCTCTGTTTTTCTTCGTTTGCTCGCGCTGTATTTTCCATGGTGTCAACACTCTCACCCACTTCCATTCTTATGCTAGAGGTGTCATGCCAAAGTGCCAGCCGTGGACTGCATGTTATTATTCTGCTGCTGCACTCCCTGTCCTTCCCACGTCTGTCACAGTCTGACGCTTCATCACGAACTTCTCACCCAACTCTTTAGCTTCGCAGTTTTTTTTTGCACTTCATAAAATTAGGCGCCAGGGAGGTGTTTCCATCTGCTGGGATTGGTCATCACAAGCTGATTATTGTTGAGCAGGTTTTTATTGTTCCACTCATTGTCGCAGCAGTTTTGGGAACGTTGTGATGTCCAGATATTTAACATACTAAATTTAAATCCATAAAATCCATGCATTTGATATGTGATATGCTTTTGTCCCGATTTGATTCTTTCATGATACATGGGTGCCGATTGGATTTGTATTGCGATTTTCATTTATTGCGATTCTAGAAGTATTGCGATTCGATAGTATTGCGACTTTCTTTTCCTTCTTTACCAAAAGCAAAAGTTGAATAAGACACTTCTAGAGGCAATTTATCATAAGACATTTCTAAAAACTAGTTGTTTTTGAAAAAAAAGAATGCACATCACATGTCAGTCAGTCAGTCTGACATTTATTACATTTGTAAAGAAGCACATAACATGGATTTTCTGCATTTTTGCTAGAAACGGATATGATGTAGTCAGCGGTACCAAATAAATATTTAGGTGAATCATTGGTAAAAATAAAAAACATTGAGTCTAGGTAAAATAATCGATTTTAATAATCCATCCATTCATCCATCCATCTTTGTCCACTTATCGCGGGGGGAGCAGTTCCAGCAGGGGACCCCAAACTTCCCTTTCCCGAGCCACATTAACCAGCTCTGACTGGGGGATCCCGAGGCGTTCCCAGGCCAGGTTGGAGATATAATCCCTCCACCTAGTCCTGGGTCTTCCCCGAGGCCTCCTCCCAGCTGGACGTGCCTGGATCACCTCCCTAGGGAGGCGCCCAGGGTGCATCCTCACTAGATGCCCAAACCACCTCAACTGGCTCCTTTCCATGCACAGGAGCAGCGTCTCTACTCCGAGTTCCACACGGATGACTGAGCTTCTCACCCTATCTCTAAGGGAGATAGATTTTAAAAATCGCTGCAAAAAAAATCAAGTACTGCTAAAACAATGCATTATAAAAACATAAAACCACTCAAATGGAAACTCTTGCTCTGCGTGCGTGTGTGTGTGTGTGTGTGTGTGTGTGTGTGTGTGTGTGTGTGTGTGTGTGTGTGTGTGTGTGTGTGTGTGTGTGTGTGTGTGTGTGTGTGTGTGTGTGTGTAGATGGTCGGGCTCTGGCTGTGGGGGGAATGGGTGCTGACCTGCTCCCTCGTAGCATCCTGCAGCAGTATGATCTTCGGAAGGACGTGTGGGCGCTACTTCCTCCCATGCTGACGCCGCGCTACGATGCCAACATACATCTGCTGGCCAGCAAGCTCTACGTGGCAGGTACAAACAGATCAGCGTGGGTGTGTTTATACTACAAAAGCTTCACTGTGTGTGTAAAACAACTGACATTATTTTGCAAAATTCCAATACACGAAAAGTAATGCAAAGTATGAATTTATTGCCTTAATTGAATTTATAGATTATATTTTTTGTGAGAACTCTTGTGTTAATTGGGATATTTTTCCTTTATTTATCTATTAATGGATAAGTTTCCAGCAGGTTTTGGAAATATGTCTGTCTATGAATGCTTTATTACAGTTTTTGTGTGCATTCATTATACAGAAATTAACATCCATCTACTAAAGATTGCTCTGGTATGGTATATATTATTATTGTTACTATAGAGGGTGTTGTATTTAAGTTTAAGCTCCATTTACAGTAATGGATCTGTGAATAAATATTATGTATTTAAGCCAGATTTCATGTGGAAGTTATTGATTCACCTCCTACAGAAGATGGCTTCTCAGGATGTAACACCATTTGCCTGAAGATGGTCTAGTACCGACAAGTTGCCTACTATTAAACTTTCTATTTTATTTTGTGCAAGTTTGACAGTGTGCAGGAGTTTCATTGCAAATACACAATCTTTCCAATTATAATTATAACTATTTTTTCTATACAATCTTTTAGGCGGTCGCCAGTGTAAGCGACCAGTGAAGGCCTTCGAGGTGTATGACGCAGACACGCGCTCTTGGACTACGCTACCCATCATGCCTTGTAAACGTTCGTATGGGGGTGTGATATGGGACACAACTGGGAGGTTGTGTCTGCTCGGAGGACTGCGGCAGGGAGGAGGACACCAGAGCTCCAAGTTCACCAAGAACCTCAACATTTTTGACACCAGCCACGGTACGAAAACACATTTTCCTTTTATAGGCTTGCATTTATTGTGTTAGTCATTTGATAATAGTTCTGTATTTTGGTTATGAACTTTAATGGTCTTACGCATTGAGTTAATGCACTGACAAAAGGTTTAACCTTGCCATTCCTTCCCTGTTGAGCCCTAATTCATGAATTATAACGCCTGCACATGCACACGCAACACAGCACATGCTATGTGACAAAAGGTTGTTCAAAGTATCAGATTAGATTACATTACATTAGATAGACTTTATTGATCCCAAATTGGGAAATTGCAGTGCTACAGCAGCAACATATAAGACGCACAGCACACCTACAGGATATACAAGAAATAATACATAGGATTGAATACAAGAACAACTATTCAAAAATAAAGATACACAAATACAAAGGAAAGAATGTACAAACCTATATACAAGTGGCGAATACAAATGTACAACCAAAAGAAAAAAAAGAAAAGTGCATATTGCACATACAGTGAAAGCTTCAGTTCCACCAGGTCCGCCTCGTTTCGCTAAAGCGAGAATTCAAAAGTTTCTCTCTTGGAGGAAGACGCACAGAGGTAACCAAAATGGGGGAATAGGGGTGAGTGTGTGTGCATTGGGGGAGTGTGTAAATTATAGAGTGTGTCCGCTCTTTATGCTAAGCTTAATACTACGCTCCTACTACATATAGACGGGAGATATCTTCGGTCTTCTCATCTCATAAATAATAATATGCTATTCCTTTTAACATTTCAGATTAATAAAACACCGTCACATCTATCAAGTCTGCAATCAAAAAATAAAAGTAATTATGTTAGAGTTGCTTAACACGCAACCAACAGCAAGCAGCAGCAATAATCCTTTTTCACTGACAGCATCTGTCGTCGTCAACCTCAGCATGAAGAGAAATAGTTTTCTACTCAAACAGGCTCATTCCTCTCTTAATTCTGTGCACACTCTGTGTCCCACAGCACAGTGAAATGGTGTATCCCTCTATCCAGCAAAGACACCCCAGAGTAACAGGTGAACAAATTGAGAAGGGACCGGAACGAGAAATGGTAGAGCAAGAATCGATAAGTCATTTTAGACAGCTGGATATACGGTTGCACATCGCCATTGGTCAAATGGGAGCCAAATAAAGCAAATAAAGCAGAATGTGGGAGTGATAATGTTAATATATGATAATGGAAAGACGGTTTGCCCTGTGTGTGCGAGATAAAGGAAAAAAGAACGGAAAGAAAAGAAACGACTTCCAACAGACACAAACACAAGCGTTGGCGTGCAAATACTGATGCAACTGATGCATATCCACACGCACATGCACACACATACGGGGGAAGGCAGCCGTACGCTGATTTTCCAATCTAATTTTGGTGGAGATGAGATGGGAGATGAGCTGCGGAGGCAGGGCTGGGGATGAGGAGCGCTTTAAATTACAAGATCCAGAAACAGATTGCTTTATTATCCTGTCTGCAGCAATATCTCTCCACACACACACATGGTCATGCAATATGTTGTCACACAGTGATATTCTATCACTGTTCCATTTCATATCGCCAGTATTAAGACACACACACACCTGTTAGCTGATGTTCCTGCATTGTTGGCAGTGTTTTCCACAGAAATAGTCTATTTGGGTGGATCGGGACGGTTGGCACTGAAAAAAGTTATGAAGGTATGAAAAAATGTTGTTTTATTTTATTTTGATATTTTTGCATTCTGATGTGTTTTTCCAACCCGATATCACTCCCAACTCATCAAATACTGACGCTTGGTTAGTGGCTCTCAGCGTCGACGGTACATGCAATGGTTTCAACGCTGTCTTCACCACAAACTAAATTTCATGATATTGTGGCGGAGGTGGTAATCTCAGAGAAGATATCTAAAAACTGATTCCACCACGGCAGCTTTTCCAGGGACCCTGGATGATTTTAACAACTCTGGACCCTTATATGCAGGATGCGATTTGCCAGGGGGGGTGGGGGGGGGGGGGGTCTACATGTCCCTGCCTTTGCTGAATTATTTTTATCCCCGGTGGGGACAAAATGTATCCCCCCTCAGAGTGACCTATGCTACTTCACCAATAAACCATATATTATATACCTAATAGGGCTGCAACTGACAATTATTTTCATAGTCGATTAATCTGTCGATTTTTTTTTTGATTAATCGATTAGTTGTTTGATCTATAAAAATGTCAAAACATGGTGAAAAATGTGGATCAGTTTTTCCCAAAAGCCCAAGATGACGTCTTGTTTTGTCCAAAACTCAAAGATATTCAGTTTACTGTCACATAGGAGAGAAGAAACTAGAAACATATTCCCATTTAAGAAGCTGGAGTCAGAGAAATCTTATTTTTTTTAATAAAGAAATGACTCAAATTGATAAATCGATTATCAAAGTAGTTGGCGATTAATTTAATAGTTGACAACTAATTGATTCATTGATTCATCGCTGCACTTCTAATACCTAACATAGAAGTATTGGATTACACTTGAAGGTATCTACATAATAGTGACATGACACTGTCAAGGACGTATCATAAACATTATAAACTAGTCATAAACGTTTATGACATAACGCTTCTTTTAGTAAGTGTCATTCGGTTTTTGTCATCACAAGTTATGGTTATGGTTAGAGTTAGAGTTACGGTTCATGTGTCATGACACTCTTATGTAGATACCTTCAAGTAAAGTGTTACCGAAGTATTTTAAACTCAGTAAAGTGCTGTAATGTGATCAGTCTACAGTGCCATAGAAAGATAAAATCTGAGCAGCAGTTGCTGGTTGGATTTAGCCGCTACAGAGCTCCGGGACGCCGGCTACCAGCGGCAGTTGTTCGGCCGCCAATAGGTGACTGTGAGTTGGCTTCAGGCACCGCCAGACGACGGTCCTTTCAGGGGCCATGGTGGAGTTTAGCCAGAAAAAGTAAGCTTCATGCGGCGATGAAAGTTAAGTTTAGGCACCAAAACAACTACTTAAGTTTAGGAAAAAGATTGGGGTTTGGATTAAGACATTCCCACGGAAGTTGTGGTGATGGCGCAGTGGATGTGATGCATGCCTTTGGTGTGGGAGAGCCTGGTTCAACTCCCACTGCGATACATCAACTGATGTGTCCCCTGAGCAAGACACTTGAACTCCTAGTTGCTCCAGAGGTGTGCAACCTCTGATATACAGCAATTGTAAGTTGCTTTGGATAAAAGCGTCAGCTAAATGACATGTAGTGGAACGAACAAATGCTTCCTGGGTGAAGGTATTTTGCGAAGTGAACTCCTCTCCAGCTTGAAAGCGTTGTGCTATTTCATTTTGAGATAATTTTCCATTGGATATTGAAGTTCATAAATAAGTTTGTTTTGGCATGGCTGGCCAAGTGGCACTATATCCATAGTCAAGGAAGGGGGATTTAATTCTTGAATGTTTTATTTTGTTGTGCATGATCAAATCGCACCCTGCTATCGGTGTTGAGTTTGCAGCTCACTCGCCGTTCAAACACAAACCGTTTAAAGAGCTCAATTCAAGCAGTAAGAAAGCCCTGGCTTCCAATATCTATCAATATTAAGATGAGGGACATGGGATATGTTTATTGACATTAAAAACAAGTTATAGTTTATAATTTGACTTCCTGACCGGTCTAAAAGCAAAATAAAGCGAGATTGTGTGTGTGAATCTAGGGAGAGCAACAAGTGCTCGATCTTGATCTCGAACGAGAAAAGGAAGAGAGTTAAAAAGAGAAAGAACATTTTATTTGCTCATTTGATTAGGGCTGCATGGTATGAGAAAAACATGCAATACATTGTAGGATAACGCGACAACGATATAAATAATATAGGGCTGTCAGTTTAACGCGTTATTAACGGCGTTAACGCAAACCCATTTTAATGCCGATAATTTTTTTAACGCACGAGTAACGCATAGAGAGAGCAACGGGATCTGTTAGTCCACTTCTTTAACTGTCTATGGCCACGCCATGTCCCGCCCTACGAAGCAGCTGATTGGTTTGGTTTAGGCATTTCACCGCGAGTGGTGAGGATAGTGGATTGGTCAGGGGATAGGACCTGAACAAATGGAGTTACGTTACCTTCGACGCCTGGCCAATAGTAGTGATTGAAGGGCGGGTCTTGTAATTTCGCAGACCGCAAACAAACCAGACACAAGCCTCGGCCGGTTTTAGCTTGCTAGCCGCGTAGCTTGTAGGCTCGTGACGGCGATTATCTTCAGAGCGAGCGAGTAGTGACTCTACAGTCAGTGAGAGAAACAAAGTGTCTCCTCTGTTCTTTCTGACCACGGTGGGAAACCTGGAGCAGGAAAACCCTCTCCTTGATTTTACGGTGGTTATGAAAGAGAACGAGAACCAGGAAATGAGTCACGGGAAACCAGTTGCTATGACGACTGGCTATGCCGCTGACGACGCTATGAGCCCATAGACAGTAGGAAGAGCCACGCTCGCCTCAGGCATGAGGCAGTACTACCTGTAGTACTATCTGCAGGACTATCTACAGTACTACCTGCAATGGAAAATCGAGGTAACAGCGTTACATTGTGTGACAGATTATTAGTTCCAAGTGTGAATGTTAGTGTGAAACTGAACATAACGTATATGACAATGTTGTTTTCAATAAAAAAAAAACATTGTCACAAAGCAAGCCAATCTACTTTTCCATGTTGATAAGAGAATTAAAATGAGAAAATATAATGGGACAAAAAGAAATCAAGGGACATTTAGAATAGATAAAAATGTGCGATTAATCGCGAGTTAACTATGACATTAATGCGATTAAATATTTTAATTGCTTGACAGCACTAGTATCTTTTGGTATGCATTTCAGAAAAAAATGGTTAGGATTCAGGTGTAATTGCAAATAGTGATTAATCATGATTAATCCACTGAAAATTGTGATTAATTTGATTAAAAATTTTAATCATTTGACAGCCCTAAAATAATATTAATGTCTACTCAGTTCTGCCTTTCTGATGCGTTCAGTACAACAACAAATTGCTTGTTGAACAAAAAAAAACTGAAAGGAAATTATTTTATTCTGTTAAACAAATTGAACATTGAACTGAAGCAAAAGGCACGATAGATACATTTGAAAGGTCAGAAGTTGATATCGCGATCACAATATAAAATTATTTCAATCAACTCTTAAAAGTTGCTTTTCTGTTACCGATAACTGGAATAACGAATTCTACTGCATTCAGCGAAGACACAATTTCATCAGAAGCTTCCCTGAGGCATGTAGAGCTCAGGCAACAGTGACAAAAACCACAAATGATCCCATCCCCCTGGGGCCAACTAGTAACACATGTTCTCCCACATTGTCTATATTTGATCTTTGTTCTGCTTGAGATGGTCAAGACTACCCAAAAGACTTCAAAGCAGATGGGATCAAGCAGAAATGAGAATAGAGCAAATGTGCTCTTGTTTTGGCCATGACTGGGCCAATATGTAATTTTTGAAAATGACACAACATAAAGAGATTCTGTCCAAAATGGTCATCTGTGTGGCAGTGGTCTGAGATTTCACACATGGCAGAGAGACAGAATCCATCAAAGACAGAGAAGCAATCACAATCCTTGTCTAGTTTTAATCACGATGGATAATTACTGAGGAGAGCTGTAGACAAAGTTACTACCACACAGCCCAGTCTTCAGAGAATCTCCTCATCTCCCTCATTCTCTCTCTATTCTCCCTCTCTGTATTTTCTCAGTCTCTCCAGCTCTTTATTCTCCTCTGCCATTCTCCCTCCAGAGTAGAATAATGCATGCTGGTGTTTTCCCTGCATCCTACAAAGAAGATCTTGGCACCAAGACTTGTGTAATCCTTCCAAAGCAAATAGGAATAGAGCTTGCAGTCGCAACTCCGTCTCAGAGGATTGAACCATAAGTCTGTAGTGTGATGTGTTGACACAACTGTAATTTCCAGCCAGTGACATTATAAGCACTGTTTAAAAAAAAGAATTACTTGTTGTGGGTTGCATACTGCATCCACTTTTTAGATTTTTGTTGTATTTTATTTTCCATTTGGTTGATAAATGAAAAATAATAGACATGTTTCCAGGATCTAGTATTAAGTAAAATCTAAGAACAAATATAATGTTGCTTTCAGAATCAAAGTGCAGGATTTTTTGTA
The DNA here is from genome assembly GCA_023631565.1 of Gymnocephalus cernua. Taxonomy (NCBI): domain Eukaryota; kingdom Metazoa; phylum Chordata; class Actinopteri; order Perciformes; family Percidae; genus Gymnocephalus; species Gymnocephalus cernua. Next base: position 37,971,482 of record CM042428.1, on the reverse strand, counting down.
GATCCACCATCTCCATCTTTGTAGATCCAAAAATCATTACCAGATAAATTCATTCAATTATTTGTTGATCTTGTTTGTTAGCATGCAACTGGCAGTGGCTGACACAGCATTAGTGGTTGTGAAAACATACCATAATATCTGCTACGATGTTACAGTGTGTTCACATTGTCACATTGTTATTATACACGTTTCTGTCATGGATTAGAAAAATAGTGAAATTTAGCTTGCACAATACCAATAAGGAGCTACACCTGGCTTCTCCTCTCATTTCGCTGCAGTGTTATGCTAATGATATGATATGGAAAGCCCCACCTCGCAAGTTGACCGGATTGGTTCCTTGGCATGTGACATCTGAAAACCTGAATTGGTGTTTTGTCATTGGTAGGGCTGGGTATCGTTCAAAAATATTCTATACTGGTACCGATACCAATACCCTAGTCTCACTTTGCCAGACCCTCCTCCAACGACGACGATAGACTTTTTGAATTTAATTGATGAATCTCAGATTTATGTTACATGCCACATGTATACAATATCTGCCAGGAAGATTTCCCTCTGGGGAGAGAACAGAGCAGAGTGGACAGCCAGCTGTGATCTCCATTCTGTTCTCTTCAACCAGGCTGGGAAGGAAAACACAGCTTTTCATTACACAGTGCTGCACCATGCAGGAAGGTTCGCCATCTGGCTACTTATCTCTTTCATTCTCTCTACCTCTATTTGTTTGTCTCCACTTTGTTGTCTCTGCCTCTTGTTTAAGAAAAAAGATTAAGAATAAATGAGAAAGAGCGGGAGAAAGAACAAGGCAAAAGGAAAGAGAGGAAGAGAATGAAAAGAGAATATGAAGACAGAATGAAGAGTAGGCAGATATAAGCAAGGAAATAAGCATGAGAGAAGATAAGACAAAGAGAGATTCAGGCAAGGAAACAGAAGATAAGACAACAATTATTTGCACTTTCCTCTCTTGTTCTGTCTCTATCTTTCCTTCTAATTCTCTCTCCCTCCCTCGCTCCCTAATGATGTTATCTTTCTACCTCTGTCACGATTCTCTCCAGTCTGGGTTTCCTTCAGATAATCAATACTTGGCAGCAACAAAACCTAAGAGTAAAAAAGAAAACTTCTGCTGGAGAAAGAGAGCGGCTATGTTTTCATTTCCAACACTCTCAAGTACACTGTTTATCATCTGGAGCAGAAATGTCACCTTTACTCAGACCGCATAAGGTCTTTAGAGAACTGTCATTCACAGTCTTAAGTGTCAGGTAATTAGGGAGATACAATTAAAATGGTAATGTCTTCCACACCTGCGGCCTCATTTCCAATATTTTGGGATTAAAGGTGCCAATAGCTGTTTCGATGGTGGGTAAGAGAAAGCACCTGCTCACCAGTGCACCTGATTGCACCAGGGTTCAATTCCCAGCAGTGGGGTTTCCATCTTGGCAGTGTTAAGGGTTGGGTAGTCTTGCATTGCCAGACCTTCCTCCACAGCACTACGAAGGAGGGTCTGGCTAGTCCACACAGCATTCCAGGGTTGGGAGAAAAACGTGCTCTTGTTCATTGGCATCTCTTTAAACCAATTACAATCTTCACGGAGCCCTGGTCCCGCTGCAAAATAGCCTCGGTAAGGAACTTGTTATGGTGGAACATGTGTGCTTTAAAAAGTTGTTTTAGTCCTGCAACAGAAAACTCAGATTAGACAGATAGTCTGCAGAGATCTGAGGAGCAGTTAACCATAGTCCTCATAAATCCACCATTCAATTCATTGATTCAATTAATTCATTGACAACTCTTTTAATAATCGATTTTTATCGATTTTATCGATTCGTTGTTGCAGCCCTAATTAATACATACATAATCTCAGAGGCATAATACAATTCCATACTATAAAATATCAAAAATTATATTTAAATACATAATCTATACGTAAAAAGAGGCATCCATGTCTGAGAACAACGAACAGTACTGAATCTGATGTTGGAGATAACAAGATAATCTCATTCATAGACGCATCAAGTCGCCTGATAAATTGATACACAAGATTTCTTACAAAAGCTTGAAGTGTATGAATATATACAGTATATATATTAGGGCTGTCAATCGATTAAAAAATGTTATCGAATTAATTACAGACTCTGTGATTAATGAATCTAAATTAATCGCATACATAATTTTTGTATAATAATTGCGATTAATCGTGAGTTAACTATGACATTAATGCGATTAATCGCGATTAAATATTTTAATCGTTTGACAGCACTAATATACATACATACACGTAGAGATAGATATACATAGATGTGGTGGAAAGAAAACAAGATTTAAATAGAAACAAGTCGAAACCTGTGAAAGGAAAAAAAGGTTAAACACAATTTAAAGCCAGAGAATAAATGTGTCAGGCTTCAGAGGTCTGAATAGCCATCTTGGACCTACGACCCACTCCTTTTCACGCTACACAGGAAGAACAAATTTCATTAAAGTTCAGTAATGACAATGATGTACCAACAATATCCCCACTTTCTCAGGCTAGTAAGAGTCTGACCCTAGCTCCAAACTTCCTGTCCCCTCTTTGTCTGAAGTCTGTGTTTGTTATAACCTCTGTGTATCCTTGTCCTGCCAGGTGTAAGTGTGTGTATGTAGTGTACATGTCCTGGCTGCAGCTGGCTTTGTGGGTGACCTGTTTCTGCAGGTCACACTCTGAAAACAAGCTCAGCAGCATCCTGTCCAGCCAAAGGAGGACTACAGTGCCGCTGACCTCACCCTCAGCTAACTTCATAAGCTTATGCGTACATACACACACACACACTCACACACATCTGCTCATTTCAGCTGTCGTGTCTTCTTCTGTAGGTGCCTGGTTGAAGTCGGAGGAGACGGTGGCGATGAAAACAAAGAGAGCTGACTTTGCTGCGGCTTTCCTGCGTGGCCGGATGGTAGTAGCAGGAGGACTTGGTAAGAGGGATACATTGTAAACTGAACCATAAAGCTTTAGTGCGTAACTTTTTGATATTAATGAACAGTCGCAGAAGAAGCTCGAGTGAAGATAATTACCTCTTCTGAAGAGTCCATCATGTTTTTTTAATCCTCCGTGTCCTTCTTGGCTACTAGCAACTGCGTGGAGGAGGGGTGGGGGCGGTGCACGATCACAGAAGGCTTGTATCATGGACGCGCTGACAGTGTTGTTGTCATTACTTAGAATTCCTCATGGGGGCGACAGGAACTACGCACTGTACCTTTAAGTTTGCTGCTTTCACACTGCAAATTATGTGGATTGACTTTGTCTGCATCCATGTTACATAATTCATATCAGAACAATCTTATGGGTAAAAGTAACCTACATATATGCAGGGTGCGATTTGTCGGAGGGGATGTGTGGGATTTCCCCCTTTCTGGTCTACATGTCCCTGCCTCTGCTGAATTATTTTCAAAATGATCAATGTTACTTCACCAATAGACCATATATTACATATATACCTAAAATAGAAGTATTTCAAACTCAGTAAAGTGCTGTAATGTGATCAGTCTATAGTGCCATAGAACGATAAAATCTGAGCAGCAGTTGCTGGTTGTAGCCGCTACAGAACCCCGGGACGCCGGCTACCAGCGTCTGTTGTTTAGCCGCCAATAGATGACTGTGAGTCGGCTTCAGGCACCGCCAGACGACGGTCCTTTCAGGGGCCATGGTGGAGTTTAGTCAGAAAAACTAAGCGTCATGCGCCAATGACAGTTAAGTTTAGGCACTAAAACAACTACTTAAGTTTAGGAAAAAGATCGTGGTTAAAACACTCCCGACACCACGTTGTGCTATTTCATTTTGAGATTATTTTTCATTGGATATTAAAGTTAATAAATAAGTGTTTTGGCAAGGCTGGCTGAGTGGCACTATATCCATGGTATTGAAAGGGGCATTTTATTTTATTTTGCTGTGCATGATCAATGCTTTTTTCACAAATCGCACCCTGTGTATACGTTTTCATGTGACTGAATGTCTTTGACAGAAAATTCAACATCTGCGACAGACGAAATCCAATGAGATCATGGCATTTGATCATAAAATGAAAAAACAACAACATTCCATGTTAAAAATAAATTCTGATGACATAAATAAATGAAATCATGATGCATTTATGTTGTTAGATTTTCCTGTAAAATATGAGCTTCCACCTGAGAAATACCCCTGGCTGTACAGTATGCCAGTCAGTCAGTATACAGAAGTTAAACATGGGGGATTATTCACTGCCCTTTGATATGTCTGATACATTTGGGTGGGTGTACCATAGACTGTAAAAACGAAATGGATGGAGCTTCAGGGTCTGAAAAGTGAAGCCAATGCGGAAGTGCCTAAACCTGCATTCTATCTAAGCTGCAGCCAGGACTCTACTCCACTGATGACTCCACTGGTTGCAAATAGAAGTATAGTCTATGAGAAAGTATAGTCTATGAGAAAATGACCCTACTTCTCAGTTGATTTATTACCTCAGTAAACATTTTCAAGTCTTCTTCAATACAGCATGATGTTTATTTAGTAAATGATGGTCCCATTCATTTTCAAATAGACAATAAAACAGGGCATACTTTAGGGCCGTGGCTACACACAACCTGTCAATCAGGACAGATGCTTATCAATGCTAACCATAGCACTGTGAACATTAACATAGCCGTGAACTTGTTTTTGAGTGTTGTCCATGTTTTCGTCTTAAACGTTGACCCTCTCACTGTGTTTTCACTTCATCAAAGATGATTGGAACATTTTGGTCACCTAAAATGTCTTGTTCATCGTTCGGAAGCACCTTGTCAACCAAAGCTAGCTAGCTAGTGCTAGCATTAGCTGGTAATTTATGGGAAAGTTTGCCTATATTCTGTTTAGTGCCGTACATGCAGATAACCAGTGGCAGTACCTTGATGTCTGCGTTATACTCGCCGGTAAAACTCCGCCGGGTGTCTTGCGTCAGCCGATTGAAAAGAATCTGCGACTTTCCCTCTTTAGCGTTTAGCCTAGCGCAGGGCCATTTTAAACATTCACAACATGGATTAAGGCACATCATCCTCCCCAGCTCCACCTTCTTGTCCAAAAACAGTCACTTCCGGTTAAAAAAAAAAAAAGCCAAGATGGCAATGGCCAACTTGCTAAACTCAAGGCTTCAAAACGGCAGTCCACAAGCCAATGGGTGATGTCAGTGCTGCTACATCCATTATTTTTTACAGTCTATGGTGTGTACATTCTCCAGGTCATGAGCCCTCGGCGCTGGACACAGTGGAGGCCTTTCATCCTCAGAGGAAGAAGTGGGAGAGGTTGGCTCCCATGAACTTCCCCCGATGCTCCACCTCCTCCATCGTGATCAGAGACCGCCTCCTAGTGGTGGGAGGAGTCAATCAGGTGCACTTGTGCTAAATTTAACTGTAAATGTTATACATTTACACATACATAAACAGTACATAATTACAGTAGCGATGAAGACATCTATTATCCATGGTGACAGGTGTTTCTTGCTCGCTGACAAGTGTGTCCCACAGTTTACCTATTTATTTATGCCCTCGCCTCAATGCGGAGTGCCCTCCACAGCTGTGAGTGTAATTTATCTAATATTAATACTCTGTAATATTTAGTTTAGTTTAGTTTATTATAAGGATCCCCATTAGCTGACGCCTAGATGGCCAAAATGACATTAAATCAGACAATATTAAAACGGACAATATTAAAACGGACAATATTAAAATGGACAATATTAAAGTGGACAATATTAAAACGTTTCATGACACATACAGGAAAAAGAAAAGAAACATAACAAACTCTACCAAAAATATAAAACAAAATAACAAGGAAACAACCAGATCTAAAAAGCAAAATTACATTACAATATATTGTGGAGTATTCGAGTCTGATTGACTGCAGATGTCCATAAAAAGTGTTATAGGACACCTACTGAAGGAGTTTGAGTGAAACTGACTGTTTACTGTTCTGAATGAATGTGCTACACTAAAACAAGAAGGAAATGTGAATCTGTCATTTCCAACACTGCGAGGCGCTCTAGTGCCTCGTCCTCTGAACACCACAGGATGGCGCTAACACACAAGCTGCAAGAAGTAAGTTACACTGCCCCTCTGAACGGACTTTGTTTCACAGCGAATAACGTTATCTCACATCCCGTTTGCTGTTCAGGTCGCTACTTCAGGCTGCGGCCAACAGGAACGTTACACATCACGGATCAAATTGTTCGCAAAAGTCGTTGTGTTGTTTTGGGGACAATGACATGGCTGGATAGTCCTTGTCTTGTTGTTTAACATACAGCACATTATTTTTTACTGATTGCCAACTGTACACAATGTTATTTACTTTGAATCCTGCTAGCATAGCATTAACTTTCTGGCTCATAGCTGAGTCAAAGGGGAAGGAACCCGAGCTAATGCGGGCGGTGAAGCGGTACCAACTAGGCTTAATCACCACTGTGTTTCCACATTCGGCGATAAAAAGTGACTTAACATACAATTATTTAAATGAAAGGTAGCAGATTGAATGAAATGTCAGTATGCAAATGCTTCCAACCTTTGACCACCAGTCTTCTCTCTCTCTATCTCTCTCTCTGTCTCTCTCTCTCTCTCTCTCTCTCTCTCTCTCTCTCTCTCTCTCTCTCTCTCTCTCTCTCTCTCTCTCTCTCTCTCTCAGGTTCCCAGCTCCGCCCATGAGATCCTGTATGTAAAAGAAGAAGAGTATCTGTAGCCTGCAATAATTGACACCAGATGAATGCAGCAGATCAGCGATTCCACTTCCTCTGTTCAACCCTCCTGAATCTGACTGTAGTGCAATATATAGGACGCATTGAAAAAACTAAGACAGATGAGAGTCTGAGTGAAAGTCCCTGACTTGGTGATGTGATGTGACAGACGACACTGCCCCCTGCTGGGCTGTCCTGACACTGAGCCCCACATGTAAGCACAAACATGCACAATGGAGGAGCTGGCTCTTTCTTTATACCGAGTTATGTTTCTTACTTTTAGTATGTGACACTTCTGCGTACGTTGCAGTGCATACATGGAGCAGGAACTATTTTGTAGCTTTTATGTCTAGTAATGTAGACAGAAAATACAAATATGCATTTTATGTTTGGTTTTGTGTCTTTGTTCATGTGTTTAGTGTGCAGCTTGCTAATAAGTGAATATTAGTACATACTGTAATTTCCACATAAGATTTTGATGACAGGACTGCAATATTTGTTTATTATTTAATATCATATAGCAAATAAAACGCACCAGGAAGTGATGTTTGGTTAAACTGTACTGTAACACAATTTGCACTAAAACAATTAACACTGAGTGGGAATTGATTTTACCATCAATCATTTCTAGTGTAATGTATTGTAGTAATTACACTGAGAATGGTATACTATCATTCTTCTATGCTGTAACAGTGCACATTAGTGGGCATGATCATGATATATGATGTAATGCATTGCATATATGAAAATCATTGCATATATATTAAATGGCAATGTGTTGTTTCTTTAGGTAATTGCAGACTGCTGTTGTAGGCAAAGAAATGTATCTTATTTGAGTCTGACAGATTTGTACACATTTTATTACTGCAGCAATACAAGTTGTCTTTGTTTCCATTTGTGCAACATGTGCTGTGCTGTAATGATCATCAGTTAACACCTCACTCAGGTTGTGATGTTTTGTGACCTCAGAGATGATCTACTGACTGGCATTATCTTTGCTGTCATTATAGTCAAAGCCAAACACTCGTCTCTTTGGCTCAGGCTGTTGTGTAACAGTTGACTAAGCTGTGAAATATTCCATTGTGTTGAAAATTCCTCTTTTGAAGATTTTTATTTCATCCTACAACATGATCAATCTCTGATCTCCCCCACACCCAATCATGTCACATAAAATTGAGGCTATGAGAAGTCATATTCAGTGGAATAAGTGGGATCTGTAGTATGTATTCCACTTGTTTTCCACTAGATGGCAGTGATTAAACACATGAATCCACATACGTTTGTGATGCGTTCACTTACTCATACTGTCTTAAGTTCTCCAGACTAAAGTGGTATAAACTGAGAGTATAATATTAAATGGGCAGGTATGTTGGCTGTTGTATGTTGTCCACTCAAAAATGTGATTTTTGTGTGTTAATGTCACCTAAAATGTCTGATCTTGACTATACTGACTTGTGTCTGTGCAAAGCTGGTCACTACAGAGGTGTCTTCTCATTCTTCTACTGAAGGGGAAGATGTCTGTGCATTTCCCTAAAAATCTGAGATTCAAACGAATGCTGGGCAAGATTTGGTATGTCGATATCAATTCGAAATCCACACGCTGACTAATATGCAATTAGAACCTGAAATTTCAGCAGAGCGGAGTGTTGCCAACTTGGGGATTTTCTCGCTAGGTTTAGCATCTTTTCAGACCTCGTTAGCGACTTTATTTGTATAGAGCGACTAGCGAAAAATGTTGTGACTTCAGACCATCTGGCAAGATATATTGTAAAGTATTTCCATGCATGCTGCTCAGAGTAATCATAGTCTACAGCTCTCCTGTCAACAGCACAAAGTCTCCCTTCCTCTCTTTTTGCACCGTGAGCAGCAGGCAGTAAGCCAACCACTAGCCTAAGATTTATGCGAATGATACATGATGGGAGCTAGTGCTTTATAGCTACTTTCATTGGAAAATAGTTGGCAACACAGGAGAGGATTCAGCCACTGCCAGTTAAGCTAACAAACAACATAAACAAATACAAGATGCTAACTACACTCACTCAGGGGCGGGGCTAGAATCCATTGGGCTAGAGTGCTGTCAATGTGATTTCTATTGGATCAGAGTACTGTCACTTAGCTGCCTGTTCTGCCAGTCTTCCCAGCCCATGACAACTATCCAAAATTCTGATACCATTTAAAGTAGCAGACTGAGCCTATAGAAAATGTGTATTGAATTTGGATATACAATTTGTTTAAAATGAAAACAAGTGAAACTAATAATGAATGTGATGTTTTATTTAGCAGAATTACATTGTGTTGTTCTAGCTTATCCAGTATTTCCTATATTTCTAAGCAGATTTTCTATGATGTATTCTGATAAAATGCACCCCCACCCTCCTAATTATTGGTCCCCCACTTTAAAAAATCCTGGAATCGCCCCTGCACTTACCATTCTGATACGTCTGCTAGTCGCCACTTTTGGTGGCGGACAGACTCCTCATCTGAGTCTGGGTCTGACTAATGCAGGGTTCAGGACGCCGAAACCTGCATATCAACTTTGCGACGCTTCGCGGTGCTTCCACCTCCTGTCTGAACCCGGCTCAAACATGTATGGCTGAATCTCTCCGATGTTCTAGCAATCTTGATGCACACTGCTCTTTCACAAGTCAGAAATCGTCAGATACCACGTCGGTTTGAACGGCGATGCACACATTGTATGGTGATGCGATCTCGTACATGAAAAGGAAAACTTGTCACATAGTCAGTGACCTCAAATCTTTGAACTGATCGAAACAATTCAAATCAGCAAAGCGATTTGTAATTTCCACCTCTACCATCTACTGAAAATGTTTATATATAAGCTATCATGACATTGTAGCATTGTGTTCTCTGCCTCTGTTAATCGTTAGTGAATTGGAAATTTGGACAGGGACTTTTATGAAATGTGCTTTGTCATACCTATTTTTAAAATGGGTTGATTGCATGCAAGTGAGGATGGCTCTGTGTTTGTGACCACTCTGTATTCCTCCCTGTGTTTCTTCAACTGTAAAGCAGTCAAACTAATTTCCCTGGCAAACAGCAGAGAGACACAGAAGGGTAAAGTTATTAGCCTGAAGTCGAAACTCTCACTTAACCATTCAAAGAAAAGGAAAATAAACGGTACAGTACATGACTTTTACTACAGAAAGAAAATTAATTCTAAAATCTTTCTTGTGTCGGTCTCCAAAGGAAAAAATTAGGGAATCTGAAAAGAGATATTTCAATAATGAGGGCGATAATCATATTTTTTTTCCCTGGAGTCACACTGCTGTCTTCATTGCACCTGATACATAGTAAAGGACATCTAGAAAATCAGGTTACCTATACTCAAAATATCAATAATGAAGTTGACTCACACTGTTCATTTTCAAATAAGTTGTATCTGTAGAAGTCGAAAAGACTCAAAAAGTGTTACATTAAAGGCTACCAGTTTGGCGAATACCAACCAGTCAATATTGTTATTGGCTTATTGGCAGAATGCTTTTATGCCAATTTTCTTTAGTAATACGTTATTGGCTTTTGTGTTTTCTTGGACACGTCAGCCTCCACATACTGGAATCTCTCCTGCATCAGCTCTGAGTATCTTTTACACGTGTATCTGTATGCATTACTGTCAGTTTGACAGGGCACACAGGTTATCCTATCTGGTTGTTTGCCGACGAGTCCTGTTTCATCTGAACACAAGGTTTCCAAACGGGTTACATAATTTGTGGGAACAAGTGTATTTGCACATTCAAAAGCTACGTTGGCAGTAATGTCCACAGGGCATATGTGTGGGAGTATCAGAGGATGGGTGAATGGTGGAGGCCGTAAGGGCAATGGAAGGTAGCCTGGTCAAAGTGCATGGTGATGATGAGTGAAATTGCAGCCCTTTCTCCATTCTGCTCTGAAGCAGTGACACAGCAGTGCCTGGGCATGTCTGTGTGTGGGGGGGCGGAGCCCCGAGGGGGTTAGCAGGCAGTGTTGTCAAGACCACATAAACTGAGACCAAGTCATCACTGTGGTGGAATTTCCGGAAACAGCATGTTGTGGTACGATGAGACTAAAGGAAAGCTTGGACAACATCAGGTCAGTATCCCGCAATACCTTTTACCGTAAAGGTTCAGCATCACGTAACGCATGAGTTCAAATGCTCATATACTCCTTCAGGAAGACAGGAACCTAGAGTTGGGATGGCACTGCACAATAACACATGGTTTTTAAACTGTACTGCCTGCTTATTTGTGTCCTCAATTAAGTGTTCATTAAATGCTTCTGTGTAAGTCATTATGGTCTCCCAAACCTTCTTCACAAATGAGTTGAGCTGCTCCTGAGTTTTTCCTTTACAATCACTAAGACCAGAGTGTATCGAAACTACGATTGAGCATCGAGAACTGGTTCCAACTTAGAGTCGTTTCAAAATGGAATCGTTTTTTTTTTTTTTATATAATTGTTTGGAAAATTTGGTTTCGAATCCGATCATCGGAGCCAAATTTAACAGCCAGCTAGTTTTTTTTCCGTAGCGGCCATTGTACCTCCAGTTGTGTTACAGCCGTGGAGCACAGTAAGCGGCTCTCTAAAGAGTGGCTTTATTTCACATTAAAAAAAGCCCGGTAAAACTGTAACTCACCAAAACACAACATGATCTGTGAAATAACCATGTAACCCGTTTCAACTCCACCCCTCAAACAACCAAATTCGAGAATCGATAAGAACCGGAATCGAAAGCAAAAATCGGAATTGGAATCAGATCTGTTAAAATCTAAATGATGCCCAACCCTAATTGAGACCAAAACCAATACTTTGAGGGGTTGAGCCTAAGTCTTGACCATGACCATACCAGTGCAAGTCTCACACTGCTGAAGAGTTGTGGTACAGAGGCAGATTGATAACGTTAGCTAACTAGCTAGCGTCACTTGCACTTAGCTTACCTTTTTTTATGCTTTCTTTTTTAAGTGCTGAAAAAAAATTGAGGTGGTCCCAGTTGTCTCAGTCAGCGTTACATTGCAGAATTTAGACACTGTTGTGTGTTCTCTTTTATATGTTGTTTTGCAAATAAACTCCTTATGGGTTGGGTAACTAAATTGTATAGCCGACAATTGGGCTGACATCTCCCAGACAGCCAGAGCTTCTTCTCCTGTCTCTGCCGCGTTCACTTTCTTGGGAGTGTGTGTTGAAAGGGCAGGGAGAGGGGGTTAACAAACACATTTCAAATTAGAGATTAGTCGTGTTGTTGGTTGCATTTGAAGCAGTGATTACATTAAATTAAAATCCAGAGTCCCCTTATTCTGAGACAGAGACAAGACCTAGTAAAAATGCCGTCGATTTTGAGACGAGACCTTCAAAAAGACCGATCTCGAGTAAGGGCTGGGCAATAGATCAATATAAATCGATATCATGATATGAGACTAGATCTCTTCTTTTGGATATCGTGATAGCGTAATATGACATAAGTGTTGTCTTTTCCTGGTTTTTAAGGCTGCATTACAGTAAAGTTATGTCATTTTCTGAACTTACCAGACTGTTTTTGCAGTTCTGTTATTTACCTTACCCACTTAGTCATTATATCCACATTACTGATGATTATTTATCACAAATCTCATTGTGTAAATATTTTGTGGAAGCACCATTTGTCAACCCTACATATCATCGCAATATCCTTATCAAGGTATTTGGTCAAAAATATTGTGATATTTGATTTTCTCCATATTGCCCAGCCCTATCTCGAGTACTACAACACTGTTAGCAGGAGCCCCGCAGAGATGCTACTTTCAAATCTTGCTAGCTTTTTTACCATTACCAACCCTGTCTTTAAGACAGAAAAGTAAATTTCCCATACAGTAGATAACACATGCGCACATGCACACACACACACACACACACACACACACACACACACACACACACACATGCACCAAGATAAATAAAGTATTATCAAACGGATGCACACAACCATGCCCAGCGGCAGCTAATGTTGTCGTCCACTCTTTCATCAGCCTTCCGTTAGGCCTATACTTATTTTACTACATAATCATTCTTTGCTTGGATACAATCCACATAAACCAAAGATCATTTGTTCATTTAACAAAGATCAGCTGTTCAATATGACACAACTTAACATCAAAGTACTACTATTTCAAAAAGCAATTCACACATTACATTTCAGATGATTGTTTATTCATTTCATTACAATGATCTAACTATCAATCGATACATCTACTCAAGGGTAACTGTTGCATTACTCTTAGTGCATAGTAGTATGGAAACAGATAAACAATATTCCATGTTTAGATCATGAAAGTTTCAAGATAACGAGATTCATTGTCACCAATTAGTGTTGAGCATGAACCAATTAGACTACAGTATCTATGGATGTAATATTTCACCATCATTCTTTACTGTAATGTACTACTGTTTACCAGACAGTGTTTATATGGTTCCATGTACCACCTTTGAGACAATTCACAGTATTGACAGTACTGCATGCAGGCCCCTGGAATTGATTGTCCAATTCTGCCAACTCGTTACTGATGATTGAGATATATACTTTATATATATACTGTATATATACATATACATACATATTTACTCGTACCACATTGTTCGCCATGCCCGAAGGTTTTTTCCAAGATGTTTGGCTAATTGCAATGTAGATGAGAACCTGCGGCCAAATCTACAAGACAGAGTTGATGAATATGTAGAAGTACAATAATCACTTATTTCTTTTGCTTTTTACAGTACAAGCAAGTTGAGGAACACTGTATTTGATGTTTTACAGTACTGTCTTTTATTTTCTATTTTGTAGCTAATTATTTTGCTTTGATTCTAATAAACCTGTTGTGATTGTACTGTATTGTTTTTCATCAATACATTGCAGGTTTTATTCAATGATTCCACTGTCTGTAGTATTCTCCCTACTACTGCAGTACTTTTACAGGGATGTATTTACATCTAGTACCATAATGAAACATGTACCTATTTTGTACTACAATATTTAATGATTGTACGAATGATGACCCAGTGAATCTATGGGTAGCTTGTGTGTGTCTGTGATCTACAGTAACGTTTCAATGGTATTTCACAATACATTTGTTTTTTTAACCAATGATTGTGCAAGTGCAAGATTTATTTAAAGATATGAATGCACAATGCAATGTTTTGATCATTGGACAGCCTGTATACAAGTGGTGAAAAATGACGTCAACGTTCTGAAATTAGTTGCAAAGTGATTGTAAAAAACTGTAGCAAGTGTTGGGTGCTGTTAGAAAACATGGAAATAAAACAGAATAAAAACAGGAAGGCACTCCAAAATGACAACCAGGAGGGAAACATTAAAAGCCTTTATTATAGTGGCTAAATCATTAAAATAAACAATGCAAAACCAAATGACAAAAATAAAAGCAGGCATGACATTCATTGTAACGGATTACCGAACATGAGCAAGTCCTGATATATATATATATATATATATATATATATATATATATATATATATATATATATACAATATATATATATATATATTACATAGTCCTTATATTAAATATATTACATAGTCCTTATATTACATAGTCCTTATATTAAAGTCCTTATATTGATTTTCTTTCTGTAATAGTGAAAGCTAATGATATCCTCAAAGGTACAAAAAAGTCTAAATCTAAACACTACAGCATACTTTGGCAAAAGGGCAGCATTACTATATTATATATATATATATATATATATATATATATATATATATGTATATATATATTATTCTATAAGTATAAAAATGTTATCAATTGTGCAATAGGTTAAAACTTAAAAAACAACACTGGTATGGTCCTTTGAGATAAGGCCTGTCCTCTCTGACCTGCAGCAAACTATTTTGTTTCTATTCTCCATTTTTCCATCTCTCCATGATGTGATGATGATGTCTGTTTTGCTTTGTTAGTAGGTTACTCTTCACACACACACACACATACTCACACACACACACTCCTACTAGTACACAATGAGGACAAGGCAGTTAATCGGTAAGACTGTTTGTTATTCTCCAACGCAGGTTCTCGATGTTGCACAGTTTTTGTCTAAATAAGTAACTTTTTTAATCATCACAGGAGTCCTTCCATGTTTCTACCTAGGACTCTGGCAGTATATTGTACTTGCTGGTACAGCCATTTGTAAGATCACAGCTCATTCATTACAAGAGCCTGTGGTCACAGGTTAGGTTTTTCATCTGCCCTCTGTGAACCCAAATCGCAACGCAGCAATTAAGAATACGGTAATTGGAAGGTCATTTCAATATTTTTACAGTTTCCTTTAAGCTTTTGTTTTATTTTGTGGGTTTGTTTGCTATTTTGCAAACCCAAAAACCCAGCAAAAGCTGTTGTTAATTTGTGCTTCTTTTTAGTGATTTTGCTTTGTCTCCAGACCTCAGTAATTAACTTGAGCACAATGTTATTTTTGCCAAAGGGAATGATGATCAAAACTACAAAAATAGGACGCAGTTGTAAAAAAAGCAGAACGTCTGCCAATATGCTAAATGAATTTTGATGGAATGAAGTGATTGGATGATGTAAGTGACAGCACTCACTGGGAGATGTAATGACTCTCTGGATCTCTGGAGAATGAGGAGAAGAAGTGAACACTCAAACCGAGGCTTGTGGCTGTTTTCTGCTTCTCTGTCTGTGAGTAGAGGAGGGAGGTTGGAGAGGCTGGGAGAGAGAGAGAGAGAGTGGGGGAGTGTGTTCGGTGGACAGCCATTCATCCTGAGCTGAGGGAAGTTTTCCAAATCTCCCCCTGACATTCTTCTGGGCTCAAAGAAGCCCCGGGACAGAAGTGGCCCAAAACTGGCACAGACCGCCTCAGCGTTGCCAGGGACAGCCACTCTGGTGAGGCGTTGCTGGGGCCCAGCGCTGTTTTGTCTTCCGTTCTCACCTCACTTCCTGGTTTGGAAAACTAGGCTGGAGGATCATTAACCACCAGAAGGACCCCATACTACACTGTATGTCCACACATAACCCGACCTCAGGACAGGCTCACACGTCTTCATTCAGTGTTTCTGTCTTCACTGGCAGTCAGTGGCACGTTTATTTATTTATTTATTTTTTACTCTAAAGCTAACGTCCATCCAGTTACATACTGTCCCATGTCCTGTCTCTGACTGTACAGCTTACAGCAGGGGGTGTCAAACTCATTTTAGTTCATGGGCCTACATTTTCTAACATACTGACCAGTTTTATAATCTAACGTACAGTGTGAAAGACTGACGGAGACAGAAGACAACACCGCTAGCAGCAGCTTAATGTTTGGTGAAACTTTCAAGAGCTCTGATGCTAACTCATCAGCACAGTGATGATGCAGGTTATTGAAGGGGAACTTTGGTATTTTTCAACCTGGACCGTTTTTTTCTCATGTTTTTATGCCTAAGTCACTAATGGGGACACTTTTTAAAATTGGTCCAGTATTGACAGAGGTGTAGTGGTAAAAAAAGAGGTGAGTAAACTATAAATTCTGGTGGACCACGACGTGGTCACCTTTTAAGGTGGGCCACTGCCTACCGGTGTATGTGTATCCTGATGACATCGCTATAGGCTATCATTTGATGGTACTACCAAGGGTATCACTGGTTGTTTCCTCATCATAGGTCACACAATCACTATTCAATTCATACATTAATCTAAGCTCTTGTTAAAGAGACTCAAGAAGGAATAATAGGGTTGAAATCTATAAAGTTTACTAAATGACAAAACAGAGAGAACAAAAATATTTAAGAGATAGAGAGGGAGGCTTATATCCAGGGCTTCCAATGCAATGCACTTGTACATAATGATTAGGGATTTGGGATTATTTTCATAGTCGATTATTCTGTTGAATATTTCCTCGATTAATAGATTAGTTGTTTGGTCTATAATATGTCAGAAAAATGTGGATCAGTGTTTCCCAAAAGCCCAGGATGACGTCCTCAAATGTCTCATTTTGTTTCTGCTCCTGTAGAAGCTAGAGGTCTGTATGAAATCAACCTTGTTAAAAAACATGTTTTTAACCGCAATCTTATGGAGAAAAACTACACAGTCCTAAGCTTAACAGCGACGCCTCTGATTGGTTCAACTTGCCGTTTCCATAGAAACGTTTACCGTACCCGCAAAACCGCGAACGGCTATAGCGATAACATTAACTAGCTAGGTGACTAGCAAAGAGAGCTTGTTGTAACAAACTTCCAGTGGTTTAAATGTCAGAGAATGCATATAATTACATCCAGTTATTTATCTGATAATGTATCCTGAATTTTACTTGTAACATGGGCTAATGGGAACAGGTAGAGGTGACTTGTTGAGTCAATGGCATGAATCTACTGTGAACCAAATTAACCTAAAAAACATGAAGTTTAGTACTGTTTTTCGAGCTCACTCACTTTGGGCTTGTAGCCGAGGCCGTTTGCTGGCATCAGGAGGAGGGCTGCTGTCTTGACGCCGCTTAAAAAATTGCCGGACATCTATTTTTACAATTTATTACATGAGACATGTAGGCTAGTTTGGGCTAGTGACCATGGATGTATTAAGAGAACTGATGAGTCTTGATGCAGTCATAGACAGTATATAAAATGCAGTCTGCTGCTTCCTGCTGGCTAAGCAAGAGATGCTCGATGGTGTTTTAAGCCCCAACGTTGACTTCAAGGCAGCGCTGCGACCGTTGACTTAGTTCAAGGCACTGTTGCCTAATCCTATTGCCTTCCAGGCATCGCTGCCTGGAAGGCAACGTTGTGGGCTTTACAAACAAACACCGCAAGAGATTGGTCAACACTGACAGTAAGCAGCGCAATATGAAAGACTTCGTCTTAGGTTTAACAATCTATGAAACTAATAATGAAATATATGAAACTAAAACGACATAAGCTTAATTTAAAATGGCTTAGGAACTATAGGCTATTTAGAGGTGGATAAACACAATTTAGAGGTGGATAAACGCACTTTGGAGGTGGGTAAACGCTATTTCCGAATTTTGGGAGGTGCGTAAACGGCGTTTACGTGCGTTTAGCCTCCACTACATCCCTGAGTATTGAGCCAGAGCCCTGCAGAGCAGCAAAACGGGCTGCAATGGATTCACTCTGGGCAACTGTCAATTGTCAATGTGTGTGCAAAAAAATCGATTCACATTTGAATCGCAATTCAGACTACCGATTCAAAATCGATTCATAGCATTCCAAAACTCTATTAATTTTTTTCTTTGTATGTCTACTGCAATCACATGGGAAAAGTAACTACATTTACATACTGTGAATGTTTGTTTTTTTAAGATTATGTTTTTGGGCATTTTCAGCCTTTATTTGGATAGGACAGCAGAAGACATTAAAGGGGAGAGAGGGTGGGGGGGGAATGACATGCAGCAAAGGGCCGCAGGTCGGAGTTGAACCTGGGCCCACTGCGTCGAGGAGTAAACCTCTATATACGGGAACCCGCACTACCAACTGAGTTATCCGGGCGCCCGTGAAACGTTCTTTTAAATAGACAATCATTTTTGAATCGAAAATCGTTTTTGAATCGAATCTTGAGCCTAAATCGTGACATTTTCTGAATCGGGCACCCCTAGTCAATGTACATCCACTAAAAGTGCTTCTTTTTGCCACTGACAGGCTCAGATAGTTAAATATAGGTGTCTGGCAACATTATAGAAAGGACCCTACAGGAAATGTAAACATTTTTCTTTACTAAACCGTCTGTTTGTTAAGGGATAGTTCACCCCAAAATCAGAAATACATATTTTCTCTTATGTGTAGTGCTATTTATCAGTTTAGATAGTTTTGATGTGAGTTCCTTGTTGGAGATATCGACCATAGAGATGTCTGCCCTCTCTCCAATATAACGGAACTAGATGGCACTCGGCTTGCGGTGCTCAAAGCCCGAATTGGAAAAGCTCAAAAGCAATGTCTCTTTCCAGGAATCATGACCCGGTTACTCAAGATAATCCACAGACCTGATTGTGAGCAGTTTCATGTATGTAGGGACTATTTCCTTTCTACCAAACTACATCCACCAACCGTATCACCACGCATAAGGGAGCGTACTCATATCCCAAATTTCATATCTCATCCAGGAAATTTCACAGTATTTCGAAATGTCTTAGTAGCTCTAAAAATCTAAATTCAGACTAAGCACTGATACAATACAGCTAATAGATGTGTTCTTTAGCAAGACTTGGCTAGGTCTGTAGGCAGGGAAATCTCTGAAAAGCACTAAACTGCCCAGTTTGCAAGCTTTGCACTGGAAAGGACCATTGTCTGAGGATTCTTCAGCGGTTTACCTTCCATATACCAAGTCCAGAGTCACAACAAAATGTGCACGCCATGAATCCATGTCTACACGCAAGCACACCAATTGTGTCTTGGTTCGAGAGTAAAAACTCTTACTATATTTCTGCCGAACCAAATTTTAGGAAACATTTTTTACACTCACCAGGATTTAATCTCATTTAGTTTATACAGATACAAAGAATATCTTGTTACAAATACTATAGTGATGAAAGCAATAACACTCATTTAAAGACACTGTGACTAATAAATACTTTATCATGTGTACTGAATCTTCTTAGTTCCTGAATCTTTTTAAGGACAAGCCGGGAGTTTCCATTCTCCCTGCCTGCATTCCTGCAGGAGCGCAGTCAGTGTGCAGCACCAAGCCATTGTAGCATCTGAAATTACAACCTCAAATCAGAAAAAGTTGGGACAGTATGGAAAACACAAATAAAAAAAGAAAGTAGTGATTTCTAAATGTACTTTGACTTGTATTTCATTGCAGACAATACAACAGCACATCATTTAATGTGTTCCTCATGATTTTTTATTTTCTTTTTCAAAAAAACAAAATTCCTATTTTGGTTCTTGCAACACATTTCAAAAAAAGTTGGAACAGTAAAGCATTTACCACTTTGTAATGTTGCCATTCCTTTTCACAACACTTAAAAGACGTTTAGGGACTGAAGACACCAAATGATGAAGTGTTTCAAGTGTAATTTTGTCCTATTCTTGCTGCAAACAAGTCTTAAGGTGGGCAACAGTACGGGGTCTTTGTTGTCGCATTTTGCGCTTCAAAATGTGCCACATATTCTCTATTGGAGACAGGTCGGGACTGCAGGCAGGCCAGTCAAGTACCCGTATCCTCTTCCTCCGCAGCCAGGACTTTGTAATGTGTGCAGAATGTGGTTTTGCATTATCTTGTTGAAATATGCATGGACGTCCCTGGAAAAGATGTCTTCTTGAAGGCAGCATATTGTGCTCCAAAATCTCTATGTACTTTTCAGCATTAATGGTGCCATCACAGAAGTGCAAGTTACCTTTGCCAAGGGCACTGACACAACCCCATACCATGACAGACCCTGGCTTTTGGACTTGTTGCTGGTAACAGTCTGGATGATCCTTTTCTTCTTTGGTCCGGAGCACACAGCATCCATTTCTCCCAAAAAATACCTGAAATACTAATTCATCTGACCACAGTACACGTTTCCACTGTGTGATGGTCCATCCCAGATGCCTCCGAGCCCAGAGAAGTCGACGGCGCTTCTGGACACTGTTAACATAGGGCTTCCTTTTGGCACAGTACAGTTTTAACTGGCATTTGTGGCTGTAAATATGTATTGTGGTACTTGACAAAGGTTTGCCAAAGTAGTCCTGAGCCCATGTGGTGATATCGCTTATAGATGAATGACGATTCTTGATGCAGTGCCGCCTGAGGGCTCGGAGATCACGGTTGTTCAGCTTAGGCTTGCGCCCTTGTCCTTTATGCACTGTAAATCCTCCACATTCCTTGAATCTTTTAATTATGTTATGCACTGTTGAAGGTGAAATAAGCAAATATCTTCCTATCTTTCTTTGAGGAACATTGTTTTTAAACATTTCAATAATTTGCTCACGTATTTGTTGGCAAACTGGCAATCCTCGGCCCATCTTTGCTCCTAAAGGACTAGACCTTTCTTGGATGCTGCTTTTGTACCAAATCATAATTACAATCACCTGTTGACATCACCTGTTTCAAATCACATCATTATTTAACCAATTTACCTGATTACTATCCCTAACTTACTCCTGTCCCAACCTTTTTTGGAATGTGTTGCAGGTCTGAATGACAGGAAAGGATGTATTTACAAATGAAATTAAGTTGACCAGACAAAACATGAAATATTTTGTGTTCACATTGTCTGCAATGAAATACAAGTCGAAGTACATTTAGAAATCACTACTTTCTTTTTTTATTTGTGTTTTTCATACTGTCCCAACTTTTTCTGATTTGGGGTTGTACATCTACTGAAGAAATCACATACAAATACATCTAAATCATACATACATCAGCTTCCTAAAGACCATTAAGTGATTAATGTAAAAACAAAGAAGTCAAATAAGCTCTGGGAAATTTCAATCATATGCTACCCCAAGTAGCACCAAGAGAAAACGGTTTGAGGATGTGTAGTTTCCATGCAGTTTGACAGATCACATCTGTGTTTGTTCACTCAACTCTAGTTGTGTTTTCCACAGAATGCATGATTATGAAAACAAACAACTTTGACCTGTTATTAAGAGTGTGGTTAGGTCAATTCAAGTCAAACACATTTTATTTATATAGACTTAAAGGTATAATGGAGGATTTTCCTGAATTTTAGAAAAGAACCGCCCTCTCCACTTTTTGAAAAAATGCTCCCGAGAGGGAACGCCTATTAAACGTGTGCACGAGAGAGCATGCACGAGCCTAGTTCTCCTCGTGCACGCTCTGTTTACAAGTTGCTGTCGGCATGGCTCTACAAGCCTACTTTCCAAAAGAAGATTTGCACTTTTTCCACTATGTCAGACTCGCCACCGGTAAGTGGAAATCTATTTACGACAAGCATCTCTATAGCTAACTTTAGCATGCTACAGGCCAATAAACAAGCTATCGCCGAGAGCGGGGAGACAGCAGCGGTCGGAGGCTTTTATATACTGTCTATGGTCGGAGGCTGTGGCCGTCTGCTCGCTGACTTGCCTTACGTAAACATATCCCAGAATGATTGACAACTAGGAGGACCAATAGTTTTGATGATCAGCTCCCTCGGCTGTGAACCACTCCTGGTGTGTGCCAGGCAAAACCGCCATCATAATAGCAATCCGCCATGGAACAAGCGCACCTGCTTTTAAAGGGAATGTGAGATGATGCTCTGATTGGTTTATTGCATGTTACGCCCAAACCACACCTAGCTACTTTAGACCAAGCCAATTTAGATTTGCGTCGGGCGCAAGACTCATTTATCCGTACACAAAGCTACTTGCGTTTTGTGTTTGATACTTGCGTATCAGATCGTTAAAATAGGGCCTTTAATGTTCTTGAGTAAAACACTGCACTCCAACCTGCCAAAGGTATATATGTATGTGAGTCAGAGGCAGGGGCGTATCACAAAATTCTGGGCCCTGTAGAAAGGCATTCTCTATGGGCAACCCCCCCCAAATCAGTTATTCATTCGCACATCTTTTTGGGCCCTCCTCAAATGAGGGCCCTGGGTACTCAGTCCCATGTACACCCCCAGTCCGACACCCCTAGTCAAAAGGAATATGCAAAATTATAAAACCCTAATTCAATGTGAGTAATAGAGCCACAAAGTGCACCTTCCCTTGACTTACGAGTGAACTAACGTCATTGCTGGATGTTTATGCTGTGGGCAAACTGATTCAGCTCACCATCGGGAGATGGATGTGGATGGATTGTAGCCTCGGCTGTCTTGGCGATGCTGAGGCTGCTGATACTGAGACGAGGGGCTGTGGTGAACAGCACAACAAAGCTGCAGATCCTCTGGGGACATTGTTAGAACTGCTGCTCTCCCAGGAACAGCGTTAGGCTGCTGAGGCAGCGTGCAATTCATCTGTTAGATAACACAAAACACACACAATAATCCACTGATGAAAAAAGCACAATTTTATGCAAATTTCTACAGCCAATTACGGACCACAATGTTATAAAAAAATGTTATCGTACCACAGGAGATGTAAATTAAAGTAAACCCATAAAAATGACAATAAAAAAATAGAGAGGAAATACAAGATCATTAGGCAAGGCAAGGCAGCTTTATTTGTATACCACATTTCAGCAAGAGGGCAATTCACAGTGCTTTACATAAAACATTAAAGAGCAGTTAAAAATTATTAAAAAATTAAAAACAGATAAAATACAAGAATAAAATTTACAGTGCAGTATAAGAAATTAACAGTTATTTAAATAAAGGCAACATCAAAAAGAAAGGTCTTCAGCCTTGATTTAAAAGAACTGAGAGTTGCAGTGGACCTGCAGTTTTCTGGGAGTTTGTTCCAGATATGTGGAGCATAAAAACTGAATGATGCTTCCCCCTGTTTAGTTCTGACTCTGGGGACAGCAAGCAGACCTGTCCCAGATGACCTGAGAGGTCTGGGTGGTTCATAGTGTAGTAGCAGATCAGAAATGTATTTTGGACCTAAACCGTTTAGTGATTTATAAACCAGCAAAAGGATTTTGAAATCAATTCATTGAGGTACAGGAAGCCAGTGTAAAGACTTTAGAACTGGAGTGATGTGATCCACTTTCTTGGTCTTAGTGAGGACTCGAGCAGCAGCGTTCTGAATCAGCTGCAGCTGTCTGATTGATTTTTTAGGGAGACCTGTAAAGACACCGTTACAGTAGTCAAGTCTACTAAAGATAAACACATGGACAAGTTTTTCCAAATCCTGCTGAGACATAAGTCTTTTAACTTTTGATATTTTCTTAAGGTGACACTAGGCTAACTTTGTAATTGTCTTAATGTGGCTGTTGACATTCAGGTCTGGGTCCATGACTACACCAAGATTTCTGTCTTTGTTGTTTTTAACATTGTCGTTTGAAGCTGAGCACTGACTTTCAATTGTTCCTCTTTTGCTCCAAAAACAACCACCTCAGTTTTTTCTTCATTTAATTTAAGAAAGTTCTGACACATCCAGTCGTTAATTTGTTCAATGCACTTAGTTTCTGTATTGGACTATAGTCCCCAGGTTATGTAAATTTGTGTGTCGTCTGCATAACTATGGTTGTTGTTTTTCATAATCTGAGCCAGTGGAAGCATGTTGATGTTAAACAGAAGAGGCCCCAGAACGGAGCCTTGGGGACCTCTGCACGTCATATTTGTATGCTCAGATGCATAATTACCTAAAGACACAAAGTAGTCCCTATTCTTTAAATAGGATTCAAACCAGTTTAGTACTGAGCCAGAAAGGCCAACCCAGTTTTCCAATTGGTCTAGTAATAAGTCATGGTCGACCATGTCAAATGCAGCACTGAGATCAAGTAATACTAAGACTTTTTCAATGATTTTACTTAAAAATGGAAGGTTTGATATCGGCCTATAGTTGCTCATTAGTGCCGTGTCTAGATTGTTCTTTTTTAAGTGGCTTGATGACTGCAGTTTTCATGGCCTGTGGGAAGATACCTGAAAGAAGAGACATGTTTACAATCTGTAGAAGATCTGAAGCCAAATAATTTGAAACATTTTTGAAAAGGCCTGTTGGTAGAATATCAAGGCAACAGAAGGTTTTCAGATGTTGTATAATGTCCTCCAGGTTTTTATGGTTGATTGTACTGGAATTTGTTTTTGCCTGGACACTGTGACAACACATATCCTGTTGTTGATATGGAGGCATTGACTGTCTAATTTTCTGAATTTTGTCTCTGAAGAAGATGGCAAATTCATTGCAGGCCTTGGTGGATAAAGGTTCAGATGCTACTGGTACTGGAGGGTTTGTTAATCTATCGACAGTAGCAAACAAAGCACGTGAATTATTGTTTCTATCAATAATGTCAGAGAAGAAGGACCGCCTTGCATTCCTCAGTTCTAAATTATAAATGCAAAGTCTCTCTTTATAGGTGTCATAATGGACCTGGAGATTAGTTTTTCACCACCTGCATTCAGCTTTTCGACACTCTCTTTTTTTCTGTTCTTACCACTGTGGCATTTCTCCATGGAGATCTTTTCTTACCAGAGACAGCTTTGACTTTAATGGGAGCAATGACATCAATAACATTTGTAATTTTGCAATTAAAATGATCTACAAGCTCAGTAACTGAAACCCCAGAGAGGGCGGGGTGGAGGAGAAGAGCTGAATGAATGATTCACTGGTGTTTTCAGTGATATACCCTTTTCTGATTACCTTTGTTTGGACACTTTTGTACACAGAGATAGTGCCGTTAAAGAAAACACAGGAATGATCAGAGAGAGCAACGTCAGTCACCACAACCTTGGAAATGTTCAGACCCTTGGAGATAATCAAGTCCAGAGTGTGCCCCTTATTGTGTGTGGGCTCTGTCACATGCTGAGTCAGTCCATAGTTCTCAAAAACACAACACAGTTCTTTGGTCCCTCTGTCCTGGGGGTTGCCAACATGAGTTTTAAAATCACCAGCAATAATTACACGGTCAAAGTTAATACAGATTATAGACAGCAGTTCAGTAAAGTCATCGAAGAAGGTTCCACAGTATTTAGGTGGCCTGTAGATATTTAGAAATATAGCTCGAGGAGAGGGCCTTAGCTGAAGAGCCACATATTCAAAAGAAGCAAAATTTCCATAAGATATTTACATTGGAATGAGTCAAAAAATGTTGGGACAGGCTGTGGCTAACGAGGAATGGGTGCTAAATTTGCTAAGTTTGCAGTTAAGTGCTTCTTCTTACTTAGCAGATTCACCATTCTTTTTTCTATTACCTATGACAACATTAGCTGACATGGTTGAACACATATGTCTCTTGGATAAACTTACTGCTAAATATAGAAATATTGAGGTGATTTTCAAGGTGTTTCTTTCTTTATATATTATGCCATTTGGAGAAAAAAAATCTATTCGAGAATTTTCTACTGTGTGGTTTTGGGTAACTTTAGTGTAAACTTTTACTTATGTAAGACTTGTATTTATGTATTCTATGTGTTGATCATTGACTCAAGTAAACCCCAGCTCAGTTTATACTGTACTGATTTGCGTGTGCGTCCATTCATTCAGGAATCCAGGCCCATTGTTAAATTTAAACTACTATCTCAGCCCCCCTGGTAGTAAATTAGTAGGCTTGTGGAGGAGACGGGCAACGCACAGGCACACATTTCCACACACATGGGGTAGAGGGAGGGGGTGGTGGGGGGATTGGTGGCGTGCGCAATGGAGACGAGGGGTGGTTATGGAGGGGAGGGGAGGTCAGCTCAGAGTATGGAGGGAGGGCCCGCCTTGTGGCTTCCTGGCCCCCTGCACCGGACGGGTGTATTATAGATGCTCATCCAAGCAGCCGGGCGGCGGGGGCCACTGGACGGGTGCAATGTGACGGGGGTCAGGAGAGACTGGGACACACAGCCTTAACTGCGCGGGAGGGAGGGTTTAACCATTAACCACCATTAACCATTAAGACAGCTGTGCAGAGCCGTACTGTAGGCTACATAAGGCGTGCGCACCGGCGCCCACGCCTCAGCCTGAGCGCGTTACCAAGAGGCGGAGGATACGTCCAGCCAGCCAGCCACGCGAAAGAGTGCTCGTGCTGTTTTACTGATCGTCACTCCGGTTTGACCGCACTACTCTCCGGACCGATGACACTATAAGGTAACCACCGCCGAGGAGCTTTGTATATCACTACCTGCTGGACATTTTAGCTGCAATTTCATACAACAGAATGAGCGACCGGCTGTGAGTAATGCTTTTTTATTATTACTATTATTTATCTAACGGAATGTGTCACTTAGCGACTTAAACTGCAAAACCCCAGCTTGTAACCTATGTGTAGCCTATCGTGATGCTAAAGAATGGGAAATGATGGTGTGTTTGCATTAATTTTCACAAGTTATATACTCGTGGTGATAGTGGCAGTGACATAAGCTCCTGCCCGGCGTTGGAACAGAAAGCCCTCTGCCCTTGTTTAAATGGGCAGTAGAATAGAATAGGAGGGCTCGTCTATTCAGCCCTGACCAGGGGAGCACTAATTTACGCCTTTGCCATGTTGGGTTCGGGTGGTATTGGTCCTGACTACTAAACAGAGGATTGTTTCAGCGGGGAAAAGCCAAACTCTCTGTGCGGATGTCGCAACATGCAGGCGGCTGAGAGCCGCGCCAAGTCAGCAGCAGTAAAGACTGGAAGCAAGTAGATTGGCCTTCAAAATAAAAGTGTGTATTTATTTAGTAGTGCAACTTTGTAGTAGTTTTTTTATTCAGTCAGTCATACACAGTACAAGTTACTTTAAAAGGCATACACATGACTGAAAAGACACAGGCTGAAGCATCATTATTCTCTGGCTACTTCAATTTAAACTAGCCTCCAGAAACGAAAAACAAAAATATAGTTCTGTATATTTTCTAGGTAGGCTTCAACTTTATATATCATCTGTGTCAGTTGTGCGTTATCAGGTTAGGTGAAACTTAGGCTACCATCTTAAACACATTGATGTAGCTTTGATCTGACATCATCCGGTCTTAATATTATCTCTACAGTAAAAGGAGTCATTGCTGATTTAAGATTTGGGAGTTTTTGTGATGAGTTGCTGGAGTTTGTCTGTAGCTTAGAGAGAGAGAGAGAGAGAGAGAGAGAGAGAGAGAGAGAGAGAGAGAGAGAGAGAGAGAGAGAGAGAGAGAGAGAGAGAGAGAGAGAGAGAGAGAGATGGAAATACATGTGCTAGATCATGTGCTAGTTCACGGGCCACATACCCCTTATTTCATCTAGTCGTACATTTTTAAATTACAAAAACTCGGATAGATTAAAGTGGTGAATTTGGAATTGGAATGAATTACTTCTTTGCAATTTTCACATTTTGCAAAGTCATCCAGTGGGCCTGATTGGACCCTTTGGCGTGCTGGTTCTAGCCCACGGGCCATATGTTTGACACCCCTGTGCTAGACCTACCATCACTCCCTAGGACTATTAGCCTGACATGTAGCCTAAATCTTCACATATCTGTTTCCATCATGACTCATTCAACATTCATTCAACATTTCTGCTGCTTAATTCCACATGTAGTTAAAAATGGGAAATGTATGGGATGACCTCTTGGGATCTCTTTTGGACCTACACAAGGGCTAATGAAAGCTCAACCTAAGAAATCGGAGACTAAACAGCATAGTCTCATTGTCCTTCTGTAGACTGGCTTTCCCCCTGGCATTTCTTACTTTATTGTTCAAGTTTTATTTTTCCTCTGTGACATGTCATATGTTTATGCCAAGATTCTGTAATGTACGACCAACCCTGTACTCATATACTCTGCTATTAAGAACTCAATAAAAAATGTAAATGGGAAAAAAAAATGGGAAATGTAATGAGGTTTAAAAGGGGGGGGGGGGGGGGGGGATTGTTGTCTTTGCATTGGGGTTCAGATGACAGTTGTGTGACACTCCGTTGCAGAGGATGTACGTTGAAGGTAGAATACGTTTAGCCTCCGGGAGGAAATTTGGCGCTGGATGTTTTAAACTCACTGTTAGTCTCTCCCCACAGTCTTCTGCCATAATGTCAGGCGAGTTGTTTTTGTTTGGTTTAAATACTTTTATAGTCTATTACAAGGCCTTATAGAGTATTTGTAGTAATCAAAGTGAACTTATGGTGCTTAAGGAGTTTTTGTCATCCACTGTAATCATGTAATCATGATGATGAAAATGGCTCATATTTAGTCTGTACTACAGAGAAAAAAGTATTCTTCCAAAGGTATTCTTCCAAAGATGGAAACTTAAACACCACCATAGTTTGTTTTTAGCTCTTACATGTTGCAGTCTTGTAAGCAATCAGAGCTGAACTTAAAGGCCACCTCAAGCCAGTGTTTCTTCCTGTTTTAGGGTTAATGTTCTTTCTCAAATAGATGGGAATTACATTGTCAGGAAACTGCCTTCATTGATAGCTATATTTAAAAATAAACTTGGAATGGTCTGAAAAGTGTTTACATTTGAATAATCAATGAATTTGTTCTTTCCCAGGTGACTGTCTACTCTGGTTGGAGAGGTGGACTACTTTTTTGCCGGCAGTAATTCAATCTTCATACTGCAGACCTTTAAATATCTCCCTTGAAAACCTCCCAGCAGCCACGTGGTGTAAGGTGAGACATTGCCAGCCTGGTACACTCACCAGTCTGACATGATCAGTGAACTGAGAGCATTACTAGTCTGCGCTGCAATCTGGCCGCTTTAGACCTCTGATTTAATTTTTTCTTCAGCTTACACTGGACTTTAAAGGACTTTTTACAAGTGACTGGAGGGGATTTCTGTTGTGAGTCCCCAAGCCTATTGTTTTATCTTCTGTTTTGAACCAGTATGCTCTCTTCTTTTTTTTGCCGGTCTACCCTGAGCACCTTGCAGTGAATGGAGAACATACTGGTTCTGCTCCCTAAGCACCGACAGGAACACGGGCTGTGCAGACACCCGGCTGCATGTGCCTTGCTGCAGGTTTTTTCCTACAGAGCCGTTTTCTCCAGGTCTTTAATAGCGACCCCCACTCCCTGTCAGCCTCTTTAATGGGATAAATCAATTGGACTGATCAGGTTCAAAACCAGATCAGGTGGCCAATTCCATTCTGACTTCCCCAAAACTGTTAGGCAACCTGACCTTTTCTTGTCAAGTCCACTGTCTTCCAAAGGCTTCCGCATGGTACTTTGGTCGAAAGAACTAGACAAACTCCCTGACATCAGCATGTCCTCCGGGGCCATTGAGGCGAAGAAGGAGGGCGCCCCTCCGAGCCCGGCTCTACTCAACTCCAACTGCTCCGTCCCCCCGGTGATCCTTACCAAGGGCCCTGAGGAGGTGAGCCCAGGGACCGGGGGCGAGTTCGAGCTCACAGAGGTCCCATCTCTCACAGAGAGGGCCGGTGAGGCCGGAGAGGATGAGGAGAGGACGGAGATTGTGGTGGCGATGGACTGCCGGGCCAATGCCAAAGGTCAGCGCGAGGAGGATGCTCTGCTGGAGAACGCAAGCCAGAGCAACGAGAGCGATGACACCAGCACCAACCAGAGCCCAGAACCACCGACACCCCTCAAGGAGACCTCCTTCTCCATTGGCCTGCAGGTGGTCTTCCCCTTCCTGCTGGCTGGGTTCGGGACAGTGGCAGCTGGAATGGTGCTAGACCAGGTCCAGGTGAGTGATCCCAACATATTATATACTGTACATAGGAGGTTTGGGGAAAAAATGGATTCTCATATGTCTTGTGATTTTTTTAAATTATTTTCCGTAGAATTGATATTTTGTATCTTTTTTTTTACCAATGATTCACCTAAATATGTCCAGTTTATCAGGTACTGCATCATAACTGTTCCTAGCAAAACAGAGCGAAAGCATAAAAAAAAGAAAAATCTTTAGAAATGAAATCAATGTCAGACTGACTGACATGTGATGTGCATTCTTTTTTTTTTAAACAATTAGTTTTTAGAAATGTCTCATGGTATATGGTCTCTAGAAGTGTATTATTCAACTTTTTACTTACTTTTTGTTAAAGAAAGAACAGAAAATCGCAATACTTGATACTATCGAATAGCAGTACTTCTAGAATCGCAATAAATGAAAATCGGAATACAAATCCAATCGGCACCCATATTTCGTGAAGGAATTAAATCGGGACAAAAAAGCATATCGTCCCAGCCCTAGTACAGCATAGAGCATATATCTATGAAAGATAGATCTATGAAGTTCTGATTGTAATTAGAAACTGGTCAATCTAAATAAACGATTCAGTGTGGTTAGTTATGTTTTAAGCCCAGTTCAGACCAAAGATACTCAAGACGAGTTGAAACTTGCAAATACTTGCAACGCACCGGTCTGCAGCGTTCTGAAACCTTCCAGTTCACACCAATGCGACGAGACGAGACGGTGTATCATCTCCATAGCAACAACTCTTTGTACTTCCATTCTTACTTCCGACTTGCAGGCTTTTTGTAGCTGAATATATCATGTGTTGCGTCTATATATAAATATAAATGTTTCTCTGATTGACGGCTTTGCTCTAGGCGCTCCCTCTCTTCAGTCATTCTCTAGCTCGCTCGAACGTACGTGCTTTCATCTATCTGCCATTTTGACCAGTTAACAGAAATAAAATGGATTATGGATAATTTTTTTTCTATAGTTGAAACGGCTGACGTCCCGTTCTAAAACCAGCTGAGTCGCAGGTGCCACCATCAGCCGGCTTTAGTCGACCGCTGCAGCTTTTCTCTACGACGTTCTAAAACGGTTTCATCTCGTCGCAAATCTTTGGTCTGAACTAGGCTTTATGCACACTTGAAAAAGTTCTTCATTGCACCAAAAGGTTCTGCTCTTGTCCAAGCCTAAAGAATGTACTGTGTGTATACATATTTTGGGTACTTTGGGAGTTGGTGGGAAGTGGGGAACAACAGTTTTAGGCCAACATACTTTCATCTTTATTTGGAGAACAGGATCACATGCTACCTGGATCGAAATGTCCAGGAACACTCATTCAGACATTAATCCAGCCAGTTGAACTCCACTTTATTCCCTTTTCTTACAATCCAGTTACCTGTGAAAAACAACAGGAGTTCATTTTGTCACAGTAGTGTTTCTGAGCAGAGGTGGTACTGCAGGCATTGTGCACCTGGTAATAGAATGTGATCTGAGTTTTTTGATCACAAGTAGACAGCTCTGAGGACAGTTGGGAATGCAACCAGGACACATTGAGATCTGATCACTCAGACCACATTCGGAGGTGGTTTAGGCCACATGTGGCCACATTCTTATTGCAGTTTTTACGCGTATGTGTCCTGGGCCGCACTGAGGACTGTCTACTCAACTGTGAGCAGAACTACGTACTCATTCAAAGTATTTCTAATGTCACAGAAACCACTGAGAGTGAATCGTATGTTTTGGATGTTATTAGCAAAAATTGTCAAGTGATGTGTCGCTGTATTTGTTCCGGTGCTGCCTGCTCTTTCCCCGGCCTGGAAAAGGCAGGCGTCGATATACAGCAACCTTATTTTTTGTTTCATAAAATGTCCCCCAATTCACCAATATCTCCTTTTATTATTTATTAGTCTGGCATTGCCAGACTTATCTCCACAGCACTGTGTCAGCGCTGGAGTAAGCCAGCGGGCCTGAGTGGTCAAAGCAGCAGCTGTAAAATGGTTTTATTTCCTACAAATTATTCCCAATACAATTCTATCGTTATTTTGTTATTTGAAAGCTTTTCACAAGTGGTCACTCAAGACACATTTTGAGATGTCATTGTGCTGCTGATTCTGATGCCATGCGTTTGGGGGTGGGTGGGGCAGTCGTCACACACCATGGGGGTATTTACAACCTTTCTCACCTCGGGCCTGCCTGCCTGTCCTCAGGGCTGGCACATAGTAGTACACACTTGGCTTCTAATATACTGTCACATACCCTTCTATTTTAAATCTGACTTTTATAGAATAGAAACAGGAATAGAAGGTGCTAATTGCAGTGCAATGTGTAGCCAGAGAGCTGCTGGATCAACTCTGCCTCCAAAAAAAGATATGACTGAATTTATAATTACTCTCTTTCCTTTTTTTTCCTGCTGACTCACTGGAGTTGCCGTCTCGCTATGAGTACATTTAAGAGTTCACGTGCAGTGTAGAAATGCAGGCCAACGTCATGCTGACAGGTCATATATTTTTTTTAAAGTCAGCTTGTGATGCACATAAAGCTGGAGGTGTCAGGCTGCCAGGAGACCAATCCGGGCACATTGTGTACACGCATACTGATGCCAACATGGTGGACCTCGGGAACTCGGCACAGGGAGGAAGGGAAGAGGCAGGGGAATGAGTACTTTCTTTGAGCACCTGAAATGGCAGTACACTTCAGTCGAGCAAGAGTCTGAGTGAAAACAAAAATACAATGCGATGTCTAAGCCTCCATTACCGTGCGGTTAGGTATCCTCACTAAACCAGGAATGCAGAGGTTTGAGGTCAAAAAAGTTTTCATGCTGCCTCAACTTAGGCACCATGCTGCTGCAGTCGCTCCAGTTTCCAAAACACTCAGTGCACCATTCCTTTAGAGGTGAGGCTGGGAAAGAGGAGGCAAAGTGAAGGTACATGTACATGGCTTCATCTCTCACTTCTTGTCAGCCATGCTTGTGCCCGTGGGCAAACCTTAAAGAAATGCTTTGGTGTGAGATGCAAGATGAGGCTTGACGGTCAGCCTAAAAAACGACTGGTCCAGTGAGTTCGGCTAAGCATCTAGCAGGTTGTCTCACTGTCTAATCCCCCCTCCATGACACCGTGAAACGCCAACTCAGCTAATCCGCCCCTGTCCTTGCAGGAAGGTAATTGTCTAACTCTCTCTCTCTCTCTGTCTCTCTGGTTCGGTCAGACTGTACCAGTTCTCTGCTAAAAGTGAGCTTGAAAACTGTAACATGTTAGAGCCTTTATTCATTGTGTCTGCCTGGCCTGAGTTAGGGCTGTGCGATTAAATCAAATTTTAATCGCAATTTTGATTTTGGCTCTTAACGATCACTGAATGTAATGAGATGAAATGAGTAATGGAGAAAAACGATTATTTTGCACAGTTCGTTTTGCAAGTCAACTTCTTTGTCTAGTGTTCTGAATGAAAAAAATTCACAGCCCAAGGTGTTTTCACTGTTTTTTATCTGTGATAACTGCAACATCTTTCCAAAAGTCAATGAGTAATCGTGTTAAATACTCGTGATTTTAATATTGACCAAAATAATCATGATAATTGAGCAGCCCTTGTCTAAGTTTAGAAGTTGCGGCTTTTCACTTTCTGTAAGGCTGCTTTGAAATGTGACCTCTTTAACGTTGGTCACTTGACTTTGCACACACACACACACACACACACACACACACACACACACACACACACACACACACACACACACACACACACACACACACACACACACACACACACACACACACATCACAGCTGGCCTCATTCCCACATAGAAAGGACTGTCCAGGCTGGTATAGAGGAGTGAGACATCTGCATAGTTCTGCTTAGTGATTTGGCAGTAGAATGGCCTAAAACCATCAGTCTCTTACAGCCAGGGCTAGAAACCGGCTCACTTGGGTTACTCACTAAAGGTTGCACGTGGTTTGTAAAGGTCATATAGTGCTAGTTTTCCTGGGAATGCCGGTGTCAAAGGCCAAACGGGTGACTTGCTATCAGTCACACGACACAGTTTCAGATTCTAAAACATACGGTTTCTTCCTCTGTGCAAACAACAAACCAATGATGCAACAAAAAACAACTTGATAGTGCAGTAAATGTTGATTATCATCTCTGTGTCTCAGTGTCTAGCAGCCTGTCCTGTATGTCAGTAGACTTAAACACAAAAATAAAGCGGTGGGACACAGCTTCAACCTAAAAATACAGGCACCAGAAGACAGGAAATCATAGTTTAACACCAGCCAAACCCCCACTGCCCACCAGACACCATTTTGGTCCAACCACATCCACTTACCTGGTTTTCACACAGGAGCCACTGCTAAACCAGGGTGTGGGCTTATTTCCTCAAACTGAGGCTACATTTACACTGCTATGTTTTGGTTTAGAAATGAATATCTTTTGCTACGTTTACGCCTCGCATTCACACTGCTCTGGCGTTCCAGAGCTCCTAAACCAGAGAAATTTAAAAACATTTCTGACGCCATTTTGGTTTGGAATCTCTGGGTTTGTATTGCAGTCTCAATGGCTGCAAACGGAGACCTTTGGCAACACTGACAGTGACAGCAACGTTTCGCTGCCTGATTGGGTCTTATCGGTCATGACATCTTGTTCTCTGAGGCTAAGCTACTAACGTTACCATGGCAACTACCAGCAACGGGGGGAGTATACACGATGCCTCCTGTTTATGCCCAGTATACGAGAATGTTGATGAGATGTGCGGTTTGGGCGTGTTAGTTTAAACGGACATTAGTTATTCTACTGGAGATAAAAACACTTGTATGCACGGACATCGTTTTTGGCTCAAAACTCTGCTAAAAAAATAAAACGTAGCAATGTAAATGTAGCCTGTATCATCATTCTGTCTTCCAACCCTGGCTCTATTCACTGGACAAAGTTGATGCTCAAATGAATGCATCATTAGTATTCCATTCATTCCAGGATTTTCCTAAACAATTCCACCAAATATAAAATATAGGACCCACTACATTTTTTCTGAACTTTCAATAGTGTCCACCATTTGCACTATTCTATTGCTTGCTTTAGACCTTCTATTCATATTGGTCAGTCTTTTCGGCAAATAGTCCACATCCACAGTCCACACTTCTTTAGGACTTAGCTTGAAGCTTGATCATGCTTTTTGTGTACATGTGTGGGAACTTTAGTGCCAAATTTGTTCCTGAAAACTCATCCATTTAATGCCAATGAGGTCTTGTTGCATAACATATTTGAGGATCAACTCCACTATGCCCAATGCCTTTGGCCACAGCTATGTTAATTCTACCCTCCATGGCATGTGTTGGCACACAACGCTGGACCCAACTTGTACCACGCATGGAAACAGACACCACCTGATGAAGTTTCTGTGACGCTGCCAGAGGTGCGTAGACATTACGTGCCATCTTAAAGGTGATTTTTTTGGGGGACATTTTTAGGCCTTTATTTTCACAGGACAGCTGAAGACATGAAAGGGGAAAGAGAGGGGGAATGACATGCAGCAAAGGGCCGCAGGTCAGAGTCAAACCCACGGCCACTGCGTCAAGGAGCAAACCTCTATATATGTGCGCCAGCATTACCAACTGAGCTAACCGGGCCACAGACATTACGTGCCATCTTGTCTTGCATTGCCTGACCTATATTGACAGCGTTGTGACAGCGCTGAAGTAAAAAAAAAACGCAGTTTTTCTTGCATTACTTTAAATCAGTCACAATCGTCTTGCGCTAAGCTCCAGATGCAAAATAGTCTTAGGAAGGAACTTCTGGAACATTTGTAATGTGAGTTATTTAAATGATCTGGATACATGGCTAAATGTAATTTGCTCCTACCAGTATAGTATATTTGTAAATCTTTACAATCATTCCCCCGAAAGAACCAAGCAGGCCTGCCTTATTGCACGATCCAAATTTTCTTCAAAATGTGCAATTTTCAGCATGTAGCTTGCTTGCTCAAAGGTTGCTGTGTCGTTTCCCCGTAGCGAAGGGATTTTGAGAATGGTAATACACAGATAGCAGAATCCGACAGGCTAATCCTGACATGCGACGGATGTCAGCCTTTATCCTGGAAATGTACTTCCGTTGCGCCAGACTACATGCCATCAGGTTCAGCTTCCTACTCAGTACAGAAAGTACAGTGATCATAAATGAAATTGGACCATGTTGCTCAACTGGGCAACCCAACCCTTGTGGGGCTTGCATTCCAAAGCTCCTATAGGTCTGTACACAGAGGTACTGGGGTTGTCCAGTAGAGTTCCTGGAACCGAGGAGGTGGCCATGAGGAGGGAGGGCTTGCTTGGCTCAGAGCCAGTGTTCCAAGGAGACAACAACATATATCACCACAGGGGAGGCAAAGAGGGAGATAGGGGAGTGAGACAGACGTAGAGAGAGGGGGAGAAAGCTAGAAAACAAGCGGCTGTGAAATAAGAGAGGAGTGCTCACAGAGGTGCTCACAAGGCTGCTGGGTTGGCAGAAGGCAGTGGGCCAAGCTGAGGGACTGGCAGTTGGAAAGGAGCTCTGCTTGGCCTGATGACAACAAGGGGATAGACAGAGGGAGTTTAACCCACACTGGAGTTTTGGTGCCACACCTACTGATACAACACAAACTAAACTGTAGACAGGACAGATAAGGGGTACCCTTACAACATAGCGACATATAGAGTGGGAGTAACATAGCGAAACAGAAATACAAGCTTGCTAGTGTGAGAAATGCAGGACAACAGTGTTTGTATGTAGCTTCAATGTCTGCTACTCCTCTATTTTCCTCCCCTCGTCTATTTTCTCCTTCTCTTTTCTTTTCTGTGTCAGCTGCAGTGAATATTGATTTAGCTCTGGGCAGACTGGACTGTAAGTGCTGCGGGTCGGTGGGAAGATAAGCACTTTTACTGGGGATAGATCGATGGCCTCAGCCTCAGCAACAGCTTTGTTTGGCCAGAGTAGACGCAAAACTTGCTATCACTGCATGGACTTTAATGGAGGCACTGCAGAGGGAGGCACTTCACTACAGTGACAAGCCTAGAGACTCACAGGGAACCCACCTCTTAAGAGCTGGCCAGCAGCCATGGAGGAGGTTATCTAGTGGCAGGTCTTATAACACCAACTATAAAAGGCTATCTACTAGGATCAGGATGTGTAGCTGAGCAGACATGTTATCTTGCCAGTGCTAAACATGATTTGTGATTCTCTCAAACAAGCCCACCATCTGCCTAAGTTGTCCTTTAGATTAAGCTGGCCTAGCGCCTGGCTGGCTAGCTCGTTAGGAAAATGATTTTCCCATTTCTAAAGCTACATTTGGTTGACTCGGATTGGTTGAGGAAGCTGCCAGACCTTTGGATTGCTAAACAAATCAAATGTCTGCAATACAGAGGTCTGGAAGCAGGCTATAAACTCCACACAACCCTAAAACAATACATGAAATTAACTTTATACTTTGTGTTAGGAGGGTTACTTTTAAAATCTACTACAGATTACTGAATACATGCCCTAAAATGTCATTTCTAACGTATTCCATTAGATAACATATTCTAAATACTTTGCATTACTTTTAGAACACTTCAAAAACATCTTGCTGAGCTCATTTAACTGGGTCTTCTATTTCCATGCTAAAAACACATTCCTGACCGTGTCCTAGCTGTGTGTCTCCTCTGCCATTGTCATGTGACAGGTGCATATCACTTCTTCTAAAAAAAAGTACAACCCCAAATCAGAAAAAGTTGGGACAGTATGGAAAACACAAATAATGTAGTAGTGATTTCTAAATGTACTTTGACTTGTATTTTATTGCAGACAATACAACAGCACATACTTTAATGTGTTACTCATGATTTTTATTGTTTGTTTTTTTCAAAAAAACAAGATTCCTATTTTGGTTCTTGCAACACATTTCAAAAAAAGTTGGAACAGTAAAGCATTTACCACTTTGTAATGTTGCCATTCCTTTTCACAACACTTAAAAGACGTTTAGGGACTGAAGACACCAAGTGATGAAGTGTTTCAGGTGTAATTTTGTCCTATTCTTGCTGAAAACAAGTCTTAAGGTGGGCAACAGTACGGGGTCTTCGTTGTCGCATTTTGTGCTTCAAAATGCGCCACACATTCTCTATTGGAGACAGGTCGGGACTGCAGGCAGGCCAGTCAAGTACCCGTATCCTCCTCCAGGACATCCCTGGAAAAGATGTCTTCTTGAAGGCAGCATATTGTGCTCCAAAATCTCTATGTACTTTTCAGCATTAATGGTGCCATCACAGAAGTGCAAGTTACCTTTGCCAAGGGCACTGACACAACCCCATACCATTTCAGACCCTGGATTTTGGACTTGTTGCTGGTAACAGTCTGGATGATCCTTTTCTTCTTTGGTCCGGAGCACACGGCGTCCATTTCTCCCAAAAAATACCTGAAATACTGATTCATCTGACCACAGTACACGTTTCCACTGATGCCAGATGCCTCCGAGCCCAGAGAAGTCGACGCCGCTTCTGGACACTGTTAACATAGGGCTTCATTTTGGCACAGTACAGTTTTAACTGGCATTTGTGGCTGTAACTACGTATTGTGGTACTTGACAAAGGTTTGCCAAAGTAGTCCTGAGCCCATGTGGTGATATCGCTTATAGATGAATGACGATTCTTGATGCAGTGCCGCCTGAGTGCTCGGAGATCACGGTTGTTCAGTTTAGGCTTGCGCCCTTGTCCTTTACGCACTGAAATTCCTCCACATTCCTCGAATCTTTTAATTATCTTATGCACTGTTGAAGGTGAAATAAGCAAATGTCTTCCTATCTTTCTTTAAGGAACATTGTTTTTAAACATTTCAATAATTTTCTCACGTATTTGTTGTGAAACTGGCAATCCTCGGCCCATCTTTGCTCCTAAAGGACTAGACCTTTCTTGGATGCTGCTTTTGTACCAAATAATAATTACAATCACCTGTTGACATCACCTGTTTCAAATCACATCATTATTTAACCAATTTACCTGATTACTAGTCCTAAATTGCTCCTGTCCCAACCTTTTTTGGAATGTGTTCCAGGTCTGAATGACAGGAAAGGATGTATATTTACAAATGAAATTAAGTTGACCAGACAAAACATAAAATATTTTGTGTTCACATTGTCTGCAATGAAATACAAGTCAAGGTACATTTAGAAATAACTACTTTCTTTTTTTATTTGTGTTTTCCATACTGTCCCAACTTTTTCTGATTTGGGGTTGTAGATAGTAGATAATGCTTGCCTCATATGAATTTTAGAGCAAATAAATCAAAAACAAACTAGAAGGGCACTTGGAGAGCGCAAACTTTCGCCAAGGCCATGCCCCATCTCGCAAAGTTAAGGCAAACATAGTTTGAGTATCAGCCCTGGGAGTCAAATCCGCTCCGAAATTTAATGGGTTATTCCTTGGCCCATGCTACACCCTTCCACCACGTTTCGTGAAAATCGGGCCAGTTGTTTTTCTGTCATCCTGCTGACAGACCAACAAACCAACCGAAATGAAAACATAACCTCTGTGGCGGAGCTAAAAAAGTAAATATATTTTTAAAGACAGTAACTTTTTTCAGAAAACCACCAATTTAAACTGTAACGGATTACAGTTACTCATGTTGTGTATTTTGAATACGTTATCCCATTACTTGTATTCCGTTACTCCCAAACCCTGTTTATACTTACATGAAAGGTTCCTCCTACAGAGAAAAATTAAATGTATATAAAATGCTGTATACATTGCAGAAGTAATTGTAAAGGTACAGAGTTTTGCATTAGTGTGAACCGCCCATGTGTATAGACAGAAATATTAATATTTGTTTAAAGTAATATCATTGTTATCATCATTTGTAGTAAACCATTTTAGTGACAGAGAGATATGAGGCAGGCCAGTGTCCTTGTGTTAAAGCTGCAGTAGATAAGGATTTGTGGGTAAAGGTGAAAGAGGGAAATCACAAGGGAAAAGGGGAGAATGGAATCCAGAAGAGAGATAAATCATTTCTACACAAAGTCCCAGTGACCCTGATCTTGTTAGAGGAGAGAGCTGAAATGATACATAGTATAAAAGGTCTATAGAGACACATTGTCTGGTCCATCACACAGGTCTGGTTTCACCGCTGAATCAATATTAAAGAACAAGGTCACAGATCCATTCTGCTGTCCAACAAGGACACACTCTATACATGTACTGTAGGTGACAGTGTACCGTGTCTCTGTGAATCTGATATGTCCCGTTTCAATACAGCAGTGTGTTCATCATGTTGATGTTGTGTTACTGATATTACATGGTGGTCGTTGCAGCACTGGACGGTGTTTACGGAGGTGTCGGAGGTGTTCATCCTGGTTCCAGCACTGCTGGGGCTCAAAGGCAACCTGGAGATGACGCTGGCCTCCAGACTTTCAACAGCGGTAAGAAATGTGTGTGTTTGTGTGTTGGTGAGGTCTTACCTTTAAGAGAGAGACTTAATAGTCATCCCAAAGTACCACATTTACAGTATGTCCTACCCAAAGTGCCATTGGTTGTTTTCTATTGCATTATTCTAACTGAAAAAAAACTCATCTTATCTCTAAAGTAGCCATGTCTAGAATTTGTTTTGTATAACACTGCAGATTTGTCTAATTTTAGTCTGGAGAATTATTTCAACTGATTGTGGTTGTGTTTAGTGTAAAGTTATCTATCTCTCTTTGCGTGGCAACCCTTGTAAAGCTGAGTGTTCTTGGGGTCAGAGGTCATATTGCCAAATGTGACCTGGGTTTCAGACAAACTGATAGCAACATTCCTGTCCCGTTCATTTCTGTTTTTTTTTTACATTTTCACTGGCCGCGCCCAGCCTGTT
Source organism: Gymnocephalus cernua (assembly GCA_023631565.1). Classification (NCBI taxonomy): domain Eukaryota; kingdom Metazoa; phylum Chordata; class Actinopteri; order Perciformes; family Percidae; genus Gymnocephalus; species Gymnocephalus cernua. The sequence continues at coordinate 37,930,890 of CM042428.1, read as the reverse complement.
CACTTGACCACAAAGGTTGGTTTTGTCTTAATATGTTGTTCATCTCAAACATCCACTGAGTAGAGTGAAATAATTTGGACCAGTATATATTTTTTGCATATATTAATTTGAGCTAGTTATTAAAATAGCGTGTTAGTTACTATGCTGGTTTAGTCAAACCAAAGGCCATGGTGTTGTAGCTGACAGACCAGACTGTCCTCACCCAGAAAACAACCGTATAGATCGATTGTGCAAGTAGCTCATAACGACCCATATTTACATTTCTTGTTAGGCTGCGACCTCTCCTGGCTGTAGTTGTTATCGCGAGAGCAAACGAGGAAGTGAGGTGATAAAGTATAAGGGCGGCAAATTACGCGTAAGGAGGGATGGGTCAAACAAACACAGGACTTTGACTCATGAGACTGTGTTTTGTGTCCCGTGTGAAACCATGAGCCAACTGTCACTTTCTGAAATCAAGTTTCACAGTCACACAGAGTCTTACGGACCTTAATCTGTGACGCAATGACATCTGTGACGTCACGTTACGTCCTCATTTTAGTAGTTAGTGTATCAGGGTTTCTGCGGGATCTTAAAAAGTATTGGGTTCTAGCTCTTAAATCATTTTAAACAGGTCTTAATTTTCCTACGTCCATGTAACGCTACCTCTAATGATCATTGAAATGTTTTTTTATTTTATTTCTGTAGTTCTTTCCTTCGATAGTCCATATTTGAACTGAATCTGCCGTATATGTACAGATTATTATTACTCCATGTCGCTTTTATTCAATTTGAATACATTTATGTACTTTGCAAGTATTTTTATGACTGCATTTTGTTGTACTTTTATGTCGTAATATACGTCTTAAATTTAATTCATAAAGGTCCTAAAAAGGTCTTAAAAAGTCTTAAATTTGACTTGGTAAAACCTGCAGCAACCCTGTTTATACAGCCAATCTCAGATTCTTTTTTCTAACCCTGGCTAAATATTTTTGTTGCCTAAACTTAACTTATCTAGTTCCGTTTCACGTTAACTACGCGTTTAAAACGGCACTCGTTACGTTAAATGGATCAGTCACATGATTAAAATGTCCACTGCGGTCACTTGTTTAACACAGTCATACATGTTGATTTGGGAGTCTTTGACAATCAACCTACCCACATTCATGTTACAGTATCTGTTGTTGTGATAAGCTTACTGTGTTGATTTAACCAGATATTTAAGGTCTTAGTAGGCCTAGAGGCTTCTGTTAGCCAGAAGAGCAGGCTTCAGCTCTTTAATTAACTTTAAAAAAAATACATAAAGCCAATCTCTTTAGTCTGTATTATGGTGTCGTTCTTGCATAATTATAGCTAGTTTATGTCTGCTGGCTAACCATATTCACATTTTAGACAGTTACATGCCACTTTGGTCAAGCTGCAGGGTTTCCACAAGTAGAATGTGATGCTATAGGTACATCTATTGTCTGTGGTTCATGCTAATAATGCTGCTCTCTGAGCTAAAACGTTGCATTGTATAGTATAGAGTGTTCAATGACCTAGCAGCGTTGGTGACCAAAGGTTAGCAGCACACCCTACAGTTATGAAGACATAAGAAAATTAGTCCAGTATTGCTCTTAAGCGCACCAATCCTCACATTCTTTCCGCTGGCCTGTAGAAAACAGGTGACGAAGCTGATTGTCATTGCTAACAGCGGCCCACCCAGCATGAAGAGCTCACCGCAGTCACAAAAATAATCTGTTCTAACAAGACATTTAGAATTAGTCCGACAGTTTTCATGCCCTGTAACAAGTGAATATCACATACTCAGTGGTAGAAGTATTCAGATGTTTTGTAGAAACACTCTTACAAGTAAAAGTCCTGCATTCAAAAAACAAACTAAAAAAGTATCAGCACCACAAGAAAGTACCCAAAGTAAAAACACTAATTATGCAGAATGACCCATTTCAGTATTAATATAATCACTTTAATATTGCAGCTGGTAAATGTGGGGCTAAGTCTTATCTATTTATAGGCCTACACTTTTTATACTGCTGGGCAGCTTGTGAATTTATTTCTGCGGATAAAGTCTAATTATCTAAAATTTGATAAAAAAATTTTGGGTTTCAAATGTTTTAGTTAGTGTTTTGCCTAACTTCCCCTGCCTAACTTCCCCCTGGTTTCCATATTATTTCAGTGTGCAGATATAATGGTGAATCAATGACAGATTGGGATACGTTGTGACCAGTGCTTCAACACTGATTTAACAAATTGTCAATGGTTGTTGGAATCTGGCTACGATATTAAATCTGGAGCCTGTGTGGCTCTTTTCAAAGTAAGGACAATGTCTTGAAAGATCTTACTGTAGCAGATAACATATACATTATGATATAAGTATCATCATTTTACATGGACCCAGGGACATGAAGAGGATGTTAGAGGGGCAGGGGCCCACATTTTGCAAATAACTAAATAAATATATCCCTGGAATGACAACCTTTGCAACACTATTAAAGTACAATTCTTGAACCTAGGAATTAATAGCATATGGGTACCCAGACAACCATTATCTGGGATACGTTTTCATGCTAATCGAATGTGACCAGTTTTATCGCAAACCATTAATTAGCTTATAACGCTAGTCGTCGGGGCATGCAAAAGTAAAAAGAAATCGCTATTTCTATACAACTAACAAGGCTCAAAATAGCACACTTCCACGGTAGCATAATGAGGGTCCCTACATGTAAACAGAAGCATTGAGATTTTTGTAAGTGTACAGAGAGTTTATTAAAAAGAGAGTTTAGAAAGACAGTACCGTTCAGTATACAGGCAGGCGCCATCTTGGGAAAACAGTCATGACCAGTCGAACGACGAACGCTGTGTAACCAGTAACCAGAAAACATATCTCAAGCACGGCGTTCGTCGTTCATATTACATGTAGGGACCCTCATTATTCTACCGTGGAAGTGTGGTGCTATTTTGAGCCTTGTTAGTGGTATAGAAATAGCGATTTCTTTTTACTTTCGCATGCCCTGACAACTAGCGTTATAAGCTAATTAGCGGTTTGCGATAAAACTGGTCGTATTCGATTAGCATTAAAAAAAACAAATCCCAGGGAACGGTCGACTCAGTACACATGTGTTATTAAGTTCTTTTTGTGCCGGAATTGTTCTTTAAAGGGATATTAAAATGTATGTGTTTAAAACAAACCCATGACCAAGGACGTAGGTTTCATGTCAACATTGTATTCCTTTCAAATATTTTTGTTTAACTTTAACAGAATTAGCAGATAGAATGACTTGACTTGTATTAACTTCTTAGAGTTTTTTACACCGGTCCCATTTGTCAAGCTGCATAGTTTAGAGTTCAGCATAAAAGGATTCTCACATCCATCATCACAAAGTAGGCCAGAGTGTGGTGCTTGTCCTGAGACATTACTGTTAGCTCTCTGCTGGCTGGCCCCAGCAGGACCACGTTTCTTTCCATGCCGCCGCTAATTATGTGCAGATTAAGACCACTGTAAATTTCCTAATGTGCTTATTAGTGATACAAAAAATAATGTAATCCCTAGGACTGGCTGGCTGTAGGAGTTTTCTATTCCCATGACCGTGTTTCCTTTGATATTTTATTTCTTTGAATATTTCACTCAAACGAGTCTTGTCTTTCTACTTTTTATCATCACCACGCACTTGTTTTCTCACTTCTGTCTTATCCCCTCTCATGTTACTGATTGGACGTATTTGGATAATGATATTTTGTGGATTACAAGAACTTGGCAGCACCTGCACTGCAACTGTCTCCGAGTTGCAAAAACAATACAACATTGACCATTGATCAGTGATTACAACCAATACAAAAGCCTACTTTATCCTCATCCTATGTGTATTAGATGTTTTAACATACACCGCATTCACATATGTGGCTCTAACCATGTAATCAACAGATTTGCTGCAAGTGAACAAGCTGCAAATGAATGGTGTTTTAAATGTGTAGTGATGCTTTTGAATCGTAGGGTGTTTCAGCCTCTCATCCTTCTTACGTCCTCTGTGAACCACTTTCACTGATGATCCAAACACTGCTAATCCAGGCGCTAATCCAGACACACACACACACACACACACACACACACACACACACAAAGCTGAGGACTCTGCATCATCATCACGTATCATATAACACCAGGCGATGCTTCTGCAAATTTCTGAGCTCATCTGTGTACTGAATTGGTTTGCACGTTGTTGTTCTAAACGGAAATTTTTCTATGAGTTGCAAAAGCTTGTTCTGTCTGAAAGACATGTGGAGTATGGAGTTGATTGTGAGTCTACGATGCCCCCAGTGCTCTGCACAGACGTTTGGCTTTCTCTTATCTCTCCTATCTAATGTCTGTGGCAGTCTGCCCCCTCTGTATGACATAATCAGAAAAGATTCATTAGGGTTAGCATGGCTGTGGTCCATGCACACATTGACATGGTGCTGATGGGTGAGTAGTATGTTTGCGTGGCTACGTGGCAGATACACAAATCCCAATGACGCACAGTTCTGAACACATGAGCCTCAAGCTCCCTGTCATGCTACCAGATACAGTTGTCAAATGGGGATGGTGCTACATTGTGAGACTTTTGAGAGGGAGACGCACAGAAAATAAACAATATTAACACCCAGTCATCAAGACCATCTCACTATGGCTCTTCATTATTAACCAGTTATTAAACACTGAAATACTTTTAACATTGGTTTATCTTTATGTAAAGTCATAATGGAGTTTCAGCATTAAAAAAAAACTCCCATTCCCGCCTCAATTTAGCTTATTAAACGTATCATAATAGCATGTCTTTTTATGTTTTGCACTACTGTAGTGCTAACTAATCCACTTAATATTTGTTTTACAGTAAGTCCGTTAAGAGGATACTCAATGTTTTACTGTATAAAAGTCAAAATCTTTATGCAAGACTCATTAAAGTGCCATTACAGTAATCAACACAAGCCAACAGATGTGCAGCAATAGTGTGTTCTTTGGGGACATGTTTCTAGCTGCCTGGCCAAAATAAGTCCAATATTCACTCCTTACCTTATTCACTTTCTTTTGTTCTCCAACAACTCCTAAGAAAAGTCTGTAGGTGCTGGATAATTGTGAAGAACATTTGGTGAAGAACTAGCCTGACAAGCCAGACCCACATCCAGATGTTGGGTCTGGGAACTCACCATTGGCAGGGCTCAAATTCCCTCTGCACGCAATAGGATAGCACTACAACCAACCAGAGCAAGTTGCTAGTTGATAGATGAAACCTTTGCAGTATCTGGTCAGCAAAACTCTGAACACATCTTCCTTTTTTAAGAATTACTTCAGTGACGTTCTTTGTTCTTTTCTCAAAGAAAAGCTTAACTCCAAGTCTTCCAGAGTTGCAGCCAAAGCCAATTTGAAAGGCCGCTTTTCGCCAGCAGCAGCAGCCATCTTCTTTGTTTTCAAGTAGCAGGGAATTCAGAACTATCGCAACTCTGCCGTCATTATGTTAAGCCCGCCCACCGACTCTATACACAATGTGATTGGCATGACTAGAGTTTGGTTTTTCCAGCTCGCAAGCTAATGGAGAGTTGCTAGACGACCCTGGCTGCAAATTACATTTGCTGCCGTTAGGGCGCGTCTAGATTTCTAGGCTAGTGAAGAACAATTGTTAAAACAGAAGTTAAACTGTAATTATCCTCCAAACTGTATACTTAAATGAATATTTATTCTTAAAAACTTCCTGCACCGCTTTATTACATAAACCCAAGCATGAAGCAGATATCCCTCCCCGCAGACTTGTGTGTGTTTTCATTTGTCCAGATGTTTCCTTCCCTCTACATATGTAAATGTTAGAGGACAGGAAGGAAGAGGAGTTCCTCTGTTTGTGTCCTCTCACTGTGGATGAGCATCAGGATCATTGCTGTGGACACACAGTAGCCCACTGTAGCCACTTGACACTTGAGACCGTGTGTGTGTGTGTGTGTGTGTGTGTGTGTGTGTGTGTGTGTGTGTGTGTGTGTGTGTGTGTGTGTGTGTGTGTGTGTGTGTGTGTGTGTGTAAAGAGGGAGATGAGATAAGTGGAGTCTGCCACAGGGTGGGGGATCAGATCAGAGTGTCTTTGTCCGGAGAACTGACATCTGATTGTTCTGATGGGACCAAGAAGCAACAGCATGGACACACGCTGTACACCCACACACACACCCACGCGATAATACGTTGAACTTGTGTGTTCTTGTCTCTCTTTCAGGCTAATATTGGTCAGATGGACACAGCTAAGAACATGTGGAAGATGATCATGGGGAACTTGGCCCTCATCCAGGTAACTGAAGCACATCTCTAGAGGACGATGAAGTGAACTCTCTGACCACTCTTACATCCACTTAACAGACCAGGGTACTGGGAGGAAGAAATCAGATTATGAGTTTATGTGCTGTTCAATGTTCTAAAACGCCATTTATATGCAAACATTTTAATTTTAAGCGTGACTTTGCATTGAATTATTGGGGATACCACAATGCACAGCTACAATACCCCCTTTTTGGGGGTCAATTCTTAATGTAAACATTAACCTGATGCATTATAAAAAACATATTTGACGGTTGCTTCTTGCTTGTACAATTTACAGCAAAAGTTCTCTGAGAATTTATTTTTATATCCAAGCAAAGTTGGTATTGTAACTGAAATTTCCCTAATTGATATCAAATCGAATCGGGACCTTGTGAATCAGAATCAAAACGATTCGGGAAAGCATTGGCGATACCCAGCCCTAGCTACTAGTAATGAGGCTTTTTCTTTTTTCCTGTCACACTTTTGTCACAGCTACATGATCCTTGTTCAGGATTTTTATCATGCACAAAACAACCTTTAAAAACCTGATTACAGTTTTACATGGCCAAATAATTAGGGTTTCTCTTGGTCCCTTAACCTGATCAAGGAAACCCAGTTTTTGCTTTACATAACATTTCAAGATTCAAATTACCGCCACACCTGGGAACAATTTGGTTTCATAAGTGCACTGTGTACAGTAAACAGAGCGACTGATCATTACTGGGCACACCAGTAACACTAGTGTACTGTGTGACTTCAAGCTTCTGAACTCTAGCTCTGATCAGAAATAAAAAGTGACAATTTGATTGAAAGCACATACTTACAGCCACCACACACACGCACAAGCACACGCGCACACGCTACACCAGCACAGTGTGTTTCCACATATTGTCTGTTCTGACTGCACCTTCAGAACAATAAGGGTTAGGGGTGTCACAATTTTTCTCTCTCCAACCCAGCCTACTTGCACACGTCTGAAGAAAAACAGGCATACCTGTCTAAAGCATGCAGCTAAAGAAACAGGGAACGCTAGCTTACCAGCAGCCTGCAGCTGAAGACATCCAGACATCATGGCCACTGCGGGAGTCAGTGATGACACAACAGAACTGGAAAATTCCCCTGCTTCCCTGAAATCAAGGGTGTGGCAATGTTTCGCCTTCCCCTGAGTTATGTAAACACACCACAAACTGTAAGGTCTGTGGGCTCTGATGTTACTAAATGGTGCGTTCAGGTGCACCTCGTTAACCTCATGGTGCATTTAAAGGAGAATTCCGGCCAATTTTGGAGTTAGCATGCTAGCTCGTTCTCAATGGCAAAGCACTGCTACAACACACACAAGTTCACCATAATCTACAAAAGAAGTACTTCCATGTGCGCCTTCCTTTAGAAGAAGTCTCCAAGCTAATCCTGCCTTGTAACTGACCAAAGTTGGAGAAACAACCTTTCTTTTACTGTCTATGGAGCTAACTGACATGATCTACGATCTGAGCTACTGTGCATGTGCGAGTGGAATCAAAGATAGTACAGAAGGAAAGATGATTCACTCTGTAGCTAAAACAGAGACCTGAACACAAGAGACCTGCAGCAGTGAGAGAGAGTTGTGCTGTACAACAAATATATGGTGTTTTTTGAAAATTAAACCATGTAAACCTATTCTGGTACAACCTTAAAATACAATTATGAACCTGAAAATGAGCATAATATGGCATCTTTAAGATACACAAAGTGGGAGCGGTGGGCATTAGCCCTCAGCAGCTCCGTCTAGGTAGCTGCTATTGCGCTAATTGTTTTTGCTATAGACAGGTCTCGCATAGTTATATTTAGCAAGATTAACGTAAAAGTTGGTCGGAGTTCTCCTTTAATTGCACCTTGTAAACTCTGAGAAACTCAAACTGTTGTTGTAAAGTACCCTTCTGCCATCTAGTGGCTCGGTTACTGCTTAAAAGAAATTTGAATCGAAAATTTAATTGAACCATGACCTTAAAATCGAGAGTGAAATAGAATCGTGGATTTTTGGAGAATCGGGACACCCCTAATAAGGGTCTGAGTTGAAAGTCACTGAGATGCAAGTCAAGCACAGTTTGAAAATAACTTGTGTCCTGAGACAAAGAGCAGGTGGGACAGGAAATAGCATGGGCAGGAGACCGCAGGAGCTTTTTCCTCAAACACTATTGTCATTACTCTCAATTAATGTCCTTGCACTCACTGCAGCCTCTCATTTCCTGCTACTTCTCTGAGCAGTTACTGTACATAAACAAGGATATAAACAACCAATATTTCCAAAATGAGAGGTCAGTCTCTGTCAATCCAGCTTTACATATTGATATATGTAAATATCCTATTGTGAACATTCCAATAATATTTCATTTCCCAAAATTAACTCTTCCTTTGGCCATTTCTGATGGTCTGTTGTTTGAAGTGGGCTTGTGGTTGCGTAATGATTGGTGAGTCCATAGTTCCTGGAACACTTGAACCAGTGCTAGCCGGTTGCTTGATATAACCTCCTATAAAGAGGCAGGGTGCACTCACACTGTGTGTAGATTCTGAAAGCTGCTCAGATGTAACATGATACTCTCACATATGTCTGAAGTTTACATGTTAACTGATAGCTACATCCACCATTTTATTGCGTGTGTTCAGGTCCAGGCCACAGTGGTGGGGTTCCTGGCCTCTATAGCTGCTGTGATCTTCGGCTGGATCCCAGAGGGACACTTCAGGCTGGGCCATGCTGTGCTGCTGTGTGCCTCCAGTGTGGCTACTGCCTTCATCGCCTCTCTGCTGCTAGGTATGTATGGCCACCACACAGGATGTGAGGGATATTCAGTGTTAACAGCTACTCATCAGGCACAGGGGTGATTCTAGGATTTTTTCAGTGGGAGGACCGAATCAGTCAGAAAATCATAGCATAGAAAATCTGTTTAGAAATATAAGAAATATTAAATAGGATAGAACAACACAATGCAATTCTGCTAAATAAAACACATTCCATTCATTGATAATTTCCCTTATTTTCATTTTGAACAAATTATAAATCCGAATACAATACACATTTTCTGTGCCGTTCAAAAAAAAAAAAAAAAACATTCCAGTGCTGGTTCCATTATATCAGAATTTCAGATAGTCATCATAGAAACATTAATTGGTCATGTGACAAGGGCTGGCAAAATTGGCAGAACAGGCAGCCAAGTGACAGTACTCTGATCCAATGGAAATCACAATTTTCTAATTGACAGCACTCTAGTCCTAATGGATTGGAGGGGGCGAGGGGGAGCAATCAGTAGTAGTAGTAGTAGTAGCCAGTATCCCTTGCCCCCCTTCTAGCCCCGTCCCTGATCAGGCATGTCTGGGTTACATCTGACTCTCTGTGCCAGTGCTTGAGTTCTATTCTAAGCCACTAAATGCCACATCAACCAGGGGTTGATGCATAGACTGTATAAGTGAAGCCACACCTCGACTGCCCCCTCCATGTTAGTGGGTGGGTAGTCTACAGTATATCCTTTGCATTCCACTTCCGGGATTGTTCCGGTGCTGCAGGAAATTCCGCCGGATGCATGTTTTTTCCGTTTCCTTCCGCTTTCTTTGTGTTGGAATTTTAAATTCTGTGTATTTATGAGGACTGGTTAACTGCTCCTCAGATCTCTGCAGGGTAAATCCAGACAGCTAGCTAGACTTTCTGTCCAATCTGAGTTTTCTCTCGCTCAACCATTTTACAGCAGCTCCGTCCGGAGCTTAGCGCCGCCCATGACAATTCTGATTGGTTTAAAGAAATGCCAATAAATCAGAGCAGGTTTTCCTCCCATCCCCGAATGCTATGTGGAGTAGCCAGACCCTCCTTCAGCGCGCTTTGGAGGAGGGTCTGGCAAAGCGACATTTGATTTTAGGCAGTTCTGATCACGCTGATGTTTAAGTGTTCATTTTTTCTGATTAGCTCGGTTTTAATTAGTTATTTGATTCTATGAAACGGGGTGAAACGTCATGATTGACAGCTGTGATTGACTCACGATTGGTGGAGTTTATGTGCGTGACTTTGATACCGCAGCTCCACCGCCCTATCACTACTGAGCAGACTCTGGCTCCAAAATTACAAGATGACAGCGCCCGTATCCGGGATATAAAGCTTAAAAAAAATTATCCTGCATAATTTTCCGTTGATTTTGTTTTTAATCCCTTTTATTAACTCTAAAATGTCTCTTATACTGCTTTTTCTCCCTATTGCCCTTCTATGAGCGAAGGCTTTTTCTTAACTGCCCTTGACATGAGAGGTTTGTGGTAAACTGCAGTGAATACTTTCCTGTATCTTTAAGAAACAGAACATTTCCCATTTCTGATCTGTGGGACCATAAAATCACTTATAACTGGTCTAGTCCTTTTTAAAATATTGTAAAGCCTTTAGCCTCTCTGGCCAGCAGCTCTTTATTGCTTCAGGTCTTCTCACTCTATGTTTTTAACCCAACCTTCAGGTTTTGTTTTTGCCAGCTTCAACTTTTCCTGGTGGAAAACAACAGAATCCCAATCCATTCTCCTGGAAAAAAAACTGTGGCTACACCCTCAAAGACAACATTTTCTACTCTGTGTTTTTGCTCCTCACACTTGTTTGAAGTTCACAGTCAATAAGACCCCAGAACCCTGATGATAGATGGTTACACTGAACATCACGTGGTACATTTTACAGAGTATGTGTGTGACAGTGCCCTCAGATGTCTTCCATGTTGTGTCGTCTCTGACCCAAAATCCCACAGGGCTCATCATGATCGGTGTGATCATCGCGTCCAGGAAAGTCGGCATCAACCCTGACAATGTGGCCACGCCCATTGCTGCTAGCCTGGGAGACCTGATCACCCTGTCCCTGCTGGCAGGCATTTCAACTGGACTGTACAAGGAACTAGGTAATAAACACACACACACGCACGCACGCACGCACGCACGCACACAGCTCACAAAGTAAATGTGATTCATTTAGTATGCTCAGTTAATGGTGCTTACTAGTGCTCACATAAATGTCAAGCATCAAAGTGTATCAATGTCTTCGGCCTTCACAGATCATTCAGCTGTTTTTACATGAAGGGAGGACATTTTTGTTGTTTTCACTCGTTTGCTATTTTTAAGAGTGTGGGCAAGAAATATATGGATGGGACGTAAAAATATTATTTCATAAATTTAAAGCAAATTGGTGCAAAAGCTGTTCTTACAGCTTTATTATTTAGCTTCAGATGTCAGATACAAATAAGTCTGTTCCTTCATGGCAGGAAAAAGAAAAAAATAGGCGTGGCATATTATAGTTTAGTGGCGACGTGATCACAGTTGGTGCGTTTGTGATACAATCAGAAAAGCCTCTATTACCTTTGAAGATGTTTTCATAAAAGGGAGCAGCATGTGTAGAAATGTGTGAAATGTGACTCTGGCTGCGTGCAGTAAATAGGCGATGAAGGCCACACACACCTAACCTCACTGTGTTTTAGGGCTGCAAATATAGCTGTTGTCAGCTCGGAGATAGTATCTTTACCGCAGACAAACCCAACTTCACTAAACTATCCGCTGCTCCTTCGTTTCCACACCACAGACAGACAAACCAACACTGGCTGTTGTGTTTGTGGTGGTTATAGTCTCCTGTAGTGTCAATTTAGAAGTAACACTGCCCCCTAGAGACAACACCAGGGATTTACTGTCAATCCTCTACAGTCCTCTACAGATCTCTACAGTTATATTATCAGTTAAATGTCAAACTCTGTTTGTTTATTTTTATTAAGATAATGTTAAGATACAAAGTTTTACCTGGTGCTTTAATATTTGACCTGGACTCTTACACTCTTTGTTGTTATTTTCTTTTTAAAATTGTAACAACTATTATTATAAGCAAAAAAATTTTTTTTAAATTGTACCAATGATAATACCTTATCTGTACACAAATGGGACTATTGCCAGTGTTTTCCCTTAGGTTAACTGCGTTAGCCTGGTGGATGGGGTGGGTTGGGGTGTACATTTTTATTTACATATTTATCAGTTAATTTTCGAAATCCACACTCTTCACATCGGCAAGAATTGGATCCCCTGCACAGCACATACTGTATATGAAAAGAAAATACGTTGCTTTCATTGCTGGTTCGCCTGTTACTCATGTTATTCTCCTTACAAGCAATGTAGCATTTAAAAGAATTTTTTGAAACGAGTCCGGCACAGTGCTCACTCCACATAAAACGCTATATTACATCACTTCCAGCAAGCTTCACTGAGAACAATGAGGGTAAAACAGCATCACTGATCAGTTTTAACCGAATATTCCTATATATAATAAAAAGCATTGTCCATCAACAAGTGCTTAGTGTGTGAATCCACCTTCTTTTTCCCCTGTACAGATTACAATGACTATGCCAACCCGCTGGTGTGTGCGATATTTGTGGCGTTGTGCCCCATATGGGTGCTGATAGCCAGGAGGATCCCATCCACCAGAGAACTCCTCTACTCCGGTTGGGAGCCAGTCATCATCGCCATGGCGATCAGCAGGTAGAGCACAGGGGGATCGAGTCACGTTACTTCACCTTTTATCAAATCACAAATTGCAGAATACACATATTGTGGGTATTGTTTTTTTTTTTAGATTTTGAAAATGTATTCCACAGCTTATCGCTATATCTAACATTATTTATGCAAAACGTTGTTTTTGTCTCCATTTTCTAAATATTAATATTAAAATTATGACAAACTCTTAAATTATAGACTGTATTTTTTTATCACCAATTGACACCATTTTTTTCCCAAGTTGTTTACTCAGATCAAATACTGAAAGTAAGCTAAATGTACACATCACCATTTACAAGCAAGTGCTGAAAAATGCCAGCATGGAAGTGTCAAAAACTGCAGTTCATCAAATAGCCACTTGAGGCTGGCTCCAAAAAGGGAGTCACTCCCCGCGTGTTAAAATGTCCCAACTTTACAACAGAAGTAAACATGTTTACAGCCTGGTTCAAAAAATCGAAAGCTACGTTTTCCCTTCATGACAACTGTGGGGGTGGTGATTCTTTTGTGGAACTCAACCATTTAAATTACATTCAGGCTTAAAGTTCTGCATATTTAAGGGTGTTTCGCTTTGAGTGACAGGTGGCTGCCATCACATGAGGCTAGAGTAGTCTGTAGGTTTCATGACACCTCTTTTTCCAATTTTGGATTAGCTGGGAGTTAGGTGGCATCTAGTCTATATTCTTGACGTTCCACTTCCAGGATTGCGCCGGTGCTGCAGGAAATTCCGCGGGATGCCTGTATATTCGCTGATGTCCGTTTCCTTCTGCTTTCTTTGTGTTGGAATTTTAAACTCTGGTGGATTTCTGAGGACTCTGGTTAACTGCTCCTCAGATCTTTGCAGGGTAAACCCAGACAGCTAGCTAGACTATCTGTCCAATCTGAGTTTTCTCTCGCTCAACTATTTAACAGCGGCTCCGTGCGGAGCTTAGCGCTGCCCATGACGATTGTGATTGGTTTAAAGAAATGCCAATAAACCAGAGCATGTTTTTTTTCCCATCCTGGAACGCTATGTGGACTAGCCAGACCCTCTTCTGCTCCACAGCGTGTGGATGGTCTGGCAAAGTGAGACTAGGTGGCGTCAGGCACTGCCAAGATGGCGACGGCCAGCTCTTCAGAAACATATGGGTGGCATCACAGAGACTACGTCCATAATATATACAGTTTATATTCACAACCTACAGCCCACATGTCCATGTGGGATGAATCTTCATGTCCAGTATTTTCTATGTAATGATGACAGTGGAAAATAATGATTTCACTTACTGTAATCACCCTTGTCTGTCTTTTAGTGTTGGTGGTTTGATCCTCGACAAGACTGTCACCAACCCAAACTTTGCTGGCATGGCTGTCTTCACTCCAGTCATTAATGGTGAGGAGTTATGAAAACTCAACGATTAAAGTTTAAGGATTCCTAAATGGGGAAAGTGGGTGGAAAGAAAGAAAATGATAAGTGAGTGCATGGTGGATAAGATAAGATAACAACAGCCAATGTGCTAGTAAGTAAACCGTCAAACAATCAAACAGTGATAAAGATAGAGGTTGATGTGAGTGCTCCATATATAGAAAAAATATAGAAAAATCTGTTATAGCATTGAAATGATTTATAAGCCGTTCACGTTGCCACCTTCGTCTGGTTTGATAACAGACGGATGTGCCAAATCTGCTGAAATGTTTGTCCAGGTAAATGTACGTGCAAAGTGACAGATTTTGATAATCGATTAAGAAAATGCTGTTTTCAGCTTCTTAAATATGGAGGTTTCCTGCTCTTTTCTGTTTTATAACACATTAATCTGAATATCTTTGGGTTTTTTTGGACAAAACAAGACATTTAAAGACCTCACCCTGGGATGAAACTAGGATGGACATGTTTCACTATTTTCTGACATTTTACAGACCAAACAATTAATGGATAATTAATTGAAAAAAAGTTGCAGCCCTGCATCACACCAATATATTGAGGCTAAAATGTTATGATGAAGTTATCAGCTTGTACCTTTTATTTTGAAAATACAGAAGTGTGTGTGTCTGTGTCTGTGTGTGTGTGTGTGTGTGTGTGTGTGTGTGTGTGTGTGTGTGTGTGTGTGTGTGTGTGTGTGTGTGTGTGTGTGTGTGTGTGTGTGTCAGGTGTGGGAGGTAACCTGGTCGCGGTTCAGTCCAGTCGAATCTCCACCTATCTGCACATGAACGGTCTACCCTTGGGGGATCCCAACCCCACCCCCAGGAAGTGCCCCACACCCTGCACCTCCTTCTTCGGCTCCTGTAAGTTGACGGGCGGCGGTGACATGTCCCACTGTTTCCCTCTTTGTTTCAAATGCAGAATTAAACAAGTTACACATCATCATATTCTTTATTTTAGTAAGTATTTGACTGGTTTAAAAGTAGGTCCTTTTTTCTCTTCCAGCTGTGAACTCTCGTTCAGCCCGTGTGCTCTTCCTCCTGGTCGCCCCGGGTCACCTCGTCTTCCTCTACACCATCAACTCACTGAGGGGGGGACACACCACCCTGACACCCGTCTTCATTACGTTCTACCTGGTTGCGGCACTACTACAGGTACACACCAACACGCATACCAAACACACTCTGGACTCTTTACCTGTGGCTGAGGAGAGTGAAATATCTAGAAAACCAAAACTAGGTGCAATGTATGTATGCAGTATTCACACATTAGTTTTTCCTGGGAGTTTTATAACATCAAAGTGAAAACCTAATCATTTATTATTATTAATTGTCAGAGAAGCAGTATCAAATAGCTGTAGAGGTAAGCTGGAATTGTGCTTCCTGCAGAGTAAACATCTTAATGAACCTACGCAGAGGCTGTTAAAGGTAACAGTAGGTCGCAGAGTTGATTGGCTAATCCATTGTTTCCTGTCAAGAAGTTTTCAAATATTTATATTTACATAGTACTGTGTAAGTGATCTTGAAGCACATAACCTCTTTAAGACTTGTTTTCTACTAGATACAGTACATACTGTATGTTATACCCCCAATCCGTACTAATGTCTTGTAATTGTCGGATAGTTTTCTCATAATTATGAGCAACCCAATTTATTTTTTCTTTGGTGAATGCTATTTTGTAGTATGTACTTTGCAGTAAATAGTATGCTATTTTGCAGTAAATTGCAGTAATACTAAAACATCAGCTGTAAAAAACTTGAGTGATAATCATAGTATGTAAAACGCTGCAGTAAGATTAAATTGGGTTTTGTAGGATCTTGGTTTGTGGCCATTTCTGTCACTAGTAGGCACTAGCTTGTACTAGCCAGGACATTGAATGCGTTGGTGTAACATTTTCTCTTTCCTGAGTTAAAACCTCAGTATTTCCGACCATGCCATGTACAGTAGGACTGCCAACAAGCTATGGAGCTTAAAAACTGGCACGCATTCTTCCAGTTTGATGAGTTTATGTGAAATGACTGCAGGAAGTCTTCATGATTTCTTATGATTACAAAATTGTGAACTCCATGGAAGGAATGGAAAATTTGCTTTCCCCATCATTTAGTTAACCTCCAAACTGCATTCAGAGAAGAGCTGTAACAATTCCAGATTTTGCTGTACCGTTAATTGTCTTAGTAATAATTGTGATTAACAATATAATTGTCTCTTTCAGTGAAATTTTAAAATATTTATTTATTTATTTATTACTTTTTTAAACAAATTAAAGTTTTGAATGAATTCCAGGAGAGATCCTTTGGTTATATCACTGTTATGTGACCCAGATAATGTAATAACACAGGTACACAGCCTATGAAGTAAACTACGCCTTTAAAAAATAAATAAAACTGTACCTCCCCACCTCATCATTTGTGTTGCTATGAACGTGTCAACTTACCAATTACTAAATAATAAAAATACATAGTCTGACCATAATCACTTATGTAATTACAATTTGGCATATCTAAACAAAATCAACAATTACGAGTCATACGCCTTAAGACCTTCGCTAATGTTAGCAATTAATTGTGGTTAAACAAAGAAACCGCGATTATGTAAAAACAATTGACAATTACACAATTATGTAATAATTGTTACGGGCCTAATTTAAGAGACTTAGAAAATGCGACCGGTAATCCCAATAGTGACCTGTCTGCACAGTTGATGAAATACCGCCTTCTTCTAGTTCCTTTTTTAAAGGAACAAAGTCTCTATGGTTCCTGTAACAAACAGTGTGCTTTTGCTTCATCTTCCTCCAGGTGATAATCCTTCTCTACCTGGCAGACTGGCTTGTGCACTGGATGTGGGGTCGAGGCATGGACCCCGACAACTTCTCCATCCCCTACCTGACTGCTCTGGGTGACCTGCTGGGGACCGGCTTCCTCGCCCTCTGCTTCCACATGCGCTGGTTCATCGGGGACAGAGACTCTAATTCGGGCAACTGAATGCATGCACAGATACACACATGCACACACACATAAAATAAAAAGCAAGAAAAAAAACTTCACATGCTCTTTGCTTGCATGCACGGCAGTGACAAACATCACCCGTATGTGTGAACATTATCTGAAAGTGGACATTGTCTACTATAAAAGAGCTAATCTCCTGTAGGGTTCGGATTGATGGTTTAGCATTTGTAGCGCAGTAGCGTTTCATCTTCAGGATGTCAGGACACTGATGCACCACAGCAGCAGCAGCAGCCTGTGTTTCACTTTAGAAACAATGGAAACACACCTCAATATCTCCACCTCAACAGTGAACAAAACTCCACCTGATGAGCCCAGCCCCGCAAACTACACTTCTCTTCCTATATTTTACTAAATAACTGAGTCCTACTACTTTTATTGTTATTATACTTTTGACAATGACTGTTATTGTTGGTAATTAATGCATTTGGTGTGAATTGATATTTGCAGGGCCAGTCCTCATTATTTTCAATGGGGACGTTAGCCCTCCCGTTTTTTAAAGATCAAGTTTTAACACTTGAAACA
Organism: Gymnocephalus cernua; assembly: GCA_023631565.1. Taxonomy (NCBI): domain Eukaryota; kingdom Metazoa; phylum Chordata; class Actinopteri; order Perciformes; family Percidae; genus Gymnocephalus; species Gymnocephalus cernua. The sequence goes on along the minus strand of CM042428.1, from coordinate 37,913,166 downwards.
AAGACGACAGAAGACAGCAAAACATATATCCAAACCAGCCTAGAATGCTTAATCACCAAGTGCTATGTCATGTATACAGAATGAATATTATATGTGTCTGATTTGTGATTTAGTAGAGTGCATAGGGCTAGCTACTCTCTCTGTTTTACCCTGGCCTTGTGACGGTAGGAAAAAGGACCAATGGGTTTTACTGCAGGGGACTGGACCACAAATGTAACAAGCTAAATCCCTTTTGGCATCGCTCCCATCAGTGAATGGCTTAGTTCAAGTCAAACAGGAAGAGAAAATCTTGGCCTCGAGATTTAGGAATATCAGATCTGAGGTCAGATCGCAGTCCAACAAACGCTTATGTCAGCCACTGCGAGAAGGGATTTACCTCTGATTTTGTTAGCAGTTGAGAATTGCCATATTAATGCAGATTTAAAAGTTTTCTCACTCCCACAATAGCCTGTATTTTATTCCGCAAAAGTCTTCTGGAGTCCTCAGAGGGTTACGTTACACTGCTTCCTTTTTTTGGCCAACAACTAAAAACTGCCATTACGAAATGCCCCGAGTAAGATTCTTCTTTGTTTGAGCAAAGGCACAGAAACAGTGGAAAATAGTATGTGGAAAATGGCCAGACAAGTGTCACTTAGGAATGTGTCGGTACACCTGACACACACACACACACACACACACACTTCACTGTTGGCTGTAGCTCACTATGTTTTTGTACTCAATTTTTTTGTGGATGCCAAGAGGTTAGAGAGGCTTATTTTGCCACGAGCTGTGTCTACTGGAGCAGGCTAGTTGTTGTTGTGTTGCCCTAGCCAGGCGTATAGTAAGTTAAAAGACGCTCAACATGCTGCAACGCACTAGAAGCAACCTGCAAAGCTCAGCCAGCTGAACGCCATTGTGTTCACACATGGTGCCAATTGTGAAGGTGCGTTAAGTTGCCTTAGCCAGGATGTGCTCACTCAGGTTCAGCTGTCTGATACCAGATGAAAGGTTATGATTGCTGATATTTTGCGAGGATATTTGATATCTTTTAATTTGACAATGGGAATCAAACTTGGAGCACTAAACCTTTCCAATGAAAGACAGACCAATGAAGTTGTTTGAGGTTGGTTAAAAGTTAGGTCACAGTGGCTACCGGAAGTTGTGGCAAACCTTTTTGGTATTTCATTGTTGGTGTTGGTTTTCATTCTAGAGCCTTTAGATTCAGATTCACCAAAAGATTACCGTCGTTTTTAAAGCTGTCCTAGGCTCCGGTCAAACCAGCGATAGAGGCCCGGTCACACCAGAACTTCAATGGAATCAACACGATCAGTGGATTCCCTTGTGGGGTGAAATAAATATGCACAACATTTTTGCATTAAGTTCCAGTCTAGTGAAATTGACCAATAGCGAAACGTCTCGACAGTTCTGGCCGTTGAGGGAACAGGAGGAGAGTTAGCTATCCGCTTCTATCTACCCCTCCTCTGTCGGAGTATAGACCAAAGATAACTAAGATAACAGGCTTCCTGTCAGTTAGCAAGTCTTGTGAGTTTAGAAACATTTATCCCTCTTATAGTGCGTTCCATTTGTACTCAGAAGTCTGATTTTCCGAGGTCAAAGTCAGAAACGCCCCCTGACCTCGGATTTCCGAGCTCAGAAGCCAACATGGCTGCTCCGTGCATTAACAGTTGTGAAAGCTGTAGTAACATAGTTATTGGCACTTCTGCCTTATTGTGTCTCACTAAATCAGTCGTACACACAGCACTGTCCATCTTCTATCTGTGGACATGTTGTCACGCTGTTTGTATGCACAAAACAAACAGCGTAATGCATTGTTTTAAACTGCCATTGCTAACAATGGCTAACCTAGCTAGAGCTAATGAAAACAATGAAAATACGACTTGTAAATGGAACGCATTCAACTCGGGTGTGACGTCATTCCCAACTTCGGCTTCCGAGTTCCGAGGTAAATGGAACGCACAATTATGGTAACTCTTTGTTGACTGAAATGATGTACAATTTTGAGAACAAAATGCCAGGCAAAAAAGGAAATTCAGAGAGCTAATGTAACTGACTGGAGCTAGCTTGTTTCCGGCTTGCTATTTTCCCTTATTCTTTAAGAAACACAAATTAATATTATGTGGTGTGACTGGGCACCGAGGAAGATTTCATTGAGCTTTTTTTCAGATTCTGTGGAGTGAATTCAAGTAAAATTCTTGAAAAATGTGGGTTTTTTTCTTGTCACACATATAACTGATACAATAACTAATAATAATATCTCTGGTCATGGAGGAGCCTGACCTTTTTTAAGCAAATGACTAACTGGACAATGTTTAACCAAAAGGCAAAATCAGTTTAAACCTTAGTGCGCCCCCTTAAAACACACACACACACACACACACACACACACACACACACACACACACACACACACACACACACACACAAACTATCTGACAACAGAGTTTGAGACTCAGCTGTCCCAAGCTGACTCTTTCTTTAAGGGCTAACAGGTGAAAAGGACAATGAAAAAGGAAGTTGTGACCCATTTTGACGGACTGTACTGAGAACAGACGATGGCCCAGAGGCAAAGCCCAGTGACTTAGGAGAAACCTGCATGTGATGCTTGACATATTCAGCTCTTGTCAGACTTCTGTGCTGTATCGAAGGGGCCAGCAGAATACCTGCAGGGCACATCATGTAAATGTGCAAAACATGATTATTTTATCTCTTAAAAATATTTAGTTTTTTTGTTTTCAACAAAAAAAAAAATTGTCAGTCATGTTAAAATTGTGATTATTTTTTCTATTGCTTTTTCCTCCTTTCCCTAATATTTTTAACTCTTCATGATTTTTGTTTTGTGTCATAAATTGCATCAGGCAACCACTGTAAAGATGAAGCAACTTCTCCACGCTGGTCAAAGGCACAAAGTACTGTAAATCTGCTGAACGGACACCAGAGGGCACCGCAGGGATTCTCTAAACTGTACAACTCTTCAGTGCATCTCTGTGTCCTCTGGATTCGAACCCACACGTCCTCCTGGAGGGACGTTTATTTTGTCTTCTTTTCTACAGCGTTTGACTTGTTGTAAAAGTTGCATCCTTCCATCTGTTTACTGTCAGTCTGTATCCTCCACTCTCTTACTGACCAGTTGCCAGCATTCTGCCTCTGTGTCAATGGAAAGTTGTGAATACTTCTATAAGAGGACAAGTAATGCTTTGTCTATTTATTTTTAGATGCACACAAAGCAAATTGTACATATATTTATTCTATATATAAGGTTGTTTATTTTGTCATTTCATTTTGGCTCTGATTCTTTGTCACCATGTTGTTGTCATTTTTCTCTTCTCTCTGATTTTCTTTTTTTCTTTTCTTTGCAAAAAGGCCAGTAGAGCTTTTTTGGTGCTCGCCGGCGGCGAGGCTAATAAATAGCACAGTGCCTTATATAGTACCGCTCTTTACACACCTCACACATTTGCACACACACCCTGCCACACACAGGGAATTCTTAATAAGACATAGAATGGCCTTAACCTATCAGAGCCAAGCTCAACTCAGAGTAACCAATCAGGAGCTAGGTTAGCCACAGAGTAGCGTCTCTTTTTAATTAGCTTTGATTAATAAAATATGTACAGTAAGTTGATTATGATGTAATGTAATAATGACTTTATATGATGATGATGATGATGATGAGCAGTGGAGAGGAGGTAGAGCCTTTGATTCAGACTCTAAACTTCCACCTGTCCAGGTCAGCTCTGCTGCCTCTGAGAAACAGATTTTTTTTTTAAACTTCACTGTTGCCTTCTCTGTGTGTTCTTCTTGTAAAAGTCCTCCCTTTGAGAGGCTGGAGGAAGATGGAGAAAGGCTTTCTCCCTGCAGGACTTTGTAAATTGCTGGAAATAAAGGACTATATTATTTCATACCATTCCTCCGTCTTATTGTCTGTTTTTGTCAGCTTTTAAATGTATTGTTTTTCTATCGTCATCGCAATATTAGTCTCGTTTTGCCAGACCTTCCTCCACACGCTGCAGAGCTGCGTGTGGAGGAGGGTCTGGCTAGTCCACACAGCATTCCGGGATCTCTTGTATATTGGCATTTCTTTAAACCAATCACAATCATCATGGGTGGCGCTAAAATAGCCTCGGGAAGGAACTTGTTTTGGGGGAACGTTTAGGTTCAAAAGTAGTTTTACTCGTGCAACAGAAAGCTCAGATTGGACAGATAGTCTAGCTAGCTGTCTGGATTTACCCTGCAGAGATCTGAGGAGCAGTTAACCAGAGTAAATCCACCAAATTCCAACACAGAGAAAGCGCAATATTAACTGCCGCAATAAACACATCGCAAAAGGCTGCAACATATCGCAAAGGATACACTGAGATTTTTATTGTGTTAGAGAAATACCAGCAGAAAACTGCACTTTAAAATGTAACTCTCATTCTTTTTTTGTGCTGCCTTTTATTGTCAATTCAATGTTCAATTTGTTCAATAAAAGAATGTTGGGAATGATTTCCTTTTGCATATAGCATTTTGTATTTTAGCAGAATGCTGAAAGCAGCAGAACTGAGCACACTTTAATATCTGTTTATGTATCGTAGGTGATATTGTTATTGCGATATTCAACAACGTTATCGCATATCTCACATTTGCCTAAATATGTCGGTGATCTGACAGGATCAGTGGACTCCAGTCTGCTCATCTTTTCTCAGTACAGATGTTCAAAAGCAAGGATGAAGCGCAAGCTGAATTTTGGACTTTGATCTTAGATCTAACTGTGGTCATTGGCTTGTTTTACTGTATTTTAGCTGCTTTGCCACTGATTGCAAAGTGTGTCACTTATTTCCATGCAGAGATAAACTGCAGTCACATTGCTATCTGGATTTTTCTTGATGTTTTTCACATAAACTTAAAACCTGCAAAAAACTGATTTATTCTTCATTTGTGCAGCCGAAATAAGCTGTGAGCACCGCTTTATCAATCTTTAAGTTGAAATTAATTAATGTGGACTTTGATTGATACATTGGACATTATGCCATAGGTGGAGTTGGTTTATGTATTTAAGGGTTAGATACTGCACTTAATGATTGTTTCTTCTAGTGTTTGTGCAATATGTCCTTTCCTTTTATTACTTATGTATTGTATTACTTCTAATATAAGTTTAGTGATATGCTGCTTCTGGGAATTACAACCTTGAACAGTTTTTTTTTCATGTGTACTTGCATGAAAAATATTTCCCTCTGAATTGTAATGGAGTAGAAGAATAAAGTTGCATTGAGTATTTCATTCAAGTAAATACCTCAAATTTGTCCTTAAAATATATTTAGTTACATTCCACCTCTGCCTATGAAGTAAAATTTGAAAACACCCTGATGAACTTCCGGTAAATTTCAGATTTACTCTGCAAGTCAGTCTGGCCAAGAGCCCATTCAAGCCCATTTGCAATTTTTCCAAATCGAGGCACCAATCACAACCGTTGATTACACGATGACAATAGCGTGACTGCCACAGAAGCGCAGCAACCCGTTGATGCCGCTGTTGCTGCTACATCACCCAGATCGTTGGTCTGATTGGTTGAAGGACTATCCAATTGCGCCCAGAGGCATTTGAGCGGCGTCCGTTGGTGACGCTCCTTTGGAAATGCGCTGTGAATGAAGCTTGCCCAGACCCTTCTCAGTTACAACTGAGAAGGGTCTGGTGTCAACCAGGCTAGCTGCACTTTAGACTTAAATCACACACTGTGGATCTTTCATGTAAAACCTTAAAGCTGATCCACTCTCGTGAGTGTATGAATTGCAATATGAGTGTTTCCAGATCAGTAAGTGGCTTCGCTAACATAATGTACTGTTCTAGTAGTAAAACTTGGACCTCCAACAACGAGGCTGAACCAGAGCTCTCTGCATCAACTGTTACACTGGGAACAAAGGGGTTGGATACAAATATTTAATCACTGAAATTAAATAGATTCAAATAGAACACGAAGAGAGTAAAAAAAAAAAAGTGTATCTTTAAATACATTGAACCAGTGTGAAAACATGAGGTACACAACTGGGAAACTTACATGGGTGCAAAACAAGCCAGAGATAAAAGAGAGGGAAAAATAAAAGTACCACAGAAGAAGCTCATTCAACATGAGATGAGCAGAGGGTTTGACACCCTGCAGATGGAACCAGGGGTTTCTCTCTGCTCTCTCGTCCTTCATCCTCCCCTCCGTTTCCAAGGAGATCCCTCGAGGACAGCCGGACACAGAGGGCATCAGCTACCTGCAAGACCTGAGATGGACCTGGATGGGGAAATTGCAAAGTACCAAGGATAATTTCAGCATTGAACAACACTAAAATATGAATGTGTGGACAAGTGCGAGATGTAGAACACACCTTCCATCTCCACTCCTCTCCTCTCTCACCTGCGCCATGCGTTTCACACCGTGCACTTAGATCGTTAAAATAGGCCCCTAAGGCTCCAGAGCTTTAAAACTGTTTGCAACTTAGTCTGCATTTTAAGCCATTCCACTCTTAACCAAGTATCACTCTCCCACCTTTTCTTTTTCAAAGCCTCTGCTTCCCTCTGGCTGCTCTTGGGTTTGTCCCTTCCAGCTGCAGCGCCCCCTGCTGTCCTTAAAAGTGCTGATGAGGTTTTTATCATGCAGGTGAGTCTGAGAGATAAGTTGGCGGACCTCATTGTTCTGACATCTGGAGGAAGAAGAAAAAGTGACATCTGACATTGGGAATGGAAACACATGTCCACATTGGCGGTGAGTTAGATGTTAGCTGACCCTTGGCCACAGTCGTGCAGTCGGTGCTTCTTCACATCCGGCAGGCAGCCCTGTCCTTGCTCCCTCATCCCTCTGTCCTCCTCCTCTTCATCAGAAGCAGCTCTTCCTTCCACCGCTCTCTGCAGACACTCTGCCTCTGCAAGCAGTAGAAGAAGTTACTTTACTTGCTCAATGACATTTCAGTGGTTAAGACTTCACACGTGCACCTGAGTGGATTGTTTTTTTGCAAAGCATTGGTTAATGAATGTGCCCTATTGACCTTTTTCCACAACAGACACGTGTTGTAACTGATTAAAAATGATTGCATTCCGTTTGGTGTGTCTGTTCAGGGTTGCACATGCTGGCTCACTGACATAACTTACTGGGACACTTGAAGGAACAACATTGTTAACTAAATTTGTTTCACGCGTGCTTGTCCTGCTATGACGAGTCAGAATGTTTGCTATGAAAAAGGTCTATTGCAAAGCCTTGAATATATCAACAATCCCTGACAAGCATGCCCAATGGGTGCAAAGTTTATTGTTCACCACTGGATGGAAATCTAGAGTTCAATTACAACCCCAAATCAGAAAAAGTTGGGACAGTATGGAAAACACAAATAAAAAAGAAAGTAGTGATTTCTAAATGTACTTTGACTTGTATTTCATTGCAGACAATACAACAGCACATAATTTAATGTGTTCCTCATGATTTTTATTGTTGTTGTTATTGTTTTTAAAAAAAAACAGAATTCCTATTTTGGTTCTTGCAACACATTTCAAAAAAAGTTGGAACAGTAAAGCATTTACCACTTTGTAATGTTGCCATTCCTTTTCACAACACATAAAAGATGTTTAGGGACTGAAGACATCAAGTGATGAAGTGTTTCAGGTGTAATTTTGTCCCATTCTTGCTGCAAACAAGTCTTAAGGTGGGCAACAGTACGGGGCCTTCGTTGTCGCATTTTGCGCTTCAAAATGCGCCACACATTCTCTATTGGAGACAGGTCAGGACTGCAGGCAGGCCAGTCAAGTACCCGTATCCTCTTCCTCCGCAGCCAGGACTTTGTAATGTGTGCAGAATGTGGTTTTGCATTATCTTGTTGAAATATGCATGGACGTCCCTGGAAAAGATGTCTTCTTGAAGGCAGCATATTGTGCTCCAAAATCTCTATGTACTTTTCAGCATTAATGGTGCCATCACAGAAGTGCAAGTTACCTTTGCCAAGGGCACTGACACAACCCCATACCATGACAGACCCTGGCTTTTGGACTTGTTGCTGGTAACAGTCTGGATTATCCTATTCTTCTTTGGTCCGGAGCACACGGCGTCCATTTCTCCCAAAAAATACCTGAAATACTGATTCATCTGACCACAGTACACATTTCCACTGCGTGATGGTCCATTCCAGATGCCCCCGAGCCCAGAGAAGTCGACGGCGCTTCTGGACACTGTTAACATAGGGCTTCCTTTTGGCACAGTACAGTTTTAACTGGCATTTGTGGCTGTAACTATGTATTGTGGTACTTGACAAAGGTTTGCCAAAGTAGTCCTGAGCCCATGTGGTGATATCGCTTATAGATGAATGACGATTATTGATGCAGTGCCGCCTGAGTGCTCGGAGATCACAGTTGTTCAGCTTAGGCTTGCGCCCTTGTCCTTTATGCACTGAAATTCCTCCTCATTTCTTGAATCTTTTAATTATGTTATGCACTGTTGAAGGTGAAATAAGCAAATGTCTTCCTATCTTTCTTTGAGGAACATTGTTTTTAAACATTTCAATAATTTTCTCACGTATTTGTTGGCAAACTGGCGATCCCATCTTTGCTCCTAAAGGACTAGACTTTTCTTGGATGCTGCTTTTGTACCAAATCATAATTACAATCACCTGTTTCAAATCACATCATTATTTAACCAATTTACCTGATTACTAGCCCTAAATTGCTCCTGTCCCAACCTTTTCTGGAATGTGTTGCAGGTCTGAATGACAGGAAAGGATGTATATTTACAAATGAAATTAAGTTGGCCAGACAAAACATGAAATATTTTGTGTTCACATTGTCTGCAATGAAATACAAGTCAAAGTACATTTAGAAATCACTACTTTCTTTTTTTATTTGTGTTTTCCATACTGTCCCAACTTTTTCTGATTTGGGGTTGTAGAACACACTCCTGATCCCTAATTGCTCAGTGATCCATCACTTTTCCAGTCACTCACGTGGCTTGCTACAGACGTCTTCTGCTCCGATTGGGTAAAGTTGTTGATGGGCGTGGTCAGGGATGCAGGTGCAGCGGGATCTTGAGGGTTGCAAAGGTAGAGAACATACCTCAAACATATTGCCAATCAGCTAATACTGTGGACAGAGTCTCCCTCATTTCAATGAGGGTTATTGAACCTGGTATGTATTTTATTCACTGGCTTGGACCTGTCTAATGAAAGCTTTCCTTTTTTCCGCTGGCTTTAGTGCATTGAATTTCAATATCAAATCAGTAGAGCACAGAGGCAAATGATGTGAAAATAGATGCACAAACATGCCTGTGCATACACAGTGTTTGTACCTGTAATGGTGTAGTTCAGTCTCCAGTTGGGTGATCCTGGACTGAAGCTGCGGCACAGACTGAGCCTGCTCCTGGATCATCCGAACCCTCTGAAGCCCCAAGCTCAGAGCCTCCCTGGCCTCCTCTGCCCGCCTCCTGATGGAGATCATCTGAGATCATCAAACCATTCCTCTAATATCTATCCATTCTTCTGTTCAAACATCACCCAGTTAACTTTACAAAACTCCAACCTGATCTGCGCGTTCTTCTTCCTCAGTGCAGACTCCGCCCCGTGAAGCTTGCGCACCTCCTGGTACGCCCATCGCAGCTCCTCCTCCAGACGTTCATTGAATTTCATGGCCTCCTCCAGCTGCCCATCACGCGAGGAGCGAATCAGCTTCAGCTCCCTCACAAGGGGGTCCCTGATGTCCTGTCTCCTCGCCACCCTCCTCGCTGCGTCACCGACGCACTGTCCTTTGATCCTGTGTGTTGGTACCAGTTTTCCCTGTATGAGGGTGATGGAAGTTTTCGGAGTTGAAACCATGGAATTTAAGCTGGCCGGAGAAGGGAGGGGGCGGCTCCTCTCCTGTCGGAGTGCCACCTCCAGGGCCAAGCAGCGGGCATCGCTCCCCTGCAGCGCCGAGCGGAGGTCCTCCACCAGCTCCCTCAGAGCTGCTACCTCATCTGGAGAAGAAGAAGAAGAAGAACAACAACAACAAGAGAGTTAAATATTGATCCAATTACAGGGACACAGAACAGTATTTAAAGGGGAATTTTGTATTTTTAAGCGTAGACGCTATTTTTATTTGTCTAAGTAGTCTATATCAACGACGTTTCATTTTTCCCGGGATTGTTCCGGTGCCATCATATATTCCGCCAGATGTCTGTCATTCGGCCAGATGTTCCGCTTTCTTTGTGTTGGTATTTCAAACTCTGGTGGATTTCTGAGGACTTTGGTTAACTGCTCCTCAGATCTCTGCAGGGTAAATCCAGACAGCTAGCTAGACTATCTGTCCAATCTGAGTTTTCTGTTCCACGACTAAAACAACTTTGAATGTACACATGTTCCACCAAAACAAGTTCCATCCTGAGGCTATTTTGTAGCGGCACCGTGGCTCTGTCCGGCGCTTCGCCCCGCCAAAGACAATTGTGATTGGTTCAAAGAAATGCCAATAAACAATAAAGCATGTTTTTCTCCAAACCCGTAATGCTGCATGGACTAGCCAGACCCTCCTTCGCAGTGCTGTGGAGGAAGGTCTGGCAATGCGAGACTAGTGTCTAAGTGACTAATGTGAACAAATGCCCAGGAATTTTGCTAATGGAGTTTTTGTTCAGTGCGGTATTGCTACTTTTTTATGTAAAGGATTTGAATACATTCAGTGGCGGTTCTAGGGGGGTGGGGTATTTTTAACATTGTTGTATTGGTACTTTTGATCATGTAAAGGGTCTGAGCATTGACTGTAGAGGGATTAACAGAATGAGAGAACAGGTGGTGCAGGAAGAGAACAGGTGGTGCAGGAGATGGACAAGGTGAAGAATAAATAAATCAGGTATGAAATCACACTTACCAAAGTAAAGTGGGACAGGTTACATTTTAAGATAAAATAAGTTTAATTGGTGCTTAACTGTAGCCTATACTTCCTCTCCTACCACACATCGTCTCAAGCCTGTTATTACTGCTCTGTGTCTCTCTATTCCGTAAATAATGAGCAGATTAGGCATCCAAATGATGTGTATGGCTACAGTCACTTAGAAGGTAACAACAGAGTCGTGGTTGAATCGTGCAGCAATTGAAGTTTGTAAATAATCTGGAACCCCTCAATGATCACAGGAGGCATCTCAATGCAACGGTACGTTTAACATGGACATCCTGGTACTGTACCTGACTCGCTGTCTTCTGCGGTTCGACCTTTAATCAATCTGTTAACGGGTCCATTCTGATCCCTCGCCAGATCAAAACTCACACATTTTCTCCGTCTGACACGCGGCCACCGGAGCCGGATCTGTCGCTCGACCAGCTCCGTGTCCTCGGTAACCGGGAGTCGCCAGGCACACTCCGCAGCGCCTCTACGCGCACTGCGCACACGGAAATACCCACAGAGCCGCGAGTGGAAGTCTTTAAAGGACAGCTGGCAGGGCAGCACAGAGCAAACACCCATACAATCTTCATCTTCCTCATCTTTTTGTCCATCTCCGGTTCCTCCTTTCATCCTCCTCTTTTCTTTCTCCGCTCCGGTGAGTCCCAGTACGGCGCACAGCGCGGTGAAGTCCTCCGCCGACACCGTATCGTTCCGGTTGGGGTAGGCCAGGTGGTGAAAGACCTCCTGCAGGTATTGGTCTATTCCAGTGGCCAGGACCACGATTTCGTTATCTACGCCGGGTTCGGGGCAGTGGTGATGGGCCAGGGCGCTCCGGAGCCACTCGCTTTTACGCGCTGCCCGAGGCGAGGGCTGGACGCGGGGCAGATTCAGTGCGTTGCGCTCCATGACTGCACATTAACTGGTTTAGTTTTCCTCCTAGATCTTATCACATACAAATCGGATCACAATTAGAATCGGACCAGATAAGGCTAAAAACACATCCCGGTGTGGTTTGACGCTGCGTGATTCACTGGAAATCTCACTTTGGATTCCTTCCCGGCGCATCAAGTCAAGATCTGATCCCCTCGGGGGAAAAAAAAAGTCCCACTGTGCCGACTCCACCCTTTTGTGTGGTGCACACTCTGAACGCTTGTGTGTGTGTGTGTGTGTGTGTGTGTGTGTGTGTGTGTGTGTGTGTGTGTGTGTGTGTGTGTGTGTGTGTGTGCGTGCGTGCGTGTGTGTGTGTGTGTGTGTGTGTGTGTGTGTGTGTGTGTGTGTGTGTGTGTGTGTGTGTGTGCGCGCGTATAAACTTACAGTATATGCAAGAAAGTGCGGCCAATTTTGGTGCAGTGGTTGTTTGATCTATATTACAAAAGTGGATCACTATCAAGTATTGTCAAAACAGATTGCAATCTCACAGTGTTCCTCCACAGGGAGCACTGAGCAACAGTTTGTGGTTGCATTTGTCTGATAAATAATCTGATTTATACTACATGTCATACAAATGAGTTCTTTTAGATAGATTATATGATTTTTCAGAGGACATTTTGTGGCGACTGTCATCCAGTGACAAAAAACAAACCACAACAATCCAGAGTGAGTCATGGTGGGTTTCAGTTTGCACCTTTGCCAGAATGAATCTTAAGTGGATCTGACTCACCCACTACCTGTGTGTCAGCAACAACAAAATTGAATATGTTTCCAGGAAACTGAGTAACTGCCAGGGGAAATGCCTTTCCCCACCCTGACCACCACTTGTCGCACACCTGACAGCCATAACAAAGAGAGCATCTTGATTACACTCACCTAGGCATGACTAGACCATACCACACACATTACACATGAACATCACTCCCCTGCAGCTCCCAACTATAGCATTACACATAGGCAATAATTAGTACCTCAGAATTAGAGCCAAAACAATTTGTCAATTGACAGAAAATGAATCAATTAAACATTAAAATCATTTATCAAGCCACATGCATTTTGAATGCTGAAACTCTGCTGGTTTCTAAATTGTGAATATTTGCTATTTAACCTCTTTAAGTGATTACACTGTAAATTCAATATCTTTGCGTTTTGGATTGTTACTCAGACAGAATCATTTAAAGACGTCCCCTTTGGCTCGGGGAACCTTTTGCATTATAGTATGACATTTAATACACAAATACGGCATTTAACCAAATACTGAAAGAAAGAAAGAAAGAAAGAGAGAGAGAAAGAAAGAAAGAAAGAGAAGTATGTAACTATAGTCAAAGTCCAGCAAATACAAAAAGTTTCAAGTTTCAATCATCATCATTTATTATCAAATACAACAATTACAGAAGCAGTTGTCAATGAAAAGCTCGGGTCTCAGGCTCCCTCCAACAATGCTCATTAAATATGTCTGAAAAAGAAATCTCACAAGTAAAAAATAAAAAAGACAAAATGATAATGTAAGACATAAAAGAGTGCAAGTTAAAATATAGGGATACAATACAACAACAATGTGAAATAAAGTGATAAAAAGGTCTTTTAGGTCATTTATTTTAGGATGCTCTATTAATTCCATTTTCTGAGGTTGCATAAGTCACAGCTGAAATATACAGTTTACTCCCCTACTGAACATGGAAGCTAATCAAAACATTTTTAAAAGAGTATTTGATAGAGTTGGATGTGCAAACGTTTGTTGTCCTTGCTGACATTTTATAGACCAAATGATATACCGAAGAAAGTAAGATAAAGTGATAACGAAAATAATCGATTTTATGCCGCATTCAGGGCTGTAGTGTATAAGCATATATTCCCATCTTTTTATGAAAAAATATTAGTATTCTGCAAACTTTTGTGGTGGCTAATCAAAAATGTCTCAGGAAGCTGGGAACGTAGGGCCCATGATAATCAACCATTAAAATAAAAATGAAAGCTGTTTGAACGGAAATGTGATTTGTGCAGATCAACAAAGAAGAAAACTCACCTCTCTTAATAAACATGGAGAAATATACAGAATAATTCGAAATGAATCACAAACGCTACTGAAGAGTGTCACTTTTTCACCTTTGCATACCACATGCTAATGTAGGCCTACTGATTAGCAAGTGAGTCATATGGAATGACATGAGCTCACAGAGGGAAATCTGAGATATTGTTTAGTCTTTGATTTGGTTTCCAACACTAATCTGAATATGGTTGAACTGCAGCGCTCGCGGCGACTCATCTTGGGGCTTTTACCTTTGGAAAGGTGTGTGAGTTTACAGTTTCAATCTGTGGTACTCAAAGCTACTTCCCCAAGACAAACAACAGTATTCTCAACCACACACAAATGTATAAAAATACACGTATCGCCTGTGGCCTGTTTTACGGACATGTGGGGGCAGGCAGAGATTAGTTCAGGTCCTATGTGTCTTGGAAACTATGTTTTTCCATCCAGGCTCCCAGGAAACAATCTCTGATAACACAATCAAGGTCAAGGTATGCACTGCAGCCACATACACACACACACACACACACACACACACACACACACACACACACACACACACACACACACACACACACACACACACACACACACACACACACATTGTTTTTATTTAACGCATCAATACAGTTAAAAAAAAACTACTCTAGACCCCTCAGTTGGTGTTCATCATGCAGCCAACATTGGCTTTTTGTAGTAGTTCTTACTTACTGTGTGCATGTAAATGTCTACAGATTTCAGCCGAAAAACTCTATTCTGCAAAGAAAAGTTGAACACATTGCACTCAACTAAAAACCTACACACATACTGTACGATGCCCACACACGGAGTAAGTAAATGCTCTTTGGTGCTGTTGTTACAGTTAACTGTTAGCTGTCAGAAGGCCAGTCAGACCCGCAGCCACACATCCATTCCCAGCGGCTGCAAAACACAAAAAATGGGTTGTGCAGATCTGTCATCATCACCTAAGGGGATAATAAAGGGATAATTCAAGTTGCAGTATGTGTGACCCTCCCTCTGTCCTGCCTGGTATTTCTTTGTAATTACTGTAAAGCTCTTGTTTCTCCATCAAGTTGCATCCAAAAAGAGCACAGGCTTACATAAATCACATAATAGGTGTTTTGGTGAGGGTAAATGCTCTCTTTTTCTGTTCTTCCTATACATATATGTGTGTGTGTGTGTGTGTGTGTGTGTGTGTGTGTGTGTGTGTGTGTGCGTGCGTGCGTGCGTGCGTGCGTGCGTGCGTGCGTGCGTGCGTGCGTGTGTGTGTGTGTGGGCTAACTAGAAGTTATTTTGTGGCTCAGCACTAGTCCCCTCAGTCCTGCTGTCATGCTGCCTCCCTCTAAGAGTCAGTCCTCCAGCTGCTGCCTGCTCTGGGTGAAGGGACCTGATCTGAAAATGAAAGGATGGGGAGCAAGAAGAGGGGGCTATAAATGTGTGTGTGTGTGTGTGTGTGTGTGTGTGTGTGTGTGTGTGTGTGTGTGTGTGTGTGTGTGTGTGTGTGTGTGTGTGTGTGTGTGTGTGTGTGCTCATCCATGCATGCCTGAGTGTCCTGTTGTTCACCTTTGAGAGGAGGAGTGAGGCAGTATCAGTATTGATAGGAGTTGGGTTAAGGCTTTGTGTTGGCTGCCATATGCTACTCTGAGGGTCAACTAAAAGACAAATACAGCCTACACTCCCAACACGCGCACACACACACACACACACACACACACACACACACACACACACACACACACACACACACACACACACACACACACACACACACACACACACACACTGATATGTGTCAGTTGACTGGTTTAACCCCGCAGAGATGTGGAGGTCTCTAAGCGTGAGGTCACACATCTAAACCTTTTTGCCAGCATTTGGTTGTCATCTTACTTTTTTAATGATCTGGGACCATTTTGTGTCACGGCCTGCATGTTTCAGGACTGAGCCACATGTCAAGGACAGGATGAGCTCATCATAGTATCATATGTGGCTATTCAAAGACAGTGCTACAGATGCTGCATACTGTATGCAAAGTATCTGTCTCCCTTGTATCATTGTGTTCTGTTGCCAAATTCAAACAGAATCAAAACATTGTTTTATATTTTCTATCTCATTTGGCTGTATTTACTCACTGGCTATTCTCGCATTGCCAGACCTATTTTCACAGCGCTGTGGAGTAAGGTCTGGCTACACCACATAGTCATTATAGGATTTTTGCATATATCTTTAAACCAATCAGTTAGCTGGATACATGGTTAAACGTAATTTGCTCTTACCAGTGTATACTTCGTCTACAGCAATCCTCTCCAATCGTTTCCAAAACGTCCCGGTGAGAGAGTAAATGCTGTAAATATATTCTTTGTACATCTTTACAATCCTTCCCCTGAAAGAACCAAGCAGGCCTGCCTTGTTGCACAATTCAAATCTTCTTCAAAACTTGCCATTTTTAGCATGTAGCTTGCTAGCTCGAAGTTTGTTGTTGTTTCCCCTAAGCGAAAGTATTTTGAGAACAGCAACACACAGAGAGTGGAAGATGAGGGGCAAAGCCTAACATCCATAACATAAAGATGTGAGGCTTTATCCTGGAAATGTACTTCCATTGATCCAGACTACTCACTGGCAAAACCTTTCATTAAATACAGTATTAGTGTCATGGTGTAAACTTACCAATTTGGGTTTGAAAGTTAAAGGCTAGAGTACATGGCCAATGTTAATCTACATCTTCACTGTACTTTACTTTGGACTTGAACAGATAAGTCAAGAGCCATTTGTATGTTACTGAATATGTAGTTAAAGATTTATTTTGTCATAGGACAAACACTCTATTGTCAGCAGTGTGTGGCCTTTGAGTGCTTTGGTGAGCTCACTACTTTGTTTGCTCAGGTGTGGTTGTCTATAAAGTATCTGCAGTGGGACAATTGCTGACCTAAATCTCTGACAAAACTCTGAAATCAGACTTTAAATAAGGCAGCAAACATGGGGGGGGTGGGGGGGGGGGTGAAAAAAAGAAAGGAAAGATGGGAAGAATGAAGAAAATGGTATAAAAAAAGACGGGAAAGGCAGTGATTACAAAAGAAGCCCTAGCAAACAGGGCAATATACAAAGCACATAGAGAGGAGGGCAAGTTTACTATGAAACAAGTTGGGAGGACACAATACCTTTACCCTAAATGTAAATTAAATCAAATATATGAGTGTCTGACCCACAGTTAATTATAAAGACTAATAGTAGCTCAACTTTAAGGCATTTATTTAAAAACTAATATAAACAACCCAACAGGACTACAATTTTCTGCTTGTCCCGTAAGAGTGTAATTCTAATGCTGCGTACCAGGCAACCCGTAACTCGTGTTTTCACAACCTGTTACCCGTGAAAGTGCCCTGAACGCCAGTCAAACCGGTAACTTACTACTCGTGAACTCGTACCAGATCGTTGTACTCCCAGTTAGACTTTTTGACATCACACATACATAAACAACAATGTCGACCCCTGTTGATGCTGTACAGACGCCGGTGATTAAACGTGCAATATGTAACTTTCTGCCGCTAGGGGTCTCTCAACCAAAACAATGGATTGTAAATACGGACTTTTGATGACGTTGGTAAATCGCGTGGAATTATGGGAGTTGTAAACAACTTCGCTGATTAGAATGCATCTGTTCACGGACAAGTTTAGCCACCCATTCAAATGTATTCACTTTATTACACTTGATTCATTGCTAACATTGCTGCAACCACCCGATCTTGTAGATACATGCTGCATAACATCAGAAGGATACGTCCCCTTCTAACGCAGAAGGCGGCCCAGGTTCTGGTTCAGGCTCTAGTCATCTCAGCTTGTCTTCAACCTCCCAAAGTTCTCTCACACTACACCGCTCCTCCGCTCCTCCGCTCTCTTCACTGGTTACCAGTTGCTGCCCGCATCCGCTTCAAGACACTAGTACTTACATACAGGGCCACGACTGGATCAGCCCCAGTTTACATCCAGGACATGGTCAAACCATATACCCCAACCCGCCCACTTTGCTCTGCATCAGCCAAACTGCTTGCTGCTCCTCCACAGCGAGGGAGAACTAAACACTCAACAAAATCCCGACTGTTCACTGTCCTGGCTCCCAAATGGTGGAACGAGCTCCCCACCGATATCAGGATGGCCGATAGCCTACACACATTCTGCCGAAGGCTAAAAACACATCTCTTCCGACTACACCTCGGATTAAAAAAAAACAAAAAACTTGAACCTGCGCTTCCATGTCTCTTTGTAGCTTTACTTATTTAAAGCTATCTACTTGCACTTTCATATCTCTTTGTAGCTTTACTTATTTAAAGCTAATGTACTTGCACTTAATACTTGTTGTCTCGAGTTTGTACCTTCACAGTTGAAAGCACTTAATTGTAAGTCGCTTTGGATAAAAGCGTCAGCTAAATGACATGTAATGTCATTCTAATAACATAGCGGCATTTTCCCAACATAATTACATTTTTCTTGATTCTATCTGTATTGGAAGCTGACCAGTTAGCTAGCTAGTGAGCCAGCAAGCTAACGTTAGCCAGCAGCTAAAATCACAGTGACTATCACAATATATTTCACATGTCACTGTCACCTTTTGGATAGTTTCACGGGGTTTGTTGTAACGCTAGCTAACAACTCAACGAGGCTGAGAGACGGGTGTGGGTGGGGATTGCCGGGGGAATCTCCCGGGACGGCGAGCCGAGGACGGCCGATGGCCGATGTTCAGCAGCAGGACATCTCCAAGCCGCCCGGAAGCGAAATTACGAATCCCACTATGGTAGCGTCAAGACCCGCCCTCCAATCACTACTATTGACCAGTATTTGTTCAGGTCCTATCCCCTGACCAATCCGCTATCCTAACCTTAACCCCTCGAGGTGAAAAGCCTAATCCCAACCCATCGAGCTTCTTCGTAGGGCGGGTCTTGGCGCTACCATAGTGGGATTCGTAAATTTGCTGCCCGGAACAATCTCCCCCTTCACTTTTCTTTAATCTTAACTATTCGTTTTGGTGCTTGTCGGGTTAATTTAGCTAACTGTAAAGACAGCTAAATGCGAAGGGGTGAGAAATTCGGCAGGGAGGAGACGGCACGAACACCGGTAGCTAGCGCTAACGGAGACGCAGCTAACACTAGCTATGGATGGCCGCTGTTGCGACTCGGATCTGGGTCTGGGTCTGATATGGTCTGTTTCCCGACGCTTCATTAAACTGCCGTTAGCGTCGTAAGCACCCGGCACCGGAGTTAAGTGCTGTATAGTACTTATACTGTATGGATTGCTGTAATGGTGGCTGTCTGTTGGCTGGCTGTGGGCTAAGCTACATATCCCGGCTGTGTTGCAGCTGTCCCAGGCAGACAGACAATCCATACGGGTGCTAGCTGGCTAAATTAGCATTAGATTAGTCGTCGATATATAGCTACAGCTAACGTTAACATTACTGGTAAACTCATTCGTGGGTTAGCCCAGCGCTGCTTTTATCTGTGGTGAAAACAATCATGCTACCAATAACTTTATGAGCATGTTGAACGATGTGGTAACCGTATAATGTCATCCACCAAGCATTAGCTAGCTAGCATTAAGTTAGCTACTTGTCAACCAACACATTGTAGTAACGTTAAACTGGATCGATATTGATATGTAACAATAAATAAGATATCTGCTGTATTATTGTGTTGCAAAGTGGCATGTTATCAATCACAAAATTATGCTGTGTGGCAGAAAAAGCAGTATTATGGTTAGGAGCATTTTTTTCTGTGACGTATGATTTACAATTACGCTCAAACATATCATCTGGGTGCCGTGTTTTGAAGGAAGTTACGAGGAACTAGAGGGTGAAAGGTTATATGACGCCACTGACGGGCGACTAGGAAGGAAAGGAAACGTGCCGTGTCTGAAAATAAAATAACAGATTTCTCTGGGTTTGAAGTTTGGTGGAAACATTTGGGAGAGTGTAACTACACATTTCAAAAAAATATATAACATAGGTATGGTCGCTTTTAGACATTTTAATGCAGAAATGTTACATATTGTACCTTTAACTGTGAGAAATAGACATAAATATACATAAATAGGCAACGTAAAGAAATTCCACACATTGTAATCAAAAAAATACACGATTGTGTACTACTACTACAGGTTATGTTTATTAAATGAAGCCCAAAATATGTTGCCGACTAGAAATCGCTAGTATCAGATATCGCTAGCTAACGTCAACGGTAGGTAGCCGCTAGCTAACGCTAACACTAGCTAATGCTAATGCTAGCTAATGCTAACGCCCATGCTAGCTAGAAGGGTTTGTGGTGACTTTGCCTGGAACGCTACCAAGTCGTGAGTCGTGACTTGAAAATTAAAAATTGTGTCTGGAATGCAGCATAAGCTACAAAATAAAAACGTGTTAATGGTTCATTAATAATAGGTTGTTTATAATTTTACTGGAACAAAAAAATAGGTTGAATGAAGTAAATTGTATTTGTTTAATTATTTTCAGTTTACAATTAAAGCTTTTAGATTCATCAAAAAATCTTTACAATGTCATTAACATGATGAAGGCTTCACTACAGTATCAAGTGTTACCTTGATTTGACAACTGTAACTCTGGACAGTGGTAAAAGATCACAATAAGTAAACAATATAGACATTCAGTAAAGGCTAACACATAGTCTGTCAGTCCTGCGAGCTCCAAACTGTCCAGATGGTCAGACATCCTTGAATGACCTCACATTCTCTTTGATGTAGATCATAAAGTGGGCACATTGTTCCGCCACATCTGTCAACTTTGAAACTAATTCATATCCTCGCTCTGTGTGGGTTAGTATAAATGTTATGAAGTTGTGTGTGAAAGTAAACACTCCTCACATGGAATGGTCCCTCTTCCGAAACAACCAAATTCACTCTAATCAAGCAATCTGTGATAGATGAGGAGTGTGTCAACATGTGCCTTGACATGAGAAATTAGGTGAGACAAAAAGCAGGCTCAGAGTTCACTCTTTCAATGGAGATGTGATTTATGATCTGTGTGTGTGTGTGTGTGTGTGTGTGTGTGTGTGTGTGTGTGTGTGTGTGTGTGTGTGTGTGTGTGTGTGTGTGTGTGTGTGTGTGTGCCACATTGTAAACAGCACTCCACAGTGTGATAAGTGTAAACATTTCCTCATTCCTGAGATATCTAAGTAGCACTGGTCTACCTTTGAGCTGTCCCACCTGTGTACAAGGTCATGGCTAAGTTACATGCATGCACATCCACATACCCACCCTATACACACATCCACACCTATTCACACACAGGCACGCACACACAGATTTCCAGCTGCATTCCTGAGAACCAGTGAAAAGCCTGGGTGAAGGTTAGGGAGAGCAGGTGAGGCGTGTGGCTACAGGTAGAGCTGCGGCTCTGAGCTGCAACATTCACACAGTGTCTGTGTTAGACTGCACACACCAACACATCCCCACTGTGTCCTGTGGCCGTAAGTCTTTTGTAAACATGTACATAAGCATATGTAGTTGCTCAAAATGTTAGGCGTTAACAGATGATGCAAGGATGCATTCCTTGCTGTTTGCACATCTTCATTGTAGTTTCTAACATCCACAATACACTGCTCAGCAATAACCCCCATCTCACACATGCACACACTGACACAAACAATAAATTTACAATGCCCCTGAATGACTTATATGAGAGGTACTTTGAAACAGGAAGCTGTCTGAAGTAGTACAGCAAACCAGGACATGCTAGTCCATAGGAACTTTTTTAGGAATAAGTAAGAAAATTTGTTTTTTTCTGTAACGCACCATGACCTGAGGTCAGCTGCTCATATAGGTGCAGAGGAAACATGGTTCGGAGTGCACATGACACTAACTTCAGACTGCAATTATTGTCTTAAAATCTAGATCTGAAAACAGCACGTTTGGCTCAACAGGCCCACTTTCATGACATTCACTGTCATAAGGTCTGTGTGAGAAGTGTGTGAGCTGACTGCTGTACCCAGTTTTCAGAGATAAGACAGGTATGTTTAGTGTTATTGATGTATAATTGATGTAATACATATTTTGGTTAGGATTAGTGCACACACACACACACACACACACACACACACACACACACACACACACACACACACACACACACACACACACACACATTGTAATTCAATTATTATTAAATTATTATGAATAAAAAAAATGTAGGACCACTGACACAAGGCAGGCAAGGCAATTATATATACTATATACTGTATATATATTTCTGTTTTAAAATGTAAAGAGCTGTATATTGTTTAAAATGAAGAGGACGGAATGTGCAAAATATTGATCAAGGAATGTGCAAATTTTCACACTATAAATATATACAAGTAAACTACAGAGGGGCCCTGAAACCATTAAGTGCACTAAGAGACAATTAAGGGGTTTGAGCTCTGGAGTAATATGTGTAGTGTTAATGCACCAGGACTCTGGCTGCTGCAATAAGAATGTTATGAGAAGATTAAACAGATTTAACTATATAGACAAAATCATCCAAACTTCCTGTGGACTTGTTTATGTATGCTGGCTTAGTGCACATAGCGTCGTGGAGTGGTTGCCTCTAGTAATATAGGCAACAAGTTTGAGCAGATTTAAAGTGGCCGGACATCCGTGGTTGTTTACAAGCTGTTTGTCTCTTTAACAATTTAGTGACAGCCAGCAGCAGAGTCATGAGGAGCATGAAAGTCAGGATGACATGAGCATTAAAGTATAAGTTCTTGGAAGAAGTTTTAAATGCACAGAGTAAGATTCTTACTAGAGTATTACTGTCAAATAATACTCTAGCGATCAAAGTAGCAGTGTCCTTCCCATCTTTCAAAATGTTTCAGAATTGCTTTTTTGATTTGATTTGAAATGATCAACTTCAATAGCCTTAATGGAATTAGTTGAAGATTTAACTAGTTCAATTGACAACAAGAAGTATGCAGAGGTTTATTTATATATATAGATTATAGAATACATAGATTTGAAGAAAGCATTTGACACAATTTATCATGATATTTTGCTACAAAAGATGGAAAGGTATGTTGCTCGACTGGTTAAAAAGCTATATTTGAAAACAGAAAACATGTCATCAAATCAAATGAGAACTTACACATTCTCTGCTACATCTGATATACACATGACGGACATTTATATATATATATATATACATACATACAGTACATACACATACACACACACACACACACACACACACACACACACACACACACACACACACACACACACACACACACACACACACACACATACATACATACATACTCTCCCAGAATGTTAATGGGGTCAGCAGCAGTCCTTGTTCTCCTGAAGTCTATGACCATCTCCGTGGTTTTGGTCACATTCAAGAGTAATTGGTTCCCTCTGTGCCATTCAGTGAAGCTGGCACCATTCAGGTCCCTGCATCCAACTCCTGTCCACCTTTAATACACCAAACAACCGCATAGAAGAGGTGAGGAAGACAAGTGTGAAATAATAAGTGTAAGACAACTTCTTGATGCAGCTGATAGAAGCTGATAGTTACAGTATTCTCTCATGTACTCATGCTAACTAGAATAAGTAATCCTTCAGGGTAACCTGCCCACCTGTTTGCACCACTATACTGCCACCATGTGACTGAGAGTTGGAACTGCCGTAGTGGAGGTTGCTGTTCATGCAGGTTATGTTCCCTTCATTTCATCTGTGTTGGCTGTTTGTGTGTTCATTTGGGCCTTTAACTTGTCTTCTTTATGTACAGTACTACTCCATTTACTGCACAGTGACTTAATTTCTGACATAGTTGGTGTTTTTTGTCAAGTTCAAACTAACACTTCATGTAAACTAATAATAATAATAATAATAATAATAATAATAATAATAATAATAATGTCTCTATTCTTTATTGACTTGATGCAGCTTTCTGGATTAGATGTCACAGGTAGAAAATAATAATTTAGTAAAATTTGGTGATTGTATAGAAAGCTATCTTGTACATATCACTCGCTGTATTTATCTGGTGGCTGTATTTTGTCTTTGCTAATAAAGATTTCCATGCATACATTAATCTGAGAGAATTAAAGGGGCTGCAAAATTTCACATTCAAAGGATTGCGGAGCATGGGTTAGAAAGCACAGATCAGGGTAGCCTACTGCATGTTAGGTTTTTTATAGGATATGATGGATACGGATGTAAAAGGATGGAAAGGGTTTTCATTTATTTTTTTTGTTTTGTTTTGTTTTGCTCTGAATGGAATTAGATTGCTAGTCCACACTCCGGAGCAGAATGTGGCGGTAATGCACCAATGAGCTGGACGAAGAAGAAGGATTCTGCTTCTTTTTATTCGGCTGAACTCGGACCGCATTCGGACACATTCGGAGATAATGGGCGTGGCTCGGCTGTGGTGCGTCGCTCGGCTCTCAACCGGCGGTACAATCGGATGATCCCGGGCGGGCGGAGCCAAGTAGGAGGAAATGGTCTAGTTGGCTGGCTGCTTCAAGAAAACCGGCGACGAGCATCCATACCCGGCAGTTTGATCGTACGTCTTCGCTGCTTTCAATACATTATCTGCAACAGCAATCAAACAAGATACATCTCTCAAGCAATACGTCATTGATTTACTGGAACACATCAGCATTTAGCGAACGTTAGCTACTTATAAACCAAGCAACATTTGTATGCTGCAATTTCTAGAAACACCTGTTAAAGGCTCGGAGATTAAATAGATAAACGGCTGCAGGATGGAGACGCAGATACATGTGCCTGTCGGGTCGCCGGTAATTAGAAAAATCCCCATTTTCGTGGACGAACACAGCGTGACGGAGGGAGCGATGAAGCTCATTAAACAGCTGAGACCGGCGTGGGACACAAGCCATGTGAAGACCAAGGTAATGTTGGCTGCTAAGATAACGTTAGCTCAGCTGTACAGAGTATGCTAGGCTACGTTAGGTAAAGATAGACAGCTCAAGCCTGCAGCATCACCAAACAACAAACACGACCAGGCAGGCAGCAGGAGGGCCGTGGAAACATTATCTACCGGCTAACGTTATTTTAACAAACGTCACACCGCCGTCTACGCTCTCTTCCTTATTGTTGAATGACACCGTGTTCTATTGTATATTCTGTTGCAGTCTTAGTAGCAAAATAATACGGAGACGTTAGCTAAGCTAGCAAGACGCTCTCAGACTTAAAACTCCCCTAAAGGCCAGTAAGGAAACATTCCTGTTACAGTTTTATATGTCCAAAGTTCACAACATGTAACACGAAATATCTAATGAAAGCCAAGTCACGGTAAGCTAAGTGTCAGTGGCCAGCTGGTGGTGACGTGATGCTCAATTTGGTTGAGAAATATGGTGAGGCAGACACACCTTTATGAAGCTGGTTGAACTGAAATTCGACCTTGCTTCTTTATTATGTCTCCTTGCCCTCTTCTCAGAGGTTTTTAAACCAGTGTGATTGAATGTTAATACTAATAGAAACATGAAAATATATTATAATGTTCTCATTAAGATGAAACAAAAGCAAATGTCAGAATTTGGTTGGGTGAACTTTCTCTAAATGCCAGTTTTACCAGAAAGTAAACCAATTCCCCAAAGTATGTGGAATGGTGTAGTTATGTATTTTACAAGGCATAACAATATGCAGAGGTGGCATTTCATGGAACATTTAAAGTCAACAAAAAGACAGGAACTGAAGGCAGACATAAAGGTCAAATGTGCCTGTTCTAGTTGAATGTGTGTCAGCTAGTGTTTGAAACCACACTTAAAATTGAGACTTCAATTTTAAGTTTTATTATTTCCTGAATTCTCAGTGACAGGAGCGGAAAGGAGAGGGTCTAGATGGAAATAATTTATACCAGCATTTCTGGTAAGTTTAGCATTTCTGAGCAGTTACACAGTCATTTCTGAGAAAAATGCCCTAAACGGTAATTTGGGAAACTCCTCTGTTGCTTGCTGTTAAAATACACACTGCAAAATCAGTCCTAAAGTGAGCTAGAAATTCACTACATGTTTTAAGTGAACACAGCTCTGTGGGATGGAGCTTTATCTTGGAAAAATGCCTCTCACAATTTCCTTGAGGCCAAGTGTCTTGTGCAGCCAGCAGTCCAAAACGGTCAAACATGGAAAAGCAGCTAATTTTCCCATTTGAGAGACTTAAAGATGCTACTATCCTGTACATTTTCTGTGCCCATATGTGTATATGGTATAGGTGTATATGTATAAAAGTAACTGTATATATTTTATTTTGTAGGGCTGCATGATATGAGGAATATATGCGATACTGTTGTTGAAACTCACGGTCACGATGATACTTGCGATAAAAGTGTGCTCAGTTCTGCGTTTCTGCTTCTTTCGGTATTCTGCTAAACTAAAGCAAATTGCTTTTTGAATTTAAAACGAAAGGAATTCATTTCCAACATTCTTTTATGGAACAAATTTAGCATGGAATTCTATATTAAAGGCACCACTAAAAAAAGAGAGTTACATTATAAAGGGCAGTTTTCTACTGATGTTTGTTTCAACTAATGGTCCTTGCACACTAAGTCTGAAATTTATGTCTGACATTTTGATGAAGTGAAGGAGAGACAGAGCGACAGCAGTGTCACATTTTGTATTGTTTTTTCCGAAACGTCTTGCAACGGATTAATTAATACGCATCACGTTCAGTGTGCAAGGTTTCTGTGCGTGACAAATTTTTAGGATGACAGATACGAAAAATGCACACGAACATTTCGGACTCAGGGCTAAATTTATCAAGCCATTTGCGATGCGGGCTATTTACAAACAGGGCGCACTTCGCAGATTGTCTGCCACATGAGCGAGAAGAGACAAGTTGCGCTTTCAGTGTGCGTTCGTGGGAGTGTCCTGGGGGAAGTGGGAGTTCCACCCAAAAGGTGGGAGTATACGCGTAAAGTGCGTCTGATTATATATTCCATGGTATTTACAATTACTGCCAGTAAGAGCGCGCCTCTATTCTGCGGGGGAAATTCTCCGCCTCTTAAAAGCAGGTCTAACCAGCCATTAATCGGGTTTCCTCATAGGCCGACATGCAGCTGGTGAAATGGGAGCAGTAATCTGAGCAAGACAAAGACATTGGCCAGGCTGGAAATATTGTTAACACAAGGATCACACTTTGTCAGTGGAGTGAACACGAAATCATGAAGCGCCAGTTGATATTGCGGTGACGATAAAAAACGATACATTGTGCAGCCCTATTTGTATACATGTTTTATGTGTGTGCAGCATGAAGGAGCTACAACTTACATTTCATTGTGCAACCCTGTGTTGGAAAATGACAAATAAAATTAACCTTGAACCTTGAAACAAGAAAATGAAACACTTTATTTGAAGGGGTGTGCATTAGAGCTGTAATCGGGCCTTAAAAGTTCGGCCCGACAAGGCCCGAGCCCGACAGAATTTGGCCTGACTGGCCTTGACTTTTCTGCATCAAGGCATAATCTTTCAATCGCGATTCATCTAGGAATCGACTTTTCCCCCCACTCCTAAAATCTATCTATCTATCTATCTATCTATCTATCTATCTATCTATCTATCTATCTATCTATCTATCTATCTATCTATCTATCTATCTATCTATCTATCTATCTATCTATCTATCTATCTATCTATCTAGCGCACACACTACGAATAATCTCAATAATAAAACCTCAATAATAAAATAAAACCTCAATAATAAAAAATGAGGTTGTGCAATATGCTTCATCGTCACCACAAACAAGCACACCTGTGTGTGTTGTTGAGCCATCCATTTTGGAGACACAGCTTGTCAGGGAAAGGAAAATGCATAATTGATTATTTTTAAACTGATGAAGTGGCTAATGTGTCGTGGCCAGGTCAAAGTCTTTGGATTAGCTCTGACAGTGGGCACAATGACACAATTTCCTGCTATTACTCACCAGTGGCACAGTTTGGACACAGTTACGCCACCTATTTGTTTACATCCTGCTGGACAATCTCCCTGGCTCCGATATCCCACCCATTCATACACACCTGCAGCTGAGGACGTGACGGTGTTTACCTCGACCTCTACAGGCCAGGCAAGCCGAGATTTTCTCGGCGAAGTCCACAAAAATCTGTCTTTTTGTCCCACTGGAGACTTTTATTCAACAGACCTCGTATGGAGTTTTACAGCTGCACAACTGGCAATGCAGCAGGAAATAGAGTGAGGAGAGTGTGAGATTAATGTAAAAAAGTGTTAGTTGGTTGAGTTGGGGAGGATGTTCTCTGAGCAAAACTATTGTTTTGATGGGAGCAGGAAGCGCTGAATGTGGTGAAGAGCAGCAGGGCAGCACTGTTGACAGAAACATCCGATTAGCCTCGCCACCTGGACAGGAAGACTTTTACTGTAAATACACAGTGTCCGTTTCCAAACATCGCACACACACTGAGATCCGGAAAAACAGCAGAGTGTGCCAACAGAAATAGAGCAACAGTCTCCTCTTACAACTTTCTCATGCTGAAGACTCAAGATTCATTTCTACCAAAGAAAGGCCGCCTCAGACACCTTGCAGTCAGACCACAGAATGTAGACTCATTCATGGAAAACAATAAATAAAGCGTCACGCAATTTATGGCTGCATGTTTACCTCTGTCTGGGTCCAAGCTTATCGCTGTCTGTCGATGTGTTGATCGCCGGTCTTAGCGGTGTATTGTGTGGCTGGTGGAAGGGATCAGTCATGTTGTAGCAAAGGCGTGTATGCTTGTGTATGTATGGTCATAACAGGGATGCCTGCATGCCCATCTTTGTGGTCAGCCACGTGTGGAATGCCAGATATGTGTGAGTGAGCGTCTGGGCTGGGGGGAGATGCAGGCAGTGTGTATGTTGTTATTGTGTTCGCTGTAGTGGGATGGACTGACCCACTGTTTTTCACTGGATCGATGTTGTCACTCAAATATGTAAGGCCTAGCTTTAGACACAAAAGCCTATTTGCTTACTCTTCATTTTAGAAGAGGCATTTGACTTAAAGGGATACGCCGCCGTTTGTTGTCCCCTAGCTGTAGATTGGTGGGCCAACGCATTTTTTGTGCATACATTGTTTTAGTCCGGTGCAACACCGGCAGTGCCGCCACTAGTTAGCTTAGCGCAGTGAATGGAATCGTATGTTGCCGATTAGCATATTGTGAGTAAAAGTGAGCCAACAAAAGACAAAAAAAAAACTAATTACTTGCACTGAGACAAAAATGCGTTGGCCCACCTATCTACAGCTAGGGGAGACCGTGATAAGCCCTATTTCAACAAACGGTGGCGTTTCCCTTTAACGTGTTAAATCACTGATGCAAGACCAACACCACCGTACAGACGAGTCAAGTAGTCCTGGCTGTGGTCCGTGGGAAGGTGTGGTTAGACGTCTAGATTCGTGCACATCAAAAACACTTACAGTTCTCAGTTCAGCATTTAGTGCAATCACCAGTTCATCAGTTTATATTGTACAGTATAGCCACAAGAATTGTGCCATAAACGCCAACTGAATAGTATCTATCAAATCTCATCAGCGTACAAACACCAGTTTCGACAAGAGGTCTACGTCTTACAATTTATATTCTTCTTGGCTTTCATTGGCATATTTTGGCAAGACGAGTTATACGGGTAACTTCTCTTGTCAATTTCCCTGTAACGTCAATTTGACCACCTCCCATCTAAGTGAAGGACCACATTAGTGCTCTTGCTGTGATTACATGTTGTTGGCAGCTTTGTTGATATTTTGTATTTTGTTTCAGGTCCCCTAATAATAATTAGTGACACTGCTAAATTTGTTATATTTTTATCTGCTGATTTCTGACAGCAGGACTTGGTGTGAAGGTCTTGTTTTTAGTTCTGGTAACCTTTTTATGCACGAAACAGGCCCATGAATAGAGAGAAGCAAGTCGCCTTCCATAGCAAATTGGGGGAGTCAATTATGCTAATGATTACATCTTACAAGGCCATTATCCTTATTAGACCTTTTCACAGATGTAAACATAAACATTCTAAATGGACCCAAGTTGATTTCCTGTTGCAGTGTATGTGAATGGCATCAGCTGACAGGAAGTTAACAAGAAGCCAGGCTGTTGCCTAGCAATGTAATTCCATTGAAAAAGTCTATAGGTGCACTAATCAATTTTAATCAAACTAGTAAGTTTGTGCAGTTGAAAGGGTTTAGTGAATGTGACTTGGAACAGTTGCACGAGTAAACCTCAGGGAATAAAGGAATGGAGGTTAGGATAAGAATCTGAAAATGTTCTTGCTTCTCATTTTAGGCCCACAGCCTCACATACATTTAGGGGCCATTCACACGGAGACGCTTTTTGATGCAAATGCACGTTTTGCATCGTTTGGGCCGATCGTCCAAAATAATCCCGTAAACGCACTGCCTGAAAACACACTTTTTTAAAACCTGGTCCCAGGGTGAAAAATTTGAAAACGGCTCCCTTTCGGCTTTGTTTGGACGGCAAAACCGCATACGTGCGTATCGATGATGTCATCGCCACACCCCTCGACCTCATAGCCCTCATAGCCTGCTGCCTTTGACCTTACCCCGCTAGTACTAGCACGGCCACTGACACGACTGCGGCCAAGCTAACCGAATCTGTCTCCATGGTCAAACCAGCTCACTTCATCTAAATACTTTGTCTCTGCTCCCTGACACTTCCCTCTGCTCTGCTGGTCCTGGATTCTACACAAGATATATATTGCTAACATTATGTAGCTAACATTAAACATCGCTAAAGTAACTAGTAGCTAGACAACTTAGCAACTAGCTAGCTAATCTGTCTGCTTATCAACTCATTAAACAGATTATAGTAACCTTTACCACGGCTTATTGTAGAAAGGCTACCGCAACAAAAATGTGTAGCTAGATTATCAAAAAGACATCGGATCATTGATGTTTGTTTGACTGCTGATGTTAGCTAGCAGAGCTAACGTTAGCTCTGCTAGCTAGCGTGCTGCAATCATGTCCGATAGCAGACAGAATTGCAAAATAAAAAGCAATCCAACAGCACATTATACAATGTAAACAAAGACACGTTTTCTTGCAGCGCCCTTTATAAAATGAGCAGTGGTGAAAGTTATTAAAGTCTAGCAAAGCCCGTTTACTTATTAGAAATTCTTTGAGTCTAGTCATGTTATGAACGGACGGACTGAAGACTATGCTCTTCTTCTCCGTTTTTGGTTAATTTCTGTATCAATAACAGCACCACCTACAGGCCTGGAATATGAAGTAGCGCATTGAGTCATTTACAAATGGATTCGTTTGGACGCAACTATTGAAACAAATCCAGGGAAGACGGATAAAAAATGATTGTTTTGGTATGTGTGGACGTGGCCTTAGAAGAGACTTTTTCTCAAGAAGTTTTGATGTTTTATTTTTGTTTGACTCTAGCCCCGCACGATTCAGGAAAAAATATGAATCACGATTTTGTTTAGCTTAGAATTGATGTCACGATTCTCTGCCATGATTTTTTTTCTCATGAAGTGTAATGTTTATTGCACACATGAACCATGACAAAACAAAACAAATTGGCAATACCAAACATAGATTTTCTTTTGGCACCTATAGCACATTGGGCATCACCACAAGCCTGTAAACATAGACATAAAAATAATGACATACAGTATAATACATTGAACTGAATATGGCCCTGATACAGGCTCTATGGAGTTTGTGAATTGTCAATTTAAGTACAATATCAAAAACAGAATGATTTCTTAGCACACTCTTTAACTGCTTGCCTTTCATGTCTTCAGCTGTCCTATCAAAATAAAGGCCAAAAGCACCCCCTCCCAAAAAAAAAAAAAACAACAAAAAAAAACTATATCTGTCTATATATGACCGTGACCAACATCCTGTTTCAGACCACCACCGTGATGTGACCCATAAGCAAAAGTGAACGACACTTACATCAGCACGGTTTCTAATTAAGACCATTAAATTTGACTCTGTACCTTACCCGCCGTGTGCTACAGTAATTGCCTGGTATTTAGGTACTTTAACTCTGGAAACATGACAATTGGAGTGTACCTAAAATGCAAGTTGGTCGTTTTTTGAGTGGTGTCGATGGGCAAAAAAAACATTGGAGATACACGTTTGAAATAGCTCTTATGGTGCAGCCTAATGCCATGCGCCATATCCAGGTTGTACATAACAATACAGTACATGAATCTATTGGAAACCAACTGGATTATTAGGATGTTGATAGAACATCAATATATAGTTTATGATAAGTTTTTTTTTTCAAATGACTAAGATTTACATTTTGAATTGCATTAAAACATGCAACTATCCGTGGTCTGAAGACACATGTGACAGTGACTCAGTTAAGAATGCTGCTGCATGATATATTTATCTCATGTACTGTAGGTCAGACCTGCATGGAGTCTGCACTTTTTGGTGCTGACCTGAAGACAACTGATAGCTTTAGAGAACCCAGTGGAATTCAAGATTTTGTTTGGCAACGACTATCGTGCTGCACAGTCAGAGCTTGGAGGTATTCCTCTGGATCTCTGTGATGATTTATTTTCTTCTTCTTCCAGCTCTTCACTGATGGAACCACCAACAAGCTGGTGGGCTGCTACGTGGAAGACAGTCCAGAAGACGTGGTCCTGGTGCGAGTATACGGCAACAAGACAGAGCTGTTTGTGGACAGAGACAATGAGCTCAAAAGCTTTCAGGTAGTGTTAAAGAAAATGAGTCAACGGCGTTGTGCTCGCCTGTGAATTGAAATGCTTCTGAAATGGTTTCTCTAATCTTATCCTTATGTTTTGTGTCTCTCCTAGGTGCTACATGCTAATGGGTGTGCTCCTCGCCTCTACTGCAGCTTCCAAAACGGCATCTGCTATGAGTTCATGCAGGGGGACGCTCTCGGGACGCAGGATGTCAGAGATCCTTCCTTGCTCAGGTCGGGACATGGTACAGTCATGGGACTACTCAGGATTTTTTTTTTACTGATTTAGCTAAGAGATGGTAGAATTGTTACATTGTCCCAAGTAGCGTTGTACTATTATGCTCAGAATCTTCCTAGGTTTCTTAATTTTACATGTAGACACAAACTACTTTACAATGCAGAAATACTTTGGCGCCGCACAGGAAAGAGGCAAATGAAGCAAAAACATGTGAGTCACATGCAAATGATAGTTGGCAGATAAACAAGTGATCATAGGCCAATTCCAAAGACTGGTTTGGAAGCAGATGTGTTGCTCATGTCACTTTATTACTACAGTAATTAAATACTAATACTTAATCTGGTAACACACATTGTCTTTTGTGTTGGTTTTCAAAATGAATCAACTACATCAGTTCAGTGTGTGTTACATGATGTATTCAGTTGATTCTTTCCGGGAACTCTGAACTTCTTTATAACTGGAGACTAATACACAATAGTCAATAATGTACTGGTTCATGTTGAAATCTATTCACAATGATAACCTGTGTGTCCGTTTCTCCTCTCAGACTGATATCCAGGGAGATGGCTCGTATCCATGCCATCCATGCACACAATGGCTGCATCCCCAAACCCAACCTTTGGATCAAGATGCGAAAATACTTCTCCCTTGTGGCCACTGAGTTCACCGACCAAGCGTCCAACGTCAGGTGAGATCTGGCTTCTCAGTAGTTCTTGGTTGGTGCTCCTACTCGTGGCTCAGCACACACACGCACACACTGATAACGATGCAAATAGTTCGTAAAACGCAACCTGATTTGCCTGTAACAAAAGTTATCAGGAAAAGAAATCTATTTTCTTTGAGCCTGATGTTACAAGTTACCCTGTTTTCTAGGTACCAGAGGTAGTTTATCTAACACGTGAGATACAAAATAGATGTTTGGCTATGGAGTCAGGAAGTGAGAGTTTTATACTAGAAGGTGGCCTCCTTTTTCCAGAACAGACCAGAAGCTTTACAACCATAAGTACTCTTACTGAAAGTACTTTTATAACCACACTGGCCGGGCTCTAGACATGGGATTGTTGATCAATCAGCCCACCAGGCTGAAATATCTCAACAAATATTGGATGGATTGTGATGCAATTTTGTACAGACATTCATGGTCCCCCAGATGATGAATCCTACTGAAAATGTTAAGAGTCCCTTGCTGCTTCTCTGCTTTGAGTAGTTTTGTATCACCGCCAGAAACTCGAAGGGCAGAGGTATTGTGGATTCTTCACATGGTAAGCCAACATGATTATCAGTCCCTCCAGAAAAACGCGATTATGCGATCGCAGAATTCAATGCATAATCAGCCAAAGTCCGCATATTAATGCGGGGGCCGCATTTTTTCAAATACGCCGCACTTTCGCCGCATAAATTGCCGATTTCCGCGCAAAATATGCGGGGCTTGCATGATTTCATAATCCCCGCATTTTCGTTGCAAAAAAGTCACATATATCTCAGCAGAAAGTTGAAAAATGTTGCGTTTACTTCACACAAGAGCAGCCATTTTCCCCTGTTGCCATGGGAACGTTATGAAGTGACGTAATTTCACCTACTGAGAACACGGTGTTGGGGGAATTCTTCTTCTTCTTCTTTTCTCTTTTTCATCAAACCGCAGTTTTTGCAAGTTCCCGCATTTTCATCGCATAAAATGGCATAAATATCCCGCATATTCCATCGCATTTTTTAAGAAAACGTGCCGCATAATCAAGGATTTTTGCCCGCAACAATCACAAAAAAACTCCGTGTTTTTCAACAAAATAAAAGTTAGCTTTGTAGAGATCGTGGGATTTTCCAAACCGAATAAATGGCACACATATTTACACAAAACTGCTTTGCTACCCCATTGTGGTGTAACTAAGATATCTGCAGAATTTTTTTGTTGTTCCATTGACTGATCTAACTCCTGTACATCCACAAAATTCACATGAGTTGTTTAAAACGAATCCCTTTTATATCAATATGATAGTTTATGTGTGTTCCTCCTGATTTAGTTTATACTGTTTAAAAAATAGTTTTTTAATCAGTTCTGTGACGTTGAAATGGAAATGGCGGAGTAATATTTTAACTTTTGATGAGCCTGGTGTGTTCAAATGACTCTGGGTGTTGCCGCTGTCCTTTTTCAAGGCGCAACCAATTCCAGAACATATACCTGCGCTTTGCCTCTCTGCTCTGCGCCCTACCTCGTGGTTTTGCAGTGGATCATGTTTATGCGGCTTGACACACTTGAACACTAGAAAAATGGCTCAGTCTCATCCCTGGGAAAGAGGAAATACAGTTTCCAAGAGTTAGGCTGAAGATGACTCGGTTGGTATCTTGGCACTGGACCTGCGTAGCCGACAAAAGCAGACCGTTTCATAACCTGGCCAGATGCCCAGTCTCAGCTGATATCTTTTGTTCTGGTGGCTATTAGATTAAGTCCAGCATGTGGTTTATATAACTGTAACAATAATAGCTGACTGGATTAGGGAGTCTGAGGCATGCAGTGGGCCAGCAGATGTTTGCTCTGCTCAGTGTATCAGGTCACTTTACCCTCTTCCTGGGTTACGCAGACAGCTAGAGTGTCCAGGTCCTGGACAGCAGACACTTGTTGCTCTGTGGTCTGAAGCAGACTGTATAAAAGTCCAGATATTAACAGGCATTATCAAAGAATTGACCGAGATCTGTGTTACATTCCAGTAGAGATGATAAACAATACTGGCCACCTCGTATAGATCAACAGTGGGATATATTTTGCCATACACCAGGCAGGAATTTAACAGTTGAGGCTCAGACCACAGGTGATGGTAGAAATCTCCAAGGAGAGGGTGTGTGTGTGCGCATGTGTGTTTTACACAGCCTTCCTCCTAGCTCTCGCTGCTATCAGACTGACTGTGGATTAGGCCCCATAAGCCCATTACAGTTAGCACAGGGGTCTCTGCTCAGCACACCACTGTGGTTGGCTGAGACACTAACTCGGCGACTTAACCCTTTCTCCACTAGCCAATTATACCACTTTCAGACTGACACAGATTAAAGCTATGACGATCTGAAGTGGTGAATGTGCGTTAAGTGACCAGGGCTGAACACAGGTTGGAAGTGTGAATGTTCAGTACGCCTGTGTGTCATGTGCACAGAGATGGAAAAGGGCAAATACTGTAGTTGAATAAATACAGCTGCATGAGATGCATAAATGACATTTTCAAGCATCGTATATGTACATGCACTGATTGAATAAATCACAAATCAAATTTTATAGTTTATAATCTGATCTGAAAACTCATTTCAAAAGGTGACATAGCAGTGTAGCCATAGTGACTGTCCACTGAGAGCTTGTTTTTCTGTAACTGCGCTCCCATGAGCCAGCAGGCTGGAGCCCCACTGAGCCTGTGTGCTGTTTGTGCATGTTGGTCTCATCAGTTGTTTTAACTTCCGACTTTTGTCCACTTTGTGATGAGAGATAATGTAAGGGTCTCCAGGGCTTCTGTAAGAGGTGACTGTTTCACTCAGTTTAGGAAGACTACATTTGGTCATCAGCTTTTTCATTTACAGCAGTAGAAAAGTGGAACTTAATTCCACTTCACATTAGAGATTGTGCAAGTCTCAGCAGTTTTAAAATGTCCTTAAAGACTTGGCTGAAGGCAAAACAACTATGTGACCATTGATCTTTTTATAACATGGAATTTTATATTTTTGTATACTGGTTTATACGTTATGTAATGCTTGTTATATGTTTGCTGTTAAGTTTCTATCTGTTTTGCTAGTATTGTCTATATTGTCCTTTTATCTCCCTTGCCCAGGGACCACAGATGTAAATTGGCTGTATAGCTAACTCTGGTACAGGCCTTGAACTGTGCATGGTCCCTGACAAATAAACTAAACTAATCCCAAATCAAGGAAAAGCTGTGTGTTTTTGGCCAGCAACAACTAGTAACACTAGTTCTGGCACATCCCATAACCATGTCTGTGGGGCCAGTGTTGTCTTTGCGGACACTTGTGTTTGCATATTTGTCACAACAGTCTAAAAGAAGAAGAGGGGGAAGAAGCTCACCTCTCTCAATCTCTCTCGCTGTCTCTGTGCACCCTGTCCAGAATCCAGCAGGAAGTTCCCAGCAAGGCGGTGCTGGAGCAGGAGATGGTGTGGATGAAGGAGCATCTCTCCACTCTGGGTTCCCCTGTGGTGCTCTGCCACAATGACCTACTCTGCAAGAACATCATCCACAACAGCAAAGAGGGTAGGCACCTCCTGTGTTTCCCGCGGAGCGAGAGATTTGCAGTGTTACTTCCAAACACAGACTTCCTCCTACTTTCAACTTCACATGTAATAGAGTAATAAATGTGTTGCACAGCAGGAAGTGGATCAAATGATTGATCGCAGAACGTTTTGTTTTCTTTTTTTCTTTTTATTTGTTGTTTTTTTGCAGCTGTTTTTTTGTGTGTGTAAATGTTACTGTGGCTGTACCTTTTTACCTAAGAGGTGCCAGTCATTCTTTGCCACAGCCTAAATGTTTTTGAGCAGACACCCACCATTATACACTTAACATTTTCCATGTCCTCTTGTCTCTCAGGTCATGTTCGCTTTATAGACTATGAATACTCCAGCTACAACTACCAGGCCTTCGACATCGGCAACCACTTCAATGAATTTGCAGGTTTGTCAAACCACGGTGTGATTTGTGTTAGAGCTAAAGGTCCCATGTCGTAAAAAGTCAAATTTCCATGTCTTTTTTTAAATTCTAAAGCAGGTCGTGGTTCTATACAAATAATGAAAAAGTATCAAAATTCTCAATCCACGGTAGAAAGTGCAGTTAGTCATTCCCATGATGGTGCAGAAACTATGAGAGCACAGATGCATAAGAGCTGGAAACGCTGACCAATCAGAGCAGACTAGGCTTTGTCTTAAAGAGACAGGCACTAAACGGGGCGTTTCAGAGTGAATAGAGGAACATTTAGACAGACAAAATGAGAAAAATACTTTTGGAACATTAAGGCACAAACATGTTCAAGTAGATACCCAAAATACAAGTATGATCTTGAATGTGAGCTTAATATGGGACCTTTTAATGTTATATCCGTACAGTCTGGCTTATTATGTAACTGTGTGTCCCTGTGTGTGTGGTCAGGAATGGCGGAGCTGGACTACGGGCTGTACCCCAGTCAGGAGATGCAGATGGACTGGCTCAAAGTGTACCTGCAGGCATACAAACTCTTCACCATGAAAACAGAGGAGGTCAGCCCGCGGGAGCTGGAGACGCTCTATGTACAGGTCAACAAGTTTGCTCTGGTGAGGAGGAATATGTTGGCAAAAACACACACTGTCTCTTACACACAAACACCCACAGTATCTCACATTACTTGACTTCACCTGATGTCTGATTTGTCTCTCTCAAGGCTTCTCACTTCTTCTGGGGCTTCTGGGCGCTCATCCAGGCCAAATACTCCTCCATTGACTTTGACTTCCTCGGGTAAGTGTGTGTATGTGTGTGTGTGTGTGTGTGTGTGTGTGTGGATTTAGTGCAGTGTGTGGTGACCCCCCCCCCCCCCCCCCCCAATGTAGGATATTACCTAAATGATGCGTCGGACTGTGTCTGACAGGAATCTGTCTGTGTGGGTTAAATGGATCATTATGAAAGACTGAAACCAAAACCCCTAAAAGCCATGTCTCATTTCCTTTGTGAGCATCCTTACCACTTAACACTTCCTGCCTACACACTTGCAACACACCCAACATCAGGTTTGCCTCCCCTAGTGGTTCACAGAGAGGGGGGTAGACCTAAGAATACTTGGAGGGCAACCCAATCGCTCTGGCCTCACTGAGAGAAAGGCAGTGCAAGAGTGAATATCGATCCTACGTTGCCCGTTAAGACTGCCAAAACGGGCCTTATTTGAAATGGTTAACTGCATCATTTGGAAGCATCATACAGTCTTCTTACTGTATATAAATAATTAAATCACTGATTAAATCTTTTTAGTAAACAGAAGTTGGTCTGAAGTGAATGAGTGCTCTGCTGTGCTGTTACTAAGGTTACCTGTCCAGCAGTGGAGAAAAGCCTCTCTGTAGCAACATCTGCACCGGTGAAACGTATTGCCATCCAGACCGCTGTAAGACCTGCATCCAGGGGCGTTGGACTGGGGTGAAAAAGGAGACTGAGTACCCAGGGCCCTCATGTGAGGAGGGCCCAAAAAGATGCTAGAATGAATAGCTGTGGATGCGGGGAGGGGCCCACAGAAAATGCCTTTCTACAAGGCCCAGAATTTGGTGCTACGCCCTTGCCTGCGTCCCGCAGGTTTTTGAAATGAAACAGACAATAGATCAGGTCGTTTTCTTCACCCAACCAAAGTTGGCTGTTTTTGTAAAGTGCTGCAGTGTGTTTTTGTTCATTCGGCTCATTTGCTAGTGTGTGCTTAGTTCGCTAACATTAGCTAAGTTTGCCAAGTATAACACAAAATACTTCACTTTCGTCATATAAAAGTTTATTTATTTTACTGCCAGAATAGCGCAATATATATATATAAATACATTAGTGTTCTCCGCGGGGCGAGCATTTTTGGTTGTGACCAGCAATGTCAGTACTTAAATGTGATTGGTGCAGTGTCTTTCTTTTTTTTTAAATGGAAAGGAAACATGCACAACAGCTGCAGTATCATTCTAGCTGACACTCCCTTACGCAAAAAGTGAGGAGAATTCAATCTTGAGGCTGGATTCCTCCTTTTGTGCCATCACCACCTTTTACTCTTCTTTCTTGCAGGTACGCTGTGCTACGTTTCAACCAGTACTTTAAGACCAAACCTGCAGTTATGGCCCTGCAGATCCCAGAATGAGAGAAGGACAGACTGTGGAGAGAAGACCGGAGTGAGGGTACAACAGGTTTTATGCTGCGATGTCCTGTAGGGTGGGAACTCTTCTCTGTGAGCCAGCTGTTGATGGACCACTGCTTGGTCTAACTTGGTCTATCACAACTCTAGCTCACGAATGATAAAACTTCCATGGGTTATTTGTGTGTGAGTTTATGCTTGTGTATGTTTGTGTTCTTAATTTATCTTGTTAAAAAAAAAAGCAACGTGTTTCTTTCCCTCTTCGTGCAACTGAACAAGGCGTATATAGTGAGCACAGCAGCCTCCATTTTGGGGTAGAGATCACAGACTTAATGTCTGTCACTCTGGCGCCAAAATGTTCCACAACGCTGGAAATGAAGTTCCAAAGAGGGACAAGACTGTTGAGGCTTTGATGCTGACAGATTGACAGTTTGTCCTACTCTGTGCTTAGAAACTGACTACAGAGGCATTTCACCTGTGATTCCTCCGATTTTGCATGTGGTGTGTGTGGTGATGCCATTCCTCCTCCTCCTCTCTGCAGATATTTTAACACTTAAGTTGATTTGTGCTCTTTCCTTTTTCTTTCCTCCATCTTTGATGCTAAGTGCTCGTAGCTGCAGTATTTCTGCACTGCACTTCCCAGAGCTCAACTGTGCATCAGACACTGTCCTCTGATTGCTTTTTTTTCTGTTGTTGCAGTTTGAGCTTCTGTCAGTTATTCCAAGCAAACTGCTGCTGCTAGACATGTAAAACAAACTTTTCTGTGTGCTAGTGGACCTTTCCCCTGAAAGGACCTACCAGACACTGAGTGTGTGGAACAGCAAATGGAAAAGCTTTCCATACACTGGCTGAAGGTTGCATCACTAATTGTGTTATAGCAATCAGTGATAGAGAGTAGCTAAATGTGCATTTATTTATTCATGTATGTGAAGATGTTAACATCTCAGGTGAAACAACTCTTCAGTTTTTGTTGCTTTAGTGTTGCATTGGGAAGTGAGATAAAGCAGGAGGGGAGATAGATGTTGGGTAAAGAGAGGGCACCTGTGTAAACGTCACTCTAAACTCTGTGTGCATTTCTGCCCTCAAACTGTTTTCCACCTTCTTGACTTTTATGGTTACAGTGAATCGCTCTGTTAAACTTTCCATTTAAACTTTCCGAACCTCTTGGAAAAACACAACCTCCGTCACCCCCCACTGTCAACCCCCCCATCCTCCCTTCTTTTATGCCCTCCTGTATCTGCTCCCTCCTCACATTACTATCTTTGATCTCCTCCCACCATGGTTTGGTTTCATATCTCGCTTTATCTGTTGAGATTGAGGCAGTAGCACCTGTTCCACGGGCCATCTTAATTCAGAGACTGCTCTCAGCCCAGCACTGTAATCCATTCACATGCCAGATTTGGAGCCAAATTTTGTTACATAATCAGACATTGCACAAGTTATATCTGGGGAAAAATCAAGTCTAGCTTTCCAAAAGAGGCAGGAATGGGTTATCTGGGGCTGCTGCTGTCATGAGATCCCCTAATACTTGGATGGAAAAGCATGGCATCTGACACTCCAGAAATGTAGTTATATCTAGAAAGAAAGACACACACACACACACACACACACACACACACACACACACACACACACACACATACACATACAGAGAGAGAGAATCTGTAAAAATGCTAGAACTCCACTGGTTATATACATCAGTCTGTTTACAGGTGTTGGGGAGTACTACTGTATATGTGAAACAAGTTGTATAAAGCCTTTAGTGTCTCCAGAGGGAGCTGTGTGAAATCTGATTAATCCTCAAGTGATGTCACTTGAGTCAGCGCCTGCTGGGTCTCAAGACTACAAATTTGGAATTGAAAATAAACATGTAGGGTGTGGAGTTAGAAAGAAATGAGCTTACCAGGCCTCTGTAGCCTGCTACTCCTCTATGCTGGAGGCTCCAGGCTACATTAGATGCTAACACACCCGAATCTCCAACCAAACTGTTGCGGTCGCGTTGCATTGTGGGTAAAGTAGGTGCCATGTTTTGACAAAGAAGTCTTGAACATAAAAAATAAAAAAATATATACTGGTTCTGCTGCATCAATTTTGATCATTTTGTTTTTAGACTGTTGCTGAGCCCGCCAATGTTATAGAAGTGAAATGCTCAATCCGTGAAGTAGTCTTTTAACAAAGCATTACCACTCGTGTGACCACTCTTAGGTTAATACACTACAAGCTTAGTGGTCCTATACATGTGTCCGTCTTTGTACTCCAATTTAGTATTGTACTTCCATAAAGGGAGAACTAGCCAAAGACACTTTAAGGAAAGAACAGTCAAAACTGAAGCAGTAGAGCCTGAGATATCCTGTCCTGTAGCCCCTAGTATGGGTCTAACAGCAAAAGCAATTTCCTACAATGCAACGCAATAGTGTCTTTGCTTAGATCTTCTTTGACTGACTGGCAAATGCCCATGTCTTTCA
The DNA here is from genome assembly GCA_023631565.1 of Gymnocephalus cernua. Classification (NCBI taxonomy): domain Eukaryota; kingdom Metazoa; phylum Chordata; class Actinopteri; order Perciformes; family Percidae; genus Gymnocephalus; species Gymnocephalus cernua. The sequence goes on along the minus strand of CM042428.1, from coordinate 37,871,181 downwards.
AATTTGACGTCCCCAGTTTCCAATGCAGGGTTTCTCTGTAAATTTGTAGTTGGAGTAGCTGAAATGACTTGTGATGCCACTTCTGTCCAGGGCTGCAACTAGTGATTCTTTTCGTTCTCAAGTCACTTGCAGATTATTTTTTTCAATTAATTGTGTAATCGATAGAAAATTGTGAAAAATGCTCATCATAATTTTCCAGAGCCCAAAATAACCCCTTCAAATATCTTTTTGCGTGTATTGTTCGACCAACAGTCCAAAACCCATTAATGTCTAGTTTACAATGATTTATGACAAAGAAAAGCTGCTAATCAACACATTGGACAAGTTTGATTGGCATTTTCTCACAGTTATTGCTTGACAAAGTATGCAGATTATTTTTTTGCCAATCGATTAATCGACTATTCAGTTCAGCTCTACTTGAATGATATTATACAACTGTTTTTACAGGACGAGAAGTACTAACCATGACCAATAAGCTGATCTTTGGTTTTTTGAAACCTGCAGATACCTTGACACTGACCAGTCTCTTGGCAAACTCGATTCACTACAAGCCCTGGCCTCATAATGAACTTAAGCACAGGATTCACTCCTCCCCATCATTGACGCAATCACTGATGTGATTACACTGGACTGATTAACGCAACGCACTAATAAATGAATCTGAGCTTTAGATCTAGGTCTGAAGCTGTTCATTCATGCTGGGCTCCAGAAAAGGGACGGGTCCTCTCTCTCACCCACACAGGATATCCAGCCCCTCAAAGGCCCAGCAGGGGGAGACACTGAGCCCTGACCTTTGTCCTCCACTGCAGGTTTCATGTAACTAATAGGCTTAATAATTTACCAAGTGCGCAGCGGCCCTTCAGAACAGCAGAAGAGACGCTAACTGATGTTGATTGTTTTTCAGTTAGGACAGTTAACCCGAGAATGTGTTTTCTGAGGGATCACATTTAGATTTGAAACGTGTTAGTGGTTCTTTTTTTCTTAGATGTGATGATTAGAACCTTCTGAATGTGAATTATAACTCATTTTTGGGCTGTGAGGCGAAAAAGTGTATGAGCGTTACTCAATGAAAGAAGTATTCTTTTGTTTTACATATTTGGGAGAAAAAAAGCTACCTGTGAAATTGTTTTGAAAAAGCTCAAATCACACAAGTGCATTTTTCATTTGAGGATAATCAAGAGGCCCTTGTTTTAGGTGACTTATCGTGGAGTAATCTGGTTAGTAGATTTGAAGACAATGGCCATATTAGTGAGCTTGCTGCTTGAGTGCACAATCCTAATACCCTTGTAGGAATTCAGCCTGGATAAAAAGGGCATTTGCACTGAATGCATTTCTCTATTCACTTTATAGAGCACACTGGAAGTAATTGGTTGACACAGGCTGGGATTTTGGAAGAGAAATTTAGGGCAGGTTAAAGGCTAGAGCCAATTGTTTTGTTGAAGGCCGATTGAGGTTGTCCTGAAAAACTTTGAGTCGTTTGGCCCATTGGTCGTCTCACCCACTGTGATGTATGGCATCAAAAAATTCAGCATCAAAATCATCTCGGAGTTGTTAAAGGGATAGTTCACCCCAAAATCAAAAATACATCTTTTTCCTTTTACCTGTAGTGTTATTTATCAGTCTAGATTGTGTTGGTGGGAGTTCAGTGTTGGAGAGATCGGCCGTAGAGATGTCTGCCTTCTCTCCAATGTGATGGAACTAGATGGCGCTCGGCTTGTGGTGCTTAAAGTGCCAACAAATACATTTGCACAACTCAACAGCAATGTCTCTTTCCAGAAATCATGACCCCGGTTACTCAAGATAATCCACAGACCTGGTTGTGAGCAGTTTCCTGGAAGAACTATTTTCTTTCTACCGAACTACACCCGCCAACTGTATCCCGCACAGAAGGAAGCATGCTCATGGACGAGAGGCTCGTCCTCCTCGGCTGAGCTGTAACTGTAGCTAACCGATACTGCTAGCTCATCTGATCTAGCTAACATTACAGCTCAGCCGAAAAGGACGTCATTAAAGTTAATATCTCGCCAGTCATGAGCACGAGCCTCTCGTCCATGAGTACGCTTCCTTCGGCGCAGTCATACGGTTTGCGGGTGTAGGAAAAAAATATATATATTTTGGATTTGGGGGTAAAGTGTTCCTTTTTAAGTTTATCGGTAAACAACACAAACTAGCACTGGACAACAACTAAATTGAAGTAATTACTCAAGGTTCACTTACTTGCTTTTTCAGGAGCTTTCAATTGCATCACATGGTCTGACATCTGTTGTCCAGAAAAAGCTAGAAACCGGGTTCGGATTGCTTTGTCCAACTAAATCTTATGAATGAATTATTTCTCATGACGTTAAACATGTTTTTACTTGATCTACAAATGCTTCCATTGTATATGTGACAACGCAAGTGAGCAAATTAGACCTATGACAGATCTCTCTCACCGATTTTTGTTTACCAAAATGTTAGCGATTGATTTTGCACTGTTGACTGCACTTACAATCAAGTTGGACATTTGTGTTGTGGCTCTACAGACTCATAGAAAGAAAACGAGACGTATAAATGCTTAAAGTAACATTTCCATACTTTGAGTAATGTAAATTTCTCCACATTACTAGTTACAAAGATGACTTTGTTGACAATTGTCATTAGAATACACACTTGGTAAGGTGAAAATAAGACAGACGACAAGTTGTTGTGGGCATTCAACAATGTTATTGAAAATGGTCCCTGTTTAAAGACCAACACATTTGATCTGTTTTTGTGGCAACCTCCAGTATCCCAGATGACTGTCTGAATTTCCTGTTCCATGCTGGCCGTTAAAGATTTCACTCTTTGTGTTCGGCCTTATATGGTGTATGGTATAGCAGTTTTAAGTTTTTATTTATTGAGTGAATCTAACATTGCATTTCACACCTTTTCTTTTGTCGTTTTCTAATAATTCCAAAATGGTTAGCTTCAGATGGTTTGCATTTTGAGTCACTATTTGTGTGTGTGAATGTACTAACTTAATTTTAAGAAACACTGTACAGATGTTTTTTTTTCCTTTGTATGCTAAATTTACTTTTTGTACATGCTTTGAGCACTGTGTAAAGGGACCTAGCGTTTAGCTTGAAGGTGTGACTTTGTAAATGTACTTATACTGCTAAAGGAGATGCTGCATCTAGCTGAGATGGAGGATGTAAATACTGTAAGAAATACTGTGAAAAGCTTATTGTACAGTGATCCTTTACACCTCTGTAGGAGTGGCAAGAATAATTATTTAACAGTTGTCAGTAAACATTTCCATTAAAACGTATAAAATAATAAACACAAATGTGTGTGTGCCTTTTTGATTGGTCGGCTCTCAGAAAGTTCTGGGTATCAATTTAACTACCAACATATGACCTTTCTTCTTTTGACACTCCATTTTCCTCCTGTTTGTGTGCCAGCTGGTGCCTTGTCCTTAACCGAAGGAAGGAAGGAAGGAAGGAAGGAGAGCACTTGTGCTGTTGGGGACACACACACACACGCACACACACACACGCACACACACACACGCACGCTAAGGTGATGCGACACTTGCGAACGTTTTCATGGCAATGCTAAATATAAATGGCTGTGCTTGTAATGTTAAAACCATCTACCTTAGTGGCATTTATGGTAAGTGGTGGTAAATTAATAGGATTTTAAAACACTTTTCAACACACTTGAGGCTATTGTAAACATCTCTGTTGGTGTTATAGAAGTTAACAATGCACTAACTAATATCGAGAATAAGAGAGCCTGCAATCTGTTGATTACATTAATGAAAAAGGTAACTATAAGGATAACTATTGCTATCTATGGCTTTTAATGCAAATAGGAAGTGACATTAAAGGAGAAGGCTGGTCACACACACACACGTACGTTATGACTCGTAACACCCAATGTCTCTGACTTCATCTGCCTTTTCGATTTACTTACACCATCACCTATTATATTTACTAGACTCCAATCAAAACCAAGTTAGCTGCCATTCAAGAAGAAAACAACCAAATATGTTTTAAATAGGAAGAAATGAAAATGATTCATCCATGGGTAGGATAGACGGTTACGAATGCATTAGAAAAATACACCATTTGCCTTCCTCACAGAGCTCTTTATGCCAAACTGAAGGAACTGTGAGCTGATTGGTAATTTTTTTCTTTTGAATGACAAACAAGAGTCTACAGCCACAGCTAGCTGCCCTGTGGGACTGAACAGCAGTGCTTTGATCCAAATGCTAATAGTGGACAATGCTAACATGCTGATGTTAAGCAGGTATAATATTTACCGTGTTCACCTTCTTATTGTAGGTAGGTAGGTTTATTGTAGCGTGATAGTATAGTAATAATTAGCACAAAACACAAAGTCATGGTAATGCCATTAGTTTTGCAGGTATTTGATAGTAAGCCAAAGTATTGGACAATCTGAAATTTGACCTGATGTTTGCGCCATGAATGCAATGATACCCATACCTGGGCTTTTTATTTCGCCCGATACTAAGTACCGATCCAATACCAGTCTTTAATTGATGAGCTGTATGCCTCACTGTGTGGAAGTGGGATCATTCTTTGTGTAAGGCAACATCAGGCTTGACTTAAACATTGCCTTACTAACTTTGTAAAACAAAAAATAATAAATACGTAGATTTAAATGTACTGAATTGTTATTTATCATTAAAACTGAAGAAATGAATAATTAAGAATTTAATTGAATAGTTGGGCTTCATCGACAGATACCTGATCCAACTATGGGAGTCAGCATCGGCCTAGTGTTGCTCAGGATGGACATCGCTAAGATAAAGCCTGACATCTGACTCGTCTCTCACAGCTGGATGTCTCCCCTCTCGCTGTGTCCGCTATCGGGGCTTAGCGCCTCCCAGGACGGCCGTGATTAGTTTAAAGAAATACAAACAAGCCAGAGTTTTTCCCCTATCCCAGAATAGATAGCTGGTGTAGCCAGACTATACTCCACTGATGGCACTGACACAGCTCTGTGGAGATAGGTGTGGCAATGTGAGATGGTGCGTTAAGAGTGAAGTGAAAACATCACATTTTGATTTACTTTGATTTACTAAGACTTTTCCAATGTGATTGATCGGTTTGCATTAAATGCTAATGGGGGAAAATACAACATGGAAGAATCCACTGTTGTGCTGATTGTAGTAATGTTTTATTAAGAGTATGTGTGTATGTGCTAGTTGCAAAAGAGCTGTGTGCAGTCAAATTGAGGAAGTGATTAAAAGTACTCCGGGTGACCTCTTGATGCACAGAAGGTTAAGCTTAAGTCATCAAAATAGTTTAGGCTTTATATTGGCATAAAAGTGAATTGTTTAAAGGTTACGAGAACAAGAAGAGGAAGTTGCACCAGACAGAGGACCCAAACGTGTGTGTGTGTGTGTGTGTGTGTGTGTGTGTGTGTGTGTGTGTGTGTGTGTGTGTGTGTGTGTGTGTGTGTGTGTGTGTGTGTGTGTGTGTGTGTGTGTGTGTGTGTGTGTGTGTGTGTGTGTGTGTGTGTGGCAACAGAAGAATCTTCCCGGAGACAGGAGGATTACACCCCATCAAGGAAAAGGATAAAGGTTGAGGGATATTGCAGAACGGGGTTCACAACTTGACAGAGACTTTGCTAGCCTGGGCTCCAACTTCTTTGTCTGAAGATAGGGATACTCAGTGTCTTTTGTGAACCCACATATGCGATTGTAACTTATCTGCTTGACTCCGTAAACTTTTCTTAACCAGAATCTATCGTCTCAAGAGTTGATCCTTGAGTTTTGGTATCCGTAAGTCCTATCAACGAATATGCGGGAATTAGAGTAATTGGAGTCAGATATCTCAGCCTTCGGGCCTGTGTCTTTTTCACCGAAATTCCCTTTCTTCATGATATAATGTGTAAATGTAGGAATGAGCCGAAAAGAGCTGAGGTGGTGTGTGTTACCATGGTAACGACCTATGGGAGACCTGAATTATGAAGCAAAGTAATTGCTGAACCAATTGAACTCAGGCCTGTAGGAGAGATTCACACAACCCTGTCTCAAACACACACACACACACACACACACACACACACACACACACACACACACACACACACACACACACACACACACACACACACACACACTTATGTTAAAAACAAAACTCATACCAACCACAATTAGCACAACCAATTTATTGTCTTTCAAGAAAAAAACAAAACAACACAAAACTCTGAAAACATAGAGAAACGTACACCTTTAAATTACACAGGCTCTTATAAACAAAATAAAGTCTCTTTCTATATTTACATCAGCAGGGGTAACGACTCAGCATATATCCACTAAAATAAGATAAACATTTTCCTCTGATATCCAAAAGCCGGCATCTTTACACAGCCCTGACCCTGATTGTTTAGGATAAGCCCCAACCCTGAGGTCTGAAATGTGTCTTTTCCCACCATTTTGATTTGTCATCCTTGCAGTTAGCTAAATGTGGATTCAGACCAGTGTTATTTAAGTACACTAAGTTTTTGTTTGACAAATGTTCCTATTGGCAATATGCTTATTGAGTTTTGAGAACAAAGACACCAAAACTATCCATGTGCTCAGAAGTGCTACAGCCTAAAGCTAAACATACAGAGCTTTATTTCTGGCACTATTCTATTTGACGCAACCTCATTATTTATCTGCTGAGCAGTGATTTTGGGATGCACGCAGTCTCCACAACTCCAACACTGGATCACTTCACTGGAATGCAAAGCGTAAAGCGTTAGCTCCTAGCTAGCCAGTCATCAACACTTATTGTGTCTTGCATTAAGTTTAAACTGTTTTAAACTATTTATAACATTAAGCTACAGATCATTTAAGATTACTCAGCTTTTAAACTTCTAGGTTAACTCATTCAATCAGTTTTGGAACATGCAGTCACTTAAGATGGTATATGCTAAACTGTAGCATCATTTGCATGAAGTTTACCATTTGATTATTGGAACTAATGCGCTGAATTTCAAATTTCCCACAAGGAAGGTCAATGTGCTTCTTGCAAAGTTGGGTGTGTTTATCTAAGTTTACACATTTGGCAGCATGACGTCAAATCAACATGTCTGTCCACACAGCTAACAGCACACAAATATTACTTTTACAAGCTTGTATGACTTTACAACACAAGTTTTCGGCTTACTTCTAAAACAATCAGCATCAGTAAACACAGCCTTACTATCAAAGAACATAGTGTATGCTAAGTGCTAACATGGAGCCTAGTATCACTCAGCAAGATACATTGTTAACGTGGAGCACCATAGCCAACAATGTAGTAAGGACTCATGGATCATTTTGGTTTCTGCGTTCTCATTAAGTTGACCTAACATTTGGTTCTATTTCTATTTCTTTCACTTTGGGTAGCATTGTCAACAGCTCATAACCATTAATTTACCTTTTTTTTAACATCCTACCAATGAACAACAACTTGTGTTTTGGGATTGATTTGCCTCTCTGTTAGATGTCTGTGGACCAGGAAAATAAAAGATGAAGTAAGAAGCCTATTCAGATGGAACTTATTATTACTTATTTCTATATATGAGGCCAATTGATCTTTTACTGTGAAAAAAAAATAGTTGAATTATTACTTTCAGCTTTTATATATAAAACTAATTCCAGTGCAGTTTCAGAAAATTCGAGAATCAGATATATATATATATATATATATATATATATATATATATATATATATATATATATATATATATATATATATATATATATATATATATATATATAGGTGTTGTATGTGGATATTTTGTCACAGGAGCATCTCAAAAGCAGCAACAAAACAAATCACAGATAGCAGGTGCTCAACACAACAATCAATTAACACTCAAAGAAGCAAACACAGAGGTATAAAAAATAGGTCAGGCTGAGGTCAACCCACCATGCTATGGAGAGGGAACTGATAGACACACAAATACAGCATACAGTATACAGCTCAGCTCAGCCGTGTGATGTGGGAGGGCAAGGAAGAGGAGGGTCAGATTGTTATTTATTGTACTCTACATTATCTGGAATGCAACTTCTTGAACATAATTTCATTGGCAGTCTGATGGTAAACCATTACAGTGACCTATTTATATGTTTATATTATTTTAATGGGTTTCTATCTTTTTGCTTAGCATTAATGATTACTGATTTTAGGCTTTTTTTTTTGTTAAATGCATTATCTGAAGCACTTTAAATTACCTTTGTGTAATGAAATGGGCCATACAAATACACTTGCCTTGCCTTAACAGGAACATGTACTTCATCGATGGTGACAAACAAAATTCTGCTTAATTCTCTTTAGAGCCACTAAATGTACGTGAAGCAATGACATGTTTTTGTTTTCAGTGAGACTGAATTAAAGACACATTGTATCATCTTAAGGGGACAATGTTCCAAAGTGCTGCTGTGATGTGATTCTAATTTAATTAATTAGTTTTTACTTGTCATGAGGTGCACCATTCATGCTGTAAAAAAAACCCTAACAACAACTGTGTAATTCTTCTGTGGCACTGGCAGGATCGCTCCCAAATGTCATCAGGGGTTATCTCTAGAGTTGCAACGATTAATCGTTTAATCGATTAGTTGTCAACTCTTAAATTAATCGCAAACTATTTTGATAATCGATTAGTCGGTTTGAGTAATTTTTTTAAGACAAAAGTCAAAATTCTCTGATCCCAGCCTCTTAAATGTGAATATGTTCTAGTTTCCTCTCTCCTCTGTGACAGTAAACTGAATATCTTTGAGTTGTGGACAAAACAAGACATTTGAGGACGTCATCTTGGGCTTTTGATAAACACTAATTCACATTTTTTGACATTTTATAGACCAAACAACTAATCGATTACTTGAGAAAAAAATCAACAGATTAATCGACTATGAAAATAATCGTTGCAGCCCTAGTTATCTCTGGTTGAGATTTGCGACTACAAATCTATACAATAAATCCCGAGTTAAAAAATGGGGGCATAACGTTTATAACAACATGGGCATTTACCAGGAAGGGAAGGGTCTTATGTAACACAGTGTGAAGTTGCATTATGGGAAAAGTAGGATCCAGTGTTTTTGGAGCTTGAACCGTACTGGGGAGAAATCAGGATAGCTCAGCCCCTCCATCTTTATGGAAATACATCTTTGATCTCTCTTATTCTAACTCTCTAATACTTTCAAGATCAAATTTGAATTGGAAGGGTTAAAACTTGCCAAATACCAGGTGTCACACCATTCAGATAATCTGAGCCACAACCTAAATCAATGTATTAGCCACAGCCTGTGTTGCAATACGTGTCAGTGTTCTCAACACTAATAAAGTGTTTGTGGAAGATTAGCGGGAACTCTGGGTGTTTTTATTTAGTAATAACCAGCCTTTACCGGCAGGGGGCAGTATTGACATACTAATAACATACAGGTCTCTGGCCTGATGCTCACTCAGCTGTCAAACAGCTGAAAACATGGGTTCTATTAAACTTGTCTGGTTTTAAACTTTCCTCCGATGAATGTAATTTCTGTGGTGCGTTTTGTTTGCCAAAATCAACGTGGGAGGAAAACAAGAGGCATAAGGGGCCTCGTTTTCTTCCCGTCATTAAACGAAAATACATTTTAACTTCAACTTGGTAACTAAAACAAAGCAGCTGATGACATGTCTATGACTAAGATAAGAGCGTGCCTTTGTGTGTGTGTGTGTGTGTAGTGCAGGGTTTCACTGAAAACAACTAATTTACAAGGGAGTGAGTATGACGTTTTCTCACATCTCTTCACTTTTGCCTAACAGAGGGGCAATTTTCTCATTCAGAGACAACTCCATCCCTCCTGTTTCCCCTGTTTGTCCTCCATTCTTTCTTCTCTGACCGTCAGTCAACAAAGATCCCCCCTTCCTCCTCGGCTACCCTCCCCTCTCACCTCCATTTTCCTTTTTTCCCTCTCCCACTCCCCTTTCAGTCTGTCAGGAGCACCAGTTCCCCCTCACTCCTCTCTCCCCCGTCGCTTTCCTCTCCTTCGCTGTACGGAGGGCGCTCCCTCTCTCGCTCCCTCTCTCGCTCCCTCTCTCGTTCCCTCTCTCGCTCTCTGGGCAGGGAAGTAGGCATAGCCGTGCCCTCCGCTCGACACAGCGCGGGGGGGACCTGCGGCAGGTAGTGCTCCAGTAACGCGTGGTGAAAGGGCATGGTTGCCACTGAGACCGAGCCGGTGCCGCCTGGGTACTGGCCGTCGTTGTGGGGGTAGTGGATCTGCTGGGGTTCTGTTTGACTGAAAAGACGGGAAGTGACACGCGTACAATAAGACTGTAGGATGAATCAACTTCATTTGTTTCTATTGATACATCAGTTGGCTGATTTTCAGAGACATTTACCTTTCATATGATGGAGATGTTGAGGATAATGTATAGTTACATCCGATTATTAACAAGTATTTATGGATAGCGCTGGGTATCGTTCAAAATGTTTCGATACCGGTACCTATACCTTCACTTCAATACCAGTTCCTGAACGATACTTCTTTTCAATACCAATTTTTTGAAATCCATTTTATTAAATAAATTACATTACAACCGCACAAATCTTTTAATATATCTTTCAGCTCCTACTACGTGCGTATCACCAGCATTATTAGATCCTGGCAGAAGCATGCTGCGTGCTTATTGGCTCACAGACGCTGATGAGTTTTGCTCCTTAGGTATTGAAATTTGGTCTTGAATGACGAGGCATTTTTCAATACTCAATACTATGGAGGTAATTCGGTCGGTGCCTCAAAAGTATAGAAATTTGGTACCCAGCTCTATTCATGAATACATTTGATTATCATCTTAGTTTTCAGGTGAAAGTCAAACTGAAATTGGAATTCTCACTTTTTGTGCAGTGCATTTTTGTTTTCATTTTCATTGTGTTTTTTTTAACACAGCATCTGAGATTCTGGTTGGGAGTTTCCAGAAGTAAACATCCCATTCTTATCTGGGATGTGAACTGGAACAGCGTATGACCCGTGAATCTATGGCCCTCTTTCGTCACTGGGAAGCCCCATTCAAAGACAAAGTATCTGGCAAGTTCCTGGATAAGGAAACCACGAGGACACTTAGCTACATCATTAGTTCAATGCCACTACGATTACACCTGCATAGCCTAGTACAGTGGTATAACTAAAAGAACAAAAGATGAGCTTCAAAAAAGCTCAGAACAAACTAATGAAAGGTTGTCCTTAATCTCAGTCCTACAACGCATATAAACCCAAACCATTTCAATTTATTGTATTAAGTTCTATGTCCAAATTATTTTACCGGGTATTTTTGGAGTATGTTTGGGACTCTCGTGGCCTGAATATGAGGGCTAGTGTATTGAACGTGGAACAACCCAAACTATAAAGTAAAGTAGGGAGAAGCACTTTCCTCTACACATGTCGGGAGGAGTGGAATAAAATCCCAAATAAAATAAAATCTGCCCATCCTCTGAATAGTTTTACATAACAGCTAAAAACAATGGATACTGAGTAAGTTAGTGTAGTGAAAGATCCTTTTCAGGACAGTTATAAGCTTTGGTGTGTTTTCTGAATTTATGTGTATTTTTTATTATTTCTATGACAGTACTGATGTTTTTATGTTTTCATTAGGTGTATTAGTGTGAAAATGGGATATTAGTATTAGTAGCATATGAATGTCATCTCCTTTTCCTGCCTGCCTCCTATAGACTTCAGAACCGAAATGGAAATACATTTTCCATTGTGACTTTATTATGATATCCTGATTCATTTTAGTACTGTACAGTAAGCCCAAATATGTACATTTGTATACTGTATTTTAATTTATGAAATTAAATAATTTAATTTCCTAAAGACAAGGTTAGGTGAAGCATTTCTGCACTTCGGATGGACATGAAACTCTCCCGGTTGAATCATCAGTACAAACCATGAACAAAATACATCTAGTTCTTGGTGGTTAAATGTCAAAGGTACATATAAGGTTGAGGGGGATATTTGAATATGATTCTCAAGGTGCATTTCAGCAGACAAAAGTCCAAATCACTGATCAAAACATGATTTTACCAAATAATTCAAACTGGGGGTCATAACATAAATCTATTTGATTGTTACACTATCTGGGAGAAACCAGAAACCAGAGCATAGAAATAAAATGGATAGAAATGGCTATTTCCATTCAAATCAACGTAGCAGAATGGTCAGAGCAGCAGCCATTTTCATGTGTACCATTGCCATGGTAACGTATAAACTTCCGATAATAAGGAGAAGTAACGTTACGAGGCAGAGAGTCAGCCGCTAAATGAGTCAAATTAACTTCATGCTTCAGCCACACAAAGCACATTGCTATCACCACGAGTGACAGCTTTATTCGGCTCGTTATCTGTGAACGATTGTGTGAAGGGATAATGCTAAGGCAGAGTTAGCAAGCTAACATCAGCCAACTAACACCGGCTGGCGGGCTTGCTGGTTCCGCCGTGCTTTTATGCTGCATCGGTTACAGAGAATAAGCTGAACAGCGGGCTGGGTCTAACATTAGTGGTCCGCTAACCCGTTGTCGCTGGGTCTAACTGTCTGTCCTCACTCCCAGCAACTCCGAGAACATGTCCCGAACTGCGTCGGGCCGCTCTCCCATATGCGCACTCTCATCCCAGCGACGCGTATTGTCCCTATGATAACTAACAATCGCCATTTTGTTGTGTACCAATCAAATTACCACGGGAAACAGCTCAATGGCCTTGCTATCCATTTTATTTCTATGGTCCAGAGTTTCTGTAGCAGGTAACATTGAGGGGATTTTGTCTTGAAGAAAACAGGTTTGAATAAAGTGATCAGAAATGAAATCTAAGGCCATTCTCAAAGTTTGATATTGAGCTTTCATTTTTCTCGAGAAAAGATGTGCTGAGTATATCTGTGAGGCAAAGAAAAATATCACTGAAACAGAAAAAACACTCAAAAACCAACCACAGTTAGCAGTTCCAACCTCCAACTACTCCAGCTTAACCATTTGGAGGAGTTTGAGGGAATAATGGCGAGGGATGCTATTCATCGTCGAGGACAGACAGAAAAAACAGCGCAGTTGCGGAATCAGTACTCTCAACACTCTCACTTTTGTTTGTCTCTTCAAGAATAAAAGAAGAGCTTTGGGAGCTGCAGGAGCTGTATACAATGTTTGGAGGTGCAGAGAAAATTCTTGTCAATAGAGCAAAGTGTCAGTGTTGTCTGCCAGGGACAAACTCTCTCGCATTATCGCAAAGTTGGTCTTTGGTTTCTACCTATGTGTGTAGGTCGCTCTCTGCTCCTGCCGGCGGTTCTTCATCATGGCCTTGTACTCGCCTACCCTCAGCCTCCGTCCCTCCACGATGCAGGTCCGTTTGGGCCGGGGTTTGTACTTGTAGTCAGGGTAGCGCTCCAGATGCTGCCTGCTCAGCCTCGCTTGCTCTTCATAGTAAGGCTGCTTCTCCTGGTTGGACATGCCCTTCCACCTGGAGCCTAAAGACAAAGACACATTGGCACAAGGAGGATGAGGAAAGAGTTGATGCACAATGGAAAGTTCATTCATAGAAATCTTCTTTTCTTTTTTTCTATTGTTCTAAAAGTTACAAACTGAGCCTTTAAAGTAACTATATTATGTAACTGTTAAATGTTTCTGAAACTGTGTAATGTTCCATCTGATGATCATAAATTACCTGTAACAGCAAACGAGACTAACAGTGAAAAGAACACAACTTTATATAGTTTATAGTTAGTTTTATAGTTTTATATATTAGTGCCTTTGCCCAGGTCCGATTTTTCCCACAAAGTCACAACATTATTTACGGCAGGTAGACGGCACTACAGAGCACACATTCTGATGGGTCACAGACTTCTTTGTAACATGTAAACGTAAAAGCCCGTGTTAGTGAGTATCCGGCCAGGTGAAAGGTAGCAGGAGATTTCTTTATATAGGCCTTATTGTATTTGAATTTTATCTTTATAATATATCTATTATCTGTTGTAGTTATGGCTGATACTGGGGCATGGCCATCACAGAAAAGAAGGAAATTAAACAAAGAACAACTGAAAGCTAAAAAGGAAAGTGACCAGAGTCAATCTCGGTCGGGCTTTCAACAGATGGAGACAATTAGGGGATTGTAAATTATTCAAAACCGACCCCAAATTGGCCCTCAGGTATGTAATATGTCTATTTCTTTCATAAAATAACTTTACAATGATCGATGTGGTTGTACGTCAGTAGCCAACATTGAATTACGCCCCCCTTCCATTTAGCGCCCTTTTTTTCTTTTTTATCATTATTATTTCTTTTCAGTCCGTGTTTGTGTTAGCCTACTTTTTTTCTTTTTGTACCCCTGTACTTTTGTAAAGCGTCATTGGGTTTCATAACATGCGCTAAATTAATCTAAGTTATTATTACTTGGCTCGTCACACAGTGACAGTGATACCTGGTTTAGCTCACAAGACATCCAAAGTAGGCTAATTGTGCGTTCCATTTACCTCAGAACTCGGAAGCCAAAGCTGGGAATGACATCACACCCGAGTTGAATGCGTTCCATTTACATGTCATATTTTCATTGTTTTCATTAGCTCTAGCCAGGTTAGCCATTGTTAGCAATGCCAGTTTAAAACAATGCATTACGCCGTTTTTTGTGTGCGTACAAACATCGTAGCAACATGTCCACAGATAGAAGATGGACAGCACTGTGTACGACTGATTTAGTGAGACACAATATGCTTATAACTGTATGTTCCTACAGCTTTCACAACTGTTGATGCACAGGGCAGCCATGTTGGATTTTTGGCTCGGGGTACTTGGTTGCCCGAGTTCCCTGCTCGGAAATCCGAGGTCAGGGGGCGTGTTTCTGACTTTGACCTCGGAAAATCCGAGTTCCGAGTACAAACGCACTATAAATTACCGCATGCAACACTTGAAATGCAACGATGCATCTGTAACATCTTCTCTTATTGTAAATGAATGATTTTCTGTCTGAGCAAAACATTCATCACAAGTAAACAACCTCCCCGCTAACGCTAACTCTGTAATGCAGCACCGTAAAGAAAAGACCTTTACGACAGCAGGTGTGGTAAAAACACTAAGCGACCGCTAAAATTAACACTAACTGAAAACAAATAGCCACTTTAAGTAGCATCTTAGTAATCAAATTGTGTATTTAATGTGTACATAAATGGTTTACATGACTGTGCGTTATTTGCATGCATGTTTGTATTCAAATCAGCATGTCTGTGTGTGTCCATGTGAAGGGTGGTTGCTCCTAACAACAAGCTCTCCACAATAGAATGGCATGTAAATGTTTGTTCCAAGGAAAGGGATTCAGACCAGTGTGTGTGTGTGTGTGTGTGTGTGTGTGTGTGTGTTTGTCTGTGTGTGTCTGGCGGGACAAGCAGGTGGCTGTTCTTGCCCTCACATGTGCCAGGCAGCGTCTCAGAATAGAGGCACAGAGTGAACCCCACCCCTACCCGGTGCTTGGCTCACCCAAGATCTTGCTGATGGAGGAGTTGTGCATGTCCGGGAAGGCCTGCAGGATCCTCCTGCGCTCGTCCTTGGCCCACACCATGAAGGCATTCATTGGTCTCTTGATGTGGCCCGAAGAGGGAGGGGGCCGGGCCTCAGGGTAGCTTCCTGGTACCGAGATGGGCAGGGCACCTACAGTAAAGGGGGCTACAGTAAGACGACCACACCAAACTGCTGGGTTTAGAATATGTTACTCATTCCTTCTTTTAATTCCTTTTTATTCTTGTTTTTTAACCTTTTCTGTTACAGCCCTCTGGTACTTCACCTTGTTATTAACCTTTACGTGTTGAAGGGAAAGTTCATTTCACCCACAGACATCCTATTTCACATGCACTTATGATTCACTTTCCCCACCCACATTCTCCATCCTGGGTCTGTACCGGAAACGTAACGTTTCCTTTTTTGATTAAAGCTAACACACTTCAAGAAGATTATATGATAGTCTGCTGAACATGGAGGTGGTAGTGAAAGTTATTTTGGGATATTTAAATGTCAATTCAATATTCTAAGGGGGTGATATCACATTTTTTCTCATAATAACTAGTATAGTATACTGCCTTTGAAATAGAAAGATGTTTTCAAACATCCAAGGAAGGGTTCAAATTAAAAGCAACTGGACTTGGTTAATGGCGCTTCAAAGACGTTTTCGTGTCTTTAGTTCGAAAACTGTAGGGAAACCCAGCTGTTTAACCTGTATGGGGTCCTTGTCAAGATGACAATCCTGACTGTTGTAACGACAGTCATTGGAGACACCGGAGGCTTCGTTACAACAGTCAGGATTGTCATCTTGACAAGGACCCCATACAGGTTAAACAGCTGGGTTTCCCTACAGTTTCAATCCGAACTGAAGAAGCCTCTCTGATCAGACACAAAACGTCTTCGAAGCGCCCTTTAACCAAGTCCTGGTGCCCTTGATTTGAACCCTTCCTTGGATGACTATGACCTGGATGACTGAGAACCTTCACAGCCATCTTGTTGTTAAAGACATTATTATTCAATAGGAATGTAACACTGCATCGTAAAAAAATCAATATAAATGATTAAAGATTACAACCGGTTGACAAAAAAATGAATCGCGATGCAATTTTTTAATGTCCTAGGGCATAATCTACTTTTGATTTTCACTCTACGTTTGACGTCTCTTCGTGTTCGCAGTTTATTTGAAAATATTTTATTTTATTTTTGTTTAGTTATTTTGATGTGGGATTTTTTTTTAAATCTAATTATTCATTTTTCATTTCATTTTTAGTATTTAGGATCAAATACAATTCCAACACATTTGTTGTTTTGCACAGTTCATATAAATAAAGGATGATTTTCAGTCCTTTGTCTGCAGCTCATTCTGTTAAAAAAATCGCGAGAAAATTGGATCGTGAACAGAAAATCATGAATTGTATCGAATCGTGAGCTGAGTGTATCGTAGTCGTGCGCTGCCAAAACGCAGGAAGGTCTGGCGAGTCCACACAGCATTCTGGGATGGGAGAAAAATGTGCTCTGGTCTGATTCATTGGCATTTCTTTAATCAATCACAATTGTTGCACTATGTGTCGAGCGGAGCCACGATGCCGCTGCAAAATAGCCTCAAGAAGGAACTTGTTTTGGTGGAACGTGTAGTTGTTTTTGTTTTAGTCGTGCAACAGAAAACTCAGATTGGACAGATAGTCTAGCTATCTGTCTGGATTTACCCTGCAGAGATCTGAGGAGCAGTTAACCAGAGTCCTCAGAAATCCACCATAGTTTAAAATTACAACACAAAGGATGCGGAAGGTAATGGGACATCCAAAAACGGACATCCGAAAAGAATGACATCTGCCGTAAATTAGTTCATTTGTTACGGCAGAATGAGAGCAATCCCGGAAGTGGAACGTCGTGGATATAGAAGTCTATTGTAACATCCCAGTTATTCAACACATTTGACAAACGCCAACAAAGAAGGCCAACATTGAGAGTTTCCCTAGCTTTGTGGAAGACTTAGGTGTGCATATTTAGCTAAGCTTTGTTAAGGCGTCCTTCCTCAAGAATATTTTATGTTTTTCAATAAAAAAAAAAAAAAATGCAAATTTCCCCATAACTTTTGTCGTTTTGTGTCCCTTTTTGGTAGTTTTGCGTCTCTTTTTCACATCACTTAGGATCATTATTATCACCATATAACTTAATAAATAAATGACACTCAAAAAGCGTAAATAGACAAAACTTTGCTAAAGAAGTCCAACGACAATCATTAGATCTAAGTAAAGTATTTCAGTAACATTCATTCGGCTTAGGTGCTGCGCAAAAAGGCTCGGGTGCTGCACCTAAACCTTATAATGGCGGGGAAAAACACCTGGCATTATTAAACAGGCTCCTCCAGTGACACCTACCCTCAGAGTCACTGCTGAGGTGGTCCTCAGCCCGTTCGCAGTGAGAAATTCTCTCGCTGCGGGGAGAATCTTTATACTCCTGAAGACAAAGAAAAGACAAAGACAGATGAAGCCAGACATGCAGTTAAGTCATACAAATATTCACACCCAAGCACAAAGAGACAATTTGAATTTCTACTGCAATAAAAAAATGACCCAATGTGCAAGGGGTGTGTCAAGGAAAGCATGTGTTTCACAGAGTGCTATTTAAGGCAAAGAAGCTGCACGCTCATCATATCAGCTGCTGTTTAAATGCAGAGCTGTAAATGCAAAGGAAGGAAATTAAAACGCTATGGAGGAGGAAGAATGGTGTTTATTGTTCGAGGGAGGAGAGGTGAAGGAGAACTACCAACTCTGAATTTGCACAAACTATCACACCATCAGCGAATCTATCATCCATTCCCACGATGTAAAACATTATTTATCCCCGTTCGGTTGGAGTGTAATACCAAAATAGGTCAGTCATCGGTATTGGTGTTAAAGCAAGAGCAGAGGTGAGATGGAGCAGGATAATGGAGGAGAGGAGGAGAGTCACCGAGTACAGTATTACTGTGGACAAAGAGGGAGGGCAGGTGGCTCAGTCAATGCCACACTGAGGCCTTTGTGTTATTGTGAGGCTGCAACAGCTGTTGCTCCAGGACGAGCCTGAAACCAAAGCTTCAGTCGCCTCAAAGAATGAAAACCAGGACCAGAATAGAAGACAATCTTTACAAGAACCAAAACAAAAAATAACAGGCTGGGTTTTTACCGTCGGGTTCCAGACAAAAGACATAACGTTGAAATGCTTTAATGGCACTTAACAACCAACGAAAACTACACAGATGCAAGCAGAGTTCCCACTTTGCTTCACATTTGACAAGTCAAGTCATGTGTGCAATCGAAACATTTTGTACTTTTTTACTGCACCCGCGAAAAGAAGAATAACAGCAGTTTGTCAGGGGATACTGAATACGCAGCCCCTTTTCAATTACTAATAATAGAAACATCACACACATAACTTCTTTGTCTTTTTCATACAGTGTTTACTTAGCAGCATTTTCCAGAAGGCTACAGCTGGGATATTAAATCATCAGTAGAAGCATGACTCCCTGTAACCCTAAACCTGACTCTGACCCCCGATTAGACCACCTAGATGTCAGACAGAGAAAGTGAGACAGACTTTGGGTCCTATCTTGCAACAAGCGCAATTGACTTTGTACACCGACGCATGTATCATTCCTATTTTGCACCTGACGCACAGCAGACTTTTCCCTCCACAGATGCACGTCGGTAAATTAGGGAATGAACTTGCGCTCCTGGGGGCGGTTCAGCGAAAAGAGGAGGCGTGTTCAGGCGCAAATGTTCCCTGGTGCTATTTTGAGGTTTCAGAAAACAATTCCACCACTGACCAGGAAAAACCTAGTCTAAAGTCAGTGGCGCGTTATCCAGATGCTATTTTAGAGGCGCATACTTGGCCATAATGTAGCGTGAGCACAACGCGCATAAACTTTGCTTCTCTCATCTACACGGACGCAGCAGATCCCATTTTTGCAAACCATACATAGTTACAAGGAAACATAACTGAAAATGCGCTTCAGGTGTTTGGATAGGTCAGGAGGAACTTTACAGTCCAGTCCTCAAAACGTCACAGCATTCTTTGGGTCTTGTTGTGTTTTACACATTTCCATGAATCATGGATGTGTTGATGACATAAATGAGGAAATATTAGAGGACTTAAGGAGACGTGATGTTGAACTACGGCAGGATTGGACACATGAGGGTCCGGGAGTGGCGATGCGCGATGTGCTCCTGGTGGAGCGGGTGGACGGAGGAGTGGGGGGAGGAGGAAGGGGCACAACAGGAGCAGGTGGTGCGTTTGGAGGCCCACGCTCCATGGCTGCAGCAATCCTCTCCAGACTTGAGGAGATGCGCCCGAGAGGCCGCAGCAACATCGCCACCCGGTCAAGACGGGCATTTCTTACTTTGCTGCATCCCGGACAGCTCCCGCTGGCGTGCGCCAGGCAAATCCGCCGTCATAATAGCAATCTGCCATGGAACAAGCGCGCCTGCTCTTAAAGGGAATGTGAGAGGGCGCTCTGATTGGTTTATTGCACGTTACGCCCAAACCACACCTAGCTACTTCAGACCAACCCATTTTAGATTTGCATCGGGCACAAGACTCATTTATCCCGCCGGTAAAATAGCAACAGCGCCCGAGATCCGCCCACAAAGCTACTTGCGTTTCGCGTTTGATACTTGCGTTTCAGATCGTTAAAATAGGGCCTTTGAGTGTTTCCTCATATCCAGTTTGTCCAGTAAGAGGGAATTTGTATTACAAACGCCAGGTAATTACATTACGGCCTGACAGATGTCTTTGTTGATAAACTGGCCTTTTCCGAACCATCACAAGATGAGGCTTTCAATTCTGTGAGTGGTTGGATGTGGAAGCAGGAATTTCAGCCATAAAATACAGATTCTTGCTGGCTTCACCTATCCATTTACATTTCTGCAATTCAGACACAGGTGTCCGTCATATTAATGTATACCATGCCCCAGGAGAATTCTCAAGTTGTAATGGCTGACAGGTCAACTCTAAAGATAGCTTTCATAATAACAATGTATTAACTGACAATGTGGGGTCGCTTGTAGTCATGAACTTACAGATAATTATCACTATATATACACTTTATAGTGAGTTTCAGCTCAGAGTTTAGCTGTCCAAACCCACAACCTTACTGTTTTGATTCACTCTCACCACTCTCATAATGTTGTTTTTGGCCGCAGCAGGCAGCTGTTTTCAGAAAAAAAAAAGCTGCTCAGCACAGCAGACAGACACAATTAGAGACTAGCTGGTGAACATAGTGAAGCATTTAGCGCTATGAGCCAGATATTTCCCTTAGGAGTTGGTGGAGACCAAAAATTAAGCTAAAAGACAGTGAATATTGGACTTACAGTACATTCATCAGGTAGGCGGAAACATGACTCCAAATGAATAATAATATTTCTCCACAACTTCTGGATGTGTAATTTAGAAACGGTTTGCTAAGTTGCCAAGTTCACTACATCATGTCAATGTTGTGTTCACTACTTGTTTTCGCTGCCCCCAATCAGCCAAAGAAAATCACTTATTGTAGGAAGTTCCTATGACGCATGTTTGTTTGCATATTCCAAATAAATGCGCTAGTATTAAACGCTTTGGACAAATTTCATTTCAAACATTTTTGATATTTGTGTGAAAGAGTAAAAAAAATAATATACTGTATATATATATATATATATATATATATATATATATATATATATATATATATATATATATATATATATATATATATATATATATATATATATATATATATATATATGAAGAGAAAGAGAGAGGTGAAAACTGCACGGAAGATGTGAGAAGGCTCAGGTAAGAGAGCCATGCAATAACATAACATGAATTTACATTCCCTCTGTATGTGTGTTATCTTGCTGATGTAGCCTTTAAGCTAATTGTATATTCGACTCAGACTTGTGCCTTGTTAGAGTTGTTATGGAAATGTTATAGTCAGACCTAGTGAGATTGCCTGTGTGACTTTTATGTATTTTTATCTTCAGACATGAGACAGCATACTGTATTCACGTAACAAGGTGCATGTCTGAAAGGCGCTCTGAAACCTTGGGACTGCCTGTGTGGACTGTGCCGTTTGGACACCAGCTCACCATCTTTCCGCCACCATCTCTCTCCCTCTCTTTCTCCCTGTCCCTCTCTCGCTCTCCAGTGCTGTGGCCCCTCAAGAGCTGCTGGGCATCGTGGATGGCCTGGGTGACCACATCTCCGTCTCCGAGGAAACCTAAAGACAACAACACGGGTCAAAGAGGAGGAGAAAAACAAAAATGAGAAACCTAGCCTCTTTTTGTTTCTTCAGCATATTAAGTGATAACCAACACAGTTCCTGCTTTCAATTTAACCACTGTCCATTGTGTTGCCAAGCGCTTGTTACTGTGGTGTGTCTGCAATCTAAAATCATCTGTCAATCAAACACCCTGGGTGGTAATATTTCTTCTTCTCTGGCTATTGGTGTTAATGCTTATTCCCTGTTCATAGAGTTACAAATGAGTAGAAATGTTAAAAAAAAAAAAAAGCATTGCTTTCTTTGCAGTATATGATGTTTTTAAGGAAAGAGCTACAACCACATGTAAAAGCTTTGGGTTGAGTCTATGATGACAACAATAGATACAATTGTCATGTATCTATATGACAATGTCACCCATTTCAAATGTAAAACCACCATGTGTAGAATGTATTTACTTTTGATTCACAGAGATACAAACCAAACAGGGACACACTCTTCAAAGCATTGCTCCATAGCGTACCGTTAAAAAAAAGAGTTGTATAAGCATGAAGGACACCCTGTTAAACATCTTAGAGGAGCCATGGGAATGCAAAAGTTATTTTTCTTCTCACTTTTGGGGATCAGAAATTCCCACTTTCTATCATAGCAGTGTAACTGTCAGCGTAACTCACTAAGGGCAGATCGTGACGGGCTGTGGGACACTTCTCTCTGGAAGTCTCTGGACCTGTAGGCCCCGTGCAGCGCCAGTGATCCAAGCTCCAGGTTCTGCGGACTTGGTGTTTTCCCCAGCTCCAGCCCCTTTGGCTTGGAGGTCAGGTTCAGGGGCTGACTGGCTTCCTAAACACACAGTGAGAGCAGATGAGCGAGGGTGGGGCCACTTTCACACATTAAGACGCCAACGCAAACGGCAAGGGTGTGCATGTATTCCGGTTACGCACAGCAGGATTTGACATGTCGGAGCGCATCTGTCACACCTTTGTAGCATCTCTTTTGTCTAGTTCACCTCATCCTTTATTAACTTTTGTTTATCTAAGCTGTGATGATGTATCTCTGCTTGAGAACCAGCCGTGCAAATACAGTTCACAAAACATACACTCTAGGCACAATTACACACACCTATACCACACACATTAAACTTTTGAACAGAGGGTGTGGTGTATTTGAAATGCTTTTCAGCCTCCCAAATGCCAGAGAAGTAAACACTGTGTTTAATCTGGAGTGGATCACTTTCTTTAAGACACACACACACACACACACAGAGACAGGCAGGCAGACACACACACAGACACACACACACACAGAGACAGGCAGGCAGACACACACACAGACACACATACACACAGACAGACAGACAGACAGACAGACAGACAGACAGGCAGGCAGGCAGGCAGGCAGGCAGGCAGGCAGACACACACACACACACACACACACACACACACACACACACACACACACACACACACACACACACACACACACACACACACACACACACACACACACACACACACACAGAATATACAGTATATAGTAGATACACACAATGTACACTAACAAAGCCAAAAGTTACTGTTGCATTTTGGATACATAATGTAGGTGTATGCTTTAGAAATGTTTGTATTTAATTGACTTGGGAAATTAATTTGGTACATTGAGATGAACAATGAAATGTCTGACAGACAATACATAAACAGTAGTAATATTGTACCTGTCGGAAGGAACCGCTGCTCCTCTTGACAGGGGTGGGGTGAGGGTTTGGCAGCAGCTGCATGTGATAGTCCACGGCTGTGGAAGGTGTAAAACCGATGTATGAAAAACATGCACACTCAAATACGTGCGTTGTCACTGATTATGATTGAAGATTTACAATGGAACACAAAATTTGGAGCTAGCACTCGCTATAATCAGAATGTACCAATCTCCCACCACATCATGGGGGCGATTATTGTAACTATGGAATCATAACGTGTTAAAAACTAAACAAAGAAATAAGACATTAACAAAGAAAACAAAACAACAACATAAATAAGCAAATACATGTTTTTAATGGATTAAAATGTTATTTCCTGCTTCTTTTCACTAGTCATTTTTACACGCTATTTTCCCTAATGACTTTTTTATTTCATAATGCCACTTTTCAAAACTACTCTTCTTTCAGTTGAGACAACGTGGTTGGCTGTTGCTTTGGTATGAATAAGTCACATAATTGGCTTTGTCCCATATTCAATATATTTCATTTGTATTTATTCTGAACATGTTTTAATAATGTCTGCTTTGAATTTGAACCACTTACATGTTAGTTCTCATTCAATTGAACATAATTTCTTTCTTTTTTTTAAAAAGTGACAGCCGTTAAGCTCATTTTGGAATAGGGTGTTTTATCATAGCATTAGTGATAGCGTCCATGACTTTCAAAGAAAAGACAATCTCAAATCTCTGGCTATATCTGACCTCAGTCCTTCTGTCAGAACATTCTGAAGCACTCACAAACACACACACACACACACACACACACACACCACACACACCACACACACACATTTCATGAAAGCAAATGAATGGCTATCTTTTGAATTCCGCCTACAATGTTTTAAAGACTGGCCTTGTGTCTGTTATGTTTGAAAAGATAGAGAAGACAAGGTCACCCACGAGCACAGCATTTGAGACTCGTGAAGGCAAGACTGCACAAAGCAGCGGCTTTCTAAGCTGTACCCTGTATAGCTTGCTATCTGTACAAGCATTACGTGTGTGACAGCTATCATCAACCACATTGTACATTTGTTCTGGACTTTTTTCAAAAAGAAAGACATTGCAGCATGGATGGCACCAACAACAACAACTTTTAAGCACAAACTTTCCGGCCTTGAATGCATGCAGTCACTGTCAGATATGTTTAATGTTGATTCTGTCTTCACAACAAGGAATGTAAGAATAGGGTATGAAAGAACTGACAAACCGACGAGGTAACTTCAGGTTCAACCCAGGGTTTTCTGTATCACGACGGTGGATCACTTGTTACCGGGTAAAATCGTCGTGGTAACTTATGCTGAACACCTAACCTGCACGGGAGCAGGTTATGTTGGAGATTAGAGATCAACCAGTGTAAAAGCACCGTCTACGGACCAATCAATACTCAAATGATAACGGCGTCACCGTTCTTAGAAGATCCGGAGGAGCTTGGTACACGAAGAGAGAGAGGTGCGCTCAGAAAAGTTAAATCATATAGAGACCGACAACCCCGTTAACATTCCCTGATGGGTATTTTTATGAAAGATATAGATTGTCAGCGGAGGGAATTACGTATAGGCTATTTGTCGGCTTCTTGAGCTGTGTGTTGCCAATGTGCACATCGGTTTGAATTATGTTTTTATATTTTTTTATTTTCTCTCACGATCGCTTACCACTGCCAGGGTTGCAACTGATAATATGAAAGGCTAAAGCAACGACAGTTTATGGAAAGCAAAAGTGTAATCATGGTCAGATCTTGTGCCTGACTGATGGGGAAGTGATATTGATAAGCGTTGTGATTTACGCATAACAGCTTTTTTTGCCAGCTTTCCTTCCTGCATTTTTCCTGTAAAACTGCATCTGTGTTCTTCATATTTATGTAGAATTATAGTTTGCTCTTCTTATGTAAAATATGCGGCTCTGGTAGATGTTTGCGATTGGTCACGCTGTGCAAACACCGCCTCTTATATGTGATTGGGAAACCCTGGGTTCTGGGTTGATTGAACTAGTTGTTAACCACCGTCGTGACACAGCTTATGCAGGACCACGGTTGTTAGGTTAGGTGAAATACATGTTGCATGTTGATCTTGATTCGTAGTACAGGCCTCACGTGGAGAAACACTTTGGAGGTTTATCAAAATATCACAATGACAATAAAAAAAGACTAAAACATAGAATACAATACAGAGCGTTATTGAGCCCCTTATGAATCATAATGCTTATTTTCTATGATTCTAAATTAATAATGTAGCGTTGTTAATAACGATATGTTGACAGAACAAAAAAGGCCAAACTCAATCGCAAGGGCACGGTGCAGCACTTAGTAAATAGTTAATTTTCTTCATAGTCAAAGAAGATGAGCACTTGAGGGAATTTGGGATTTAACTTTGCCAGACGAAGTTGAAGTCTTTTGACAATACGGAGACTAATGTTAGCCGAGTGGAGCGCCCACTTCTAGCCGCTAAGAACGAGCAGTAACACTGTATTTGAAGGGGTGTGCAAAAGACTGAAATGACACCGTCATTATTATGACATGACACCTGTCATTACCATGAAGGAGTCATTTTGACTGTTCATGGGTTAGGGTTATGATACATGGCACATTTAATCCAAAGTTGGCATTGTCCGAGATGTCTTTGTCATAACAACTTGACTTTAATGAAGACAATGATCTCTGTGTTGTGACAACCTGTCAATGTCTTTGTAATGGCAACTTGACATTAACAAAGACAACATAACATCATAAATATGTCATGACAGGCCCAATTATCAAACTTTCATGAACTATTTAGCTTTATGTGTTAACATTACATCAAACTGGATTTTACATTGGCTGTCATGAGAGCATTAGAATTGTGTCATGAATAGTTTTCCTTAACCTCAAGTAAAGTGAAACAATTTGGACCTGTCATGAAGTTTGATATGCTCATCAAGTATATGATGGTTGACTTCAAATAAAGCGTTACCGAACAAACTGACCACTGAAGATACAGACAAAAACATCTGGTCTGTGTGGAGCAATGAGGAGACTGCAACCTTCCTCAAATTAATTTATTAAACAATTGACATATTTCAATCACATTTTCCACAGTTTTTGTTTGTTTGGGGTTTGATTGTTTTTGTAATTACGTCATCTTGTTGCAGTGGCACACGACTGAAGAATGAGCACCACTGACAGTTCTCGATGCACCCAACTCCTAATACTTGAATAACAGTGGTGGATTTCCATCCACGTACATTTGCATTTTCTCTTGCCGATTTTCTGAAAATTTGGTTTACATTTGCATTACATTGGGATGAAAACCATGGAGACCATTTGGCTTAACAACTAGTTGTGTTTTTACAGCGCAATTCAGTGGAGTAAAGACACGTGAATGAGCACACAGTAACTGGAAAACAGTGGTAACACTGGAATAAGAGCCTGAATCTAGTACCCCATATTTTAATCGAGAAATGTTTTGAATGGAGAATCGATTTGGAGTAGATTCTTTTTTTCATTTTGCCATTACAACAATAGATTTATGGTTTCATGTGGGCCAACTAGGCCTGCACAACATATCGTTTTTTTTTTTTTTTTTAATCATCATCGTGATATCAACTGGCGCAATAAACACATCGCGAAAGGCACTCAGAGATTTTTTGTGTTAGAAGAAGGTATCAGTAAAAAAACTGCACTTTAAAATGCAACTGTTGTTTTTTTTTTAGTGGTGCCTTTTATATTTAATTAAATGTTCAATTTGTAGAACTGAGTTCCCTTTGATATCCGTTTATTTATCGCAAATGAAGCATAGCGCAAGTTCTGGCAGGTCACGGAGTCAAGCTCGGCTATGATCTCAGCTCATAGCTGACAGTTCCTAAGCCGGCACACCAGCTGATGGCTCAGCTGATTCCCTCTTTTGATTGGATTTCCAAATAGCGTGCTCTATTTAAACTGCTTCTCCCAGCCTACCTTGCTGCATCTCTGTTAGCACTTGCAACCCACTTCCACCCCAGCTCCTCCTTTTAGTTTATGTTGTCTGACTTAATTAATGTCGTGTCTCTGTCATTGATGCTGCTCTGTTCTGTACCCTATGGGTATCCTGCACTGCTGCTCTCCCCGCTTAAGGCTTTCCATGTATGCACATGGAAGGGCAGGGAGGTGTGCTCTCCCTGCCTCATGCTTTCCACGTATGCACGTGGAAGTATGGGGAGGCCCCAGAACAGAGCCATTCCGCCAAATAGAAATTGCAGATGAATTAATGTATTTTGACAAAGTGTCCTGACTGAATTCATATTGTTATCGCAATATTTAACAACAAGCCAGGGACAGAGAGGTCAAAAACCTTATGAGGAACTGTTAGTGTGTCTTTAGCTAATTTCAAGACGTGTGTCTTGAAATGACGCACTTTAGGAGTCCATCCTCCCAAATGCATAAAAACAAATGCATTCTGATAATGTAATCAGGTTACTCTGCAGGGTCTTTTGTTTGAATAAAGATCTTAGTTGTAGCACCATCTCGGTCTCCTTGAAAAAACCCTTGATCAGTATAATCGGCAACTATAAAAATCCACAACATTATCTCATATGGTGCACCCCTTGTCCCAACCCCACTATCTCTTCTCAAGGTTGGAACCTGTCTGTTAGCTTTGATGACTGACCTGGCTTGCAGGGGATTGGTTGCAGTGGCAGGGCCATCTGGGGGTCAGAGGTGACGGAGAGGGACTGAGTGTTGTGGTGGAAAGCCGGGATCATCACGTAGGGCATGTTCACCTGCTGGGACAAGGCAGGACAAATACTCCTTACATAAAAGTTCTTGTCTCATTTGTCTGAAACACAGATTTCTGAAATGCAATTCCAGGGTGCGATTTGTCAGGGGGGATGCGTAGGATTTCCCCCCTTTCTGGTCTACATGTCCCTGCCTCTGCTGAATTATTTTTTATCCCTGGTAGGGACTAAATGTACCCCCCCTCACAGTGATCAATGCTACTTCACTAATAAACCATATATTATATACCTTACATAGAAGTATTTCAAACTAAGTAAAGTGCTGTAATGTGATCAGTCTATAGTGCCATAGAAAGATAAAATCTGAGCAGCAGTTGCTGGTTGGATTTAGCCGCTACAGAGCTCCGGGACGCCGGCTACCAGCGGCAGTTGTTCGGCCACCAATAGGTGACTGCAAGCCGGCTACAGGCACCGCCAGACAGCGGTGCTTTAAGGGGCCATGTAGTGGAGTTTAGCCAGAAAAAGTTAGCGTCATGTGGCGATGACAGTTAAGTTTAGGCACCAAAACGACTTGTTAAATTTAGGAAAAAGATTGTGGTTTGGATTTAAACACTCCGGAGGAACGAACAAGTGTTTCTTGGGTGAAGGTATTTTGTTTTCACAGTGAAATTAACTCGGCTCTCCGGCTTGAAAGCGCTGTGTTTTATGTTGACACCACGTTGAGCTATTTCATTTTGAGATTATTTTCCACTCAATATTGAAGTTCATAAATAAGTGTTTTGGCATGGCAGGCCGAGTAGCACTATATCCATGGTATTGAAAGTGGGATTTAATTCTTGCATGCTTTGTTTTGTTGTGCATTATCAAAAAATCGCACCCTGAGAACTTCTCATTTGTAATTATGATCCCATGCTAGGGCTGTGGTATGTGAAAACATGTGAAGGTTATGAGGGGAGCTGACCTGGATCTGCTGCTGAAGCAGGTTGATCTTGTGCTGCTGCTGGATCAGCTGCTGCTGCTGCTTGGCGATCTGAGACACAAGACATGCTCATTCTCACACACACATCACAGACTGTATACAGACAGACTTTCAGGGCCTTAAACGGTCAGGCCCCACAGTATATCCGAGACCTTTTGAAGCCGTATTTCCCTAGCCGGACTCTTTGCTTGCAGTCCCTAAGACTCGTTATAAGACCTACGGTCTTGCTCCCAGACTGTGGAACGCCCTGCCCCTGTCCGTGCGTCTGGCTGACTCTGTTGTCTCTTTTAAAAAGGATCTGAAAACTTGCTTATTTAGGAAAGCTTTTGGTTGATGGGTTCTCACTAGCGTCCCTTTCTTTTGATATATGTATATGCATTTTATACTGTTTGTTCTACCTATTCTGTTGTACAGCACTTTGTGATTTTATCTGTGAAAAGCGCTTTATAAATAAATTTTACTTACTTACTTACTTACTTACACAAGTGCACAATGCAATTCACTGCAGAATGTAGGAATCGTACCCTGTATCCCAATTACATACAGAGACGGCCGTTACATGTGCAACATCTGTTATTTATTCACTGCTGCTACTTATGTTTACGCTGTACTTTATTTATGTTCACACTGGACTAGAATAGCATTTGTACAATCCATTGTTTTAGCAACATCATCTTTTCACCCCAATCTTACTTTTTAACCTAATCTCACTTTACTTCTACTTAACATTTTTTTTATTTCTTGCACTGTAGCTATATTGCTTTATACATGTATTAACTATCTCTTTTCTTACTCTTATTTCTACCTTGAACCTAACTGTGAGCAACTGCAACTGAACAATTTCCCTGAGGGGATCAATAAAGTATTCTGATTCAGATTCTGATACTTAATATACTTAACATAAATTCTAAAAATTAATAAATACCACATTGATAGTGAAAAGACAATTAAAATATACTGAGAAATGCCTGCATGCATTACAAATACACTACTACACATTGTATATTGAGATGATATATATGACATATTTCAGATTACTAAGACGCCTTAGTAGAAGAATATTTCAAAACAGAGAACTGGTTAAGCTGAAAAAGATTGAAATGAATCACAATGAAATCACACATCTTTTTGTCAAATTCACAGCTAATTAAATTGGCCTACAACACGATGACTCTGTGCTGTTGTCTCGTCGTGTCTTAACAAATCTCAAACAAAGATCGCTTATCATTTCGTCTCTCTAATTTGCCTAGTCCTCATGCATCTTCATATGCAGTCAAAACACAAACATTCATTCATAATTTCATTATCACTCCAATACAACTCTGTAACTATTTATTCTTTAACTCAGGCTGAAGTTGTTGTTTTTATTTGTGTTAATTGTTGTGTGGTTTGTGTTGTATATTCTTCATGTGATGTCTTCCTGCTGCATTCAAATTGCCCTTTTGGGATAAAGAATAAACTGAACTCAACTGAACAAATGTACAGAAGGGGCTTTTAGTTCCTGATTTAGTTCCTGGTTACTTAGCTTCTGCTCAGCTTAGGTCTGTCCGGTCAGAAAGGCTCATTCTAGTTTTCATCAAGACAGAAATTAGTTTGAAGTTCGGTCCTGTTTGTATGTTTTTTATGAGAACGATGGTAGACACATTAGGGGTGTTGTAATTAATCATTGCATCGATGCATCGCGATGTGGACCTAGACCATTCTGCATCGATGCAGTGACAGACCCTAATCAATTATTGCCTAATCATTAGGGGTGCACAATTTAGAAAATGTCACGATTCAATATCAATTTTTAGGCTCACAATTCAATTCAAAATCGATTTTCGATTCACAAATGATTCTCGATTGAAAAAACGATTCACAGTATGTAAATGTAGTTACTTTTCCCATGTATGTATGTATGTATGTATATATATATATATATATACATATATATATATATATACATATATATATATATACATATATATATATATATATATATATATATATATATATATATATATATATATATATATACACATACATACACACACACACACACACAGTATATATATCTTATACATCCCTTAGCACATTCATGTGGATTTTTTATTTAGTTTATTTAGTATCTTTTATTGTCCATATTATTCATGTGGATTTGTTTGTTATTTGTTATTTTATCATCCTGTTTATGATGTATGTGTATGTTGTGTGTGATGTCTGTAAGCTACTGGGACCTTGAATTTCCCCTTGGGGATCAATAAAGTATCTATCTATCATGTGATTGCAGTAGACATACAATAAAAATAAATAAATATATAAATCGATTTTAAATCGGTAGAGCTTGAATCGCGATTCGAATACGATTACATTTTTTTGCACACCCCTACTACATGGTACTTGTTTTTGCCTTTTGTCTGTTGTCTGCTGTGTTTAGACTCCGCTACAGTCAGGAAGTGTCTTGTATAAGACCAGATACAATAAAAAGGAGAGTTCATATATATCTGACTGCTTGAATTTGTCGATGGAAAACTGTGTGTAGCAATATATAATATTTAAGGAGGTGACCCATCGTGATATTGAATCGATATGAATCGCTGACGACAGGATAATCGTTATCGAATTGAGTCATGAGACCAGTGAAGGTTCACACCCCTAAGACACGTGATTGAAATTTTTGAGTCTTTCATTTGTGCATATACAATAAAAATGGGGGAAACAATTAAATATACAATAACATAAAAAATGCACAGGTGGGATAAAAAAAAAATCCCAAGGGCTTGTAAAAGGAACCCACCTAACATTCAACTTAAAGACAGCTGTACATGCTTGCCACCAATTTACAAAACCTCCTCTGAGTGCTACCTGTTCCTGCTGTTGTCGAGCCAGCTCCATCTGCTGCTGCTGTTTCTCCAGCAGCAGGGCGGCCATGTTCCTTTGCTCAGAGTGGGCTCCTAGTAGCTGCTCCCGCAGACCGCTCAGCTGGTTGATCATCATCAACAACTGGAGCTCCTTCTCTGCCAGAGCCTCTGGGGTACCTGGAGCGGGTCAGAGGGTCAGGTTTCTATAAAAAGCGCCTGAGCACTTATGTTTAACGACAGACTGTGCCATGATCAGTGTTGGATGGTAAAGGGACTATATATATATATATATATATATATATATATAGTCCCTGTCTGGATTTACCCTGCAGAGATCTGAGGAGCAGTTACCTATAGTCTTCAGAAATCCACCAGAGTTTAGAACACTAACACAAAGAAAGCGAAATGTGTGGGACATCCGGCCTAAAAAGAGGGACATCCAGCGGAATTTCCGGCGGCACCTGAACAATCCCAGTGGTGGAACGCCGTCGGTATAGACTAACCTCTACATAACGTACGATACTATTTTCAAAAAATGACAGCTTTATTTTTTGTACTTTTTGACATGGTACATAAGGTTTTCTGAGTTGAAACACCCCTTGATTTCATTGACTAAAACAACAACCAGGGCTATGTGGTTTCTTGCTCATTCTAAAAAAAAGGAAACTATATTTATGTTTTTTTTTCCATCACTTGCCAAATCTACAAGCAAGGGCAACAACTAAACAGAGTGAAATATTATAGATGAATAAACACTGAGATAATCTGATAACAAAGCAAAACCACACATTAGACCTAAGTGTAGTTACGACAGGGACGATGGCATGATCAAGGCTGGGTCCCTCTGAACATCACAAACTCTGTCGCCTGGTGATAAGATATATAAGTTGGCAAGTTAAGTCCTCCTGCTTCTCTCTCTAAAGATGTGTCTTTTTGTTTGTTTCTATATTTTTGTCCCAACAGATGAAACCAACAATACTGACAGCTAAATTATCCAAGCAGTGGTGTACCAAATTACTGCACGCAGCCTGGTATCTTTTGAAATGTGTAACGAGTGTTATAACATTGTCTTCAGTTAACAAAGCAGATAAGGATGATGGCAAATAAAAAAATAATAAAAAAATAGATATTTGCACAATCGATTAGTAATGTGTTGGAAATAATGGGATGTAAGTAGTATATACATGGTTTAAGGGTGTTGGTAGTGTTTGAAAGCTGACCTTTCAGTTGTCCTGCCCCCACTGTGCTTTTATCCAGAAGTTTCTCCTTCCAGTCAGCATTCAGCAGCTTCTCAATGGTAGGCATTACTGTTAACAGGACACAAC
The DNA here is from genome assembly GCA_023631565.1 of Gymnocephalus cernua. NCBI lineage: Eukaryota > Metazoa > Chordata > Actinopteri > Perciformes > Percidae > Gymnocephalus > Gymnocephalus cernua. The sequence goes on along the minus strand of CM042428.1, from coordinate 37,837,894 downwards.
AACAGGTACTCAGCAGAGCCGCACAGGGCTGCACCAGATGGCGTGAAAAATATATTCTGTCAAATAAAATCTATCTGACACCAAACTACTTTCTCAGCCTCTTCTCTGCCTTCCTAATGGCATTGATTAAAGAGGACTTTTGAGGTACCGAAGGACAGAGGTTGTTTGTGCCTCTGGGAGAAGTTTTTGAGTGTTTGAGTGAATCGATATTTGGACAGAGAACAATCCAAGGTCAGCTAGTGGAGAACATTTGAGAAAAAAACAAACAAAGGCAAGGAGTGCTGGCTGGTGAAAGACTTGAGGGCAAGAAGAGTCTCGGGAGCAGCTCGGAGAGCAGCTTTTACTCGACATGTGATTGACAACAACATCCTCGCTGCGTTAAACTGTCACATCTACGCATCGATTTTCAGCAGACTGCATTGTTTAATGCTGAATAGCAGTAGAATTTAGTGCACTTAAAGACATAAGATATGGAGGCGTCAAAGTCTGTTCGGTGAGAAAATTGTATAGATGTTTGTATAAGCGAGTAAGAGATAAGGACATACAACTGAGATGGAGAACGGAGAAAGGCTGCACAGTTGCAATGATACCAATGTTTCAAATCCAATATTGAGGTGAGTAGTGAGTACTTGAGGTGAATTAAGTATAGCTCCAAATACAAGTCAATTTACAGTCGCAGTAGAAACAGACACATATATTGCACCAAATTTCGCAGAGATTTTCACAAAAATGTATGCCCTCAAAATAATGTATATTATTAAAACACAATTATGTGTTATTTTTAACCTGGATCTCATGTTTCTATTGGTTACAGAATGACGTTCACAACTGATTGCCTTACGGCTTGTGTAATGTGTTGCTGTGTTGTCAGATCACAGCAATCACTGTGATGTGTATAATGTTGCCATAATCCAAAAGCGGAACGTTTTTTTTTTAACTTAACAAACGCCACATTCTGCGTCTAAAGTTAACTAAGTAGTTTTGGTGCCTAAACATAAACAAACTGCGACCATTTTACAACGTTAAAGACGTGTTTAAAATCACAACCTTTACGTTCAAAACCGTGAACGCCGTTCTCTGGTTTAGATAAAAGGTTGTACTTAGTATTTCCGCCACTCCTAGGGGCGCTGTTTTCTAAAATGCTCCTAAGGTAGGGAACACACCACCCGTATCGTCGTATGGTTTGGAGGACATGTTGGTGAATTCCAACGTCAACATGCTAACATGCTCGCAACGACAATGCTAACATGTACTACACACAAAGTTTAGCTGATGTTTTGCAGGTATTTGGTTATAAATCTAAATATTAGGCAAAGGGAAATTTGACTTCATGATGGCGCTACAGGAAAAGTCAGGGGATCATCAACGTTATTCAGATGTATACTCTAGGGACTGTGAATATCTGTAGGTAATTACACGGTAATCCATTCAATAATTGCCGTAATATTTCACTCAAAACCAAGAATGTCAACCTACTGGTGGTGCTAGAGGAAAGAGGATCCCCAAAGTCACTAGGATTCACCCTGTGGGGACCATGAATATCTGTAGCTAATTACATAGTAATTCATTCAATAGTTCAATAGCAATTTAAGCCTGGCCATCCGTAGAGCCTAAAAACAAGACCCAAGTTGTGGTAAACCATAGTTACACTTTAGTATTTAAAAAATACTATTTTTGTTGTTTTATGAATCATAAATTATTAGGCTAGACAAAAATTGTCACTGATGGATGCTCAAAAACAGCATATTAAAAACAGCTGTGTAAAAAGCTAGTAAGACCCCTTGGGTTTAAATTATTTTGTCAAATATTCAAAACAGGTTAACAGATAAAAACAGTGTACAGAATTAACACTCAGTCTGCACAGCCATGGTTCTAAATAACAGGAGACATGCCTTCAATGTCACAAACAGAAGATATTTTTTTTCCGTTGTATATATAATGCACCAAAGTGCAAGTTATTAAATGACCAATACTAGGATATCTTCTTCTGCCAATCGTATGATTCCTTGACAGCTCTATCAACACTAGTCCTGACACTGCAGAGTAGACATTTAACAGAAGACTGTGTTTGGAGTTTAGACAGACCTTCCTTGAAGTTGGATTGTCCTTCTGGTCTTTCATGTGTCCTGGCCTCCTTCAGTCCCAAGGGGCTTCGTCTGTGAGGCAGCTCCTTACCTGGAGAGCCCTCCTGTCAGGGCAGTCAGGGCACACAAAGAGACCGTCAACTGACAAAGCATCAGAGCAGGGCTGGGCAATATATCAATATTGATATACGAGGCTAGATATCGTCTTCAATTTTAGATATCGTAATATCGTAATATGACATAAGTGTCTTTTCCTGGTTTTAAAGGCTACATTACAGTAAAGTGATGTCATTTTCTGAACTTAGCAGATTGTTCTAGCTGTTCTGTTATTTGCCTTTACCCACTTAGTCATTGTATCCACATTACTGATGATTATTTATCAAACATCTCATTGCATAAATAATTTGTGAAAGCACCAATTGTCAAGCCCACAATATTGTTGCAAGATCGACACCATACCTCAGTCAAAAATACTAATAATTTAATTTTCTCCATATCGCCCAGCTCTACATCAGAGCAGGATAAGGAAAAGTATGGTAACCCGTTTTAATAACCATAACTGACAAATGGTAAATTGAAAGTTAAATCAACTTTATTTAATAGTTACTTTAGTGTTAACAAACAATGAAATGATGATTTATAATGTTTACGTATTATTTGTAATGCTATAATTTATGTTATTTATCATTAGTTTAGTGTAACATTTATGAATGTAGATGATAGTTCACACTCTGTCAATGCTTAATCATTGTTTTGTATTATTAAGTTGCAACTAATGCTTATAAGAATTCATTCATGATAAATAAGTGGTTTATTAAGCATTAATATTAATGAGCCCCTTTTAAATGTTTTGGTGATCTATAACAGAGATGATTATTGAATATTTGTTCATTGATATCTAAATAATGTTTATAAATGCTTTACAAAGTATGCATTAACCATTAACAAGGTATTATAATCACAAGTTGTAACTTTATAATAGCCATCCAAATAATGTTTACAAACAATTTCTTAAATCATATGATAATCATTAACAAATACTTAATAAAATATATAATATGTCATGATGTGTGCAAGAATAATTTGTTAAAATAACACCAATTAAAGCATTACTAATATTCAGTGTTATTAATTACCATGTCATTGTTTGTTAACAGTAATATAACATTAATATTAATATAATATTAATTTAAGTTTAATTGCCTATCAATTTACCATTTGTTAGTGCTAGTGTTACTAAAAGTACATGTTGTCATTTGACATATCAATCGGTGACACTTCATTTCCTAAAATGTCGCGCCTTTCATAATATCCTTACCGAAGGGGATCGGGAGAGCGGTGGGGTCAATTGGCGGGCCTCCAGTGGATGATTTCCTGACCAATCACGTGAGGGAGACCTCTTAGGAGGTTCAGCATTGCTAATGACTCCACCCCCTCTGCAAGACTCCTCCTGTTCTACTTTGACACCGACACTCGCCATGCTGACATCCCCGCCAGAGAGGAGGTGCAGTGCTGGAGGGCTTGGCTCAACCATTCTGTTGAAAGACAAACACAAGGCACAGAACTCTCATTTGGGTGTGGTGAGGTTTGGGCACTTGCTATGCCAATTTTGGTTTGTTGGTTGAGAAAATTACAGCAGAAAGCAGAAATCAAGATAACAAACAGGAAAACTCTAGGAATCCACAAATACTGTACATGTCACACCAGGTAATCTGTGCAGCACTTCTAATCTAATCATGTATCACATTGAGACGATGCTAATGCAGGGTTATTCCTGCATGTGTACGTCTCTGCCTGTTTCACCTCTACCTACTTGTGTGAAATGAGGAACTCTACAAGATGAACATTAAAACAGCTATTTGAAAAAAGTGGGATGACTCTGTGGACAAGACTAAGTTAACAGTGGACAGTTATGCTAGCGACTCTGCGAGGCTGTACTTAGGTTCAGTGACGCTTTCTGCTAACTGCTAACATTAGCATGATAACATGGTTACACTGAGAATGTTAACATGCTGAGGTTTATCAGGTATAATGTTTACCATGTTCACCATCTTAGTTCATCATTTTAGCATGCTAACATTTGCTGATTAGCACTAAACAGTAAGAACAGCTGAGGCTGATGGGAATGTCATTTTTACAGGTATTTGGTCTTTAACCAAAGTATTGGACAAACGTTTGCCCTGATTATGCCGCCAAATGAAAGCTCAGAGGATTAAAGTCATTACAATTCATGGGGACAATGAATGTCTGTTCAGCAGTGAAGTTGATATTTTACAGTGAAAACGTTGACCTGCTGGTGGTGCTAGAGGAAAATACAGAGGATCACCAAAATCATTAGAATGTATCCTCTAGGGACCTCGAATATCTGTGATAAAGTTCATGGCGATCCATCCAATAGCTGTCATGATATTTCCCTCTGAACCACAAATGTCAAACCTCATGGTCACGCTAGAGGAAAGGTCAGAGGACAACCAAAGTCAGTAGGCCTCATCCTCCAGGAACCATAAATATATGGACAAAATGACATTGCAACCGATTAAATAGTTGTTAGATATTTCACTCCGGGCCACTGGTGCAAGCATGGCTAAAAACTGCGCTGAACAATTATGTAAGCCATGTATGCCATCAACTGGCCCTTGTAAATTCTCAAATAATGGCATTGAAATACTACCCCTGGGACATGGTCAACACGAACAGATAAAGGCTGGCCCCTATTTACTAGATGGGTGGAATAACCTGTACTATTATGGCTCACATGATGAATCAGCTGCTCTTTTCAACACTCAATTCTCTTTTTTTCTCAGCAATTAATTCCAATTGGTACAACATTGCAGTTTTTTCAACCTATGTTAAGCTACAACCAACATTAAAAGTCCACCTGGACAGAGGGATTATGTCCTTTGAGCCAAATCGTGAAACATTTGTGCAGAAAATGTTGACTTTCACTGATGGTAGCTTGACAGCGATTAAAATTAGATTGGAATTCATTAGTGAGTAAGAACAGAGTTTCTGTTAAAAAAGAAAAAACTGAGAGCAGAGTGGTGAGTATTACTTAACTCATTTTTTTTTTTTGCAGTGATGGATTTATTACAGATAGATTTAGAACAGTATAGATATAGGGTGTCTGTTTCACCAACGATCGAGAACCTGTTTAACGTCACTGCTGAAGTCAACTTCAAGGGTTATCCCTGAAAGTCATAGCCAGGCTTATTGTCTAAGTGTGTGTGTGTGTGTGTGTGTGTGTGTGTGTGTGTGTGTGTGTGTGTGTGTGTGTGTGTGTGTGTGTGTGTGTGTGTGTGTGTGTAAAACAGTGAATAATAGAAGGCTTTAGGGGAGGGAGACAGACAACGCCTCAGTGAGGAAGAAAGGGAGAGAAAGAAAGAGAAGACAGGTTGAGTGAGAGAGGCTAGAACCACAACGAACTTGAACGAATCAACTTAGGCTTGTATGTGTGTGTGTGTGTGTGTGTGTGTGTGTGTGTGTGTGTTTCCCAGCTCTGCAGCAGCAGGAAAGAAAAACACAGCAGACAGCAGAACAAAACAAACAGAACACACAAGGGCAAAAAGTGCACATATATATTAAGAGGCAGAAAAAAACCCATTGTTGGAGCCGGGGAACAAAGGAAGCCAGGACAATGGGGGAGAGGCTGACAAAAGCTGCCGGCCGCAGGAAACAGGCCGGATAACAATGCCAGCGGAATGTGCCGACCAACTCGGGAACACGGCAAAAAAATGCGGAGCGCCACCGTTCTGCGGAAAGCATAATAATGATTAGAGCCCCCCTCTACTTCACCCAGCTCTCCCAGCCTGCACACTGTGTTTCCGAACAAAGGCACCTGTCTGCCAGGGTCCAAGGCTCCAAACCTCAGTGATGTATATGCAAGGGTGTGTGTGTGTTGAAGCTACATCAATAAAATACAGTTTTAAGCCTCAATACCAAAGTGAGGCTAAAACAGTAAAGTCCACCTTATCTTCTATCAACTGACATGCAATGATTACCTTTTTTTTGTGGGAATGCTTGCTGGGAATCTTCAAATCTCCAAACAGGGAGTGATGAATCAATGACTCAAGTAGTGCAACACAAGAGTGACCTGAGCTCTGGCAGACACATTTGGAATGAATCGCCAGCAGGACACACAAGTTAATGCATTCTAATTGACTGTATTTGTGAGTGACAGCTCAATACAATCAACCTATTGTTCTTCTGCAATGAAAACATTCTGAGAATTAAAAAGGTGCAGAGTTTTCTTAGAAAACTTCTACTTCAGTTTACATTCTTTTTTTCTCACCAAACCACATTGTGTGTGTCCTTGAGGCTTAACAAACGTGTTCAGTGCTTTTCCTTTCTCAAATGTACAGCTGTTTGTTCACACTTACTGAAACCTGCATTGTTTAAATCCATGTGTAATAGCTAGCACTATTCTGTTTGCCTTTTCCTGGCGCAATGCTACATCTCAATGCAAATTACTGCCACCAACCATGCATGAAACTGAATTACAACTCATGCATGCTCATGAATGTACATATACAAAGAAAACATGGACCCACTAATCAAAACACTGCTCCACTGCACTACTAGTGGTCAAAAACTCCACACAGTACAAGTACAAGTTACACCCTATGTAAACTCCATCAACTGCTACTGCATCTACAGACACTTTAAGTATTTTTTTCAAATATTAGTATTTGTGGGAGCCTTAGCATTTTACTTTATTTACATTATCTTAATTTTTCGATTTATACCTCTGCCAAGGAGGTGACATTCTTTGCTTGGTATGTCTGTCGGCAGAATTACGGAAAAACTGCTGGCCTAGTGTTCATGAAACTTGGTAGAAGGGTGAAGCATGGGCCACGGGGGAGACAATTAGAGATTGGAAAGGGTTTCAATAACGAGGCAGATACAAATTATTTAGACATCAGATATTTGTAAAATGGTAACATTGTATTATCATATCACGACAAGTTCACTAAAATGTATGTAAACAACAGTCATGTTCCCATCAACGCATTTTGAAGTCTTGCATTAGAAAATGTTGATGGAAACGGCAAAAGTCGGAAAAACTTCCTCAAATTCGCAAAAAAGTTGTTACGCTCGCTTGAGGTTGTTTTTACCTTTTTCGAAAAAGAGTTATTGCGCAAAATGGGAGACACTTTACCAATAAGTTGTGACGTAGCAAACATGTAACTCACATGACTATAATCCCGGTATCCATCAGATGGGGGAAGGATCGGGAAATGGGTCCCATTTAGTACACTTGTGGCACAAGGTGCGTAGTGGAGTTGTGCCTCAGCCACGTCGGGTAACACAGCGCTGAACGGTTGTCTCGCTGACACCAAATATCTCTGCCACAGCCCTGTATTCTGCACAGGTGGCCAACTTGTACAATGCTACCTCTCTCCATTTAGCCAAAGAACTTAGCTTCTAAACTCTTTGATTTAGCAAGCCGGTTTGCAATCCACAACCATGCGTAACGTCAACTTGTGACCAAAATACGCTTTGCGTAGTCTAGTTTATTCGCTCTAAACCAGTTGATGGAAACGCTTCTAATTTGCATTTTCTTTTTTTCTTCTTTTTTGTGACATTTTAAAAGTAAAAATTTGCTTGACAATTAGATGGAAACATGACTAATTATACTAAATTGTCACACAGTAAAAAAAATCCTTATTAACCATTAGGATGAAACCCATCCACTTGTTACTTCTTGTCCAGTGCCTTCTGGTAGAAGAAACCAGGTACACACCTTTACCAATAACGAGAGACACTTTGATGTAACTGCTGCATGGAGTTTGGCAACATGAAAGAAAAAGCCAGCATTCTGCCAAATACATAATACTGTTGTTACTGCATTTCAACACAAAACCACCTGTCGGCCAGAGCTGTAAACCTGCACAAATTGTCCATTTATGTGTGTGTTGAATCATAATAAAACTATTTCACACAGCTGATGGTAACTAAAAAGCCTGGTAGCACATTAAATACAGCGCTGGGAACAACATCACTCCAAGTCATTTGATGCCACCTGCTTCACTGAAGTTGACTTTGAACACAATATCACACGTGCATGTGTGTGTGTGTGTGTGTGTGTGTGTGTGTGTGTGTGTCTGTGTTTGGGCCAAAATCTTGTTTTCAGGTCTAGAATTTCAATTTCCTCAACAAAAAAAAGCTGTCCCGTAATCTAAATGCTGTTTCCAACAAGCTCTGATACTTGTCTTCTGTGGTGACCATTGGAATCATATAGGAGCCATCAGCACACCCACACGGATCTGTATCAGCCTAATCCTGTCTGATTGCTATTTTCAGGTCCTGTGTGTGTTTATTTGGGAGCGTTAGGAAGGAATGAAGATAGAGGGATGAAGATGGAGAGGTGAGAAACTGTTTAGCCAACACTGCAGCAGCCACTGTGGGTATCAGTGAGGGGTTGATTGTTTGACGTTGGGGGGGTTGGGGTCGTGCTGGCAGGGGTAACAGACTGAGTTTTGTCCCACGGTGAGTTATTCCTGGGTCTCCCCTCCACGTTCCACAGAGGACTGGACTGTAGAGCTGCCACAGGTGGCTTTCACACGCCTCTGCACAGACTCTCTGTGTGTGTGTGTGTGTGTGTGTGTGTGTGTGTGTGTGTGTGTGTGTGTGTGTGTGTGTCACCCAATGCAGAGGTATGCACTGAATCTCAGCGATCCAGAGAGCCGCTGACAGCAAGGTATGCGTCAAGGTGCGTGTGTGTTTTACAAGCACAAAGGTTGTTTTTTTTTTAACAATGCTTTAAGCATCTTAGCTAGAACAATAAGAACCAGTCAAGGTTACCGCTTCCCTCCACATTAGTCTCATCTACTTAAAGGGATACTTCACCGATTTAGCATTCAGCTTTGTATCAGTAGAAACCCGGTAGTATTTCTGAATGACCGTGCGTCCCTCCCTCATGTCCCCCTGAGACAGGAGATATCTGCATTGGGGGGTCTGGAAAAAATCTTCCGATGACGTAAAATGACGATTTTTGCGTCATCGGAAGATTTTTTGGCCAGAGCAAAAGACTACAGCCAGTAGTAGGACCTACTTCCGCATGTTTTAAACCCGCCCATCACCCGAAGTGAGCCGATCTCAGCCGGAAAAAAACGAAATGTCAGCCATCTTGAATACTCGCTAAACAGGGCTCTGCTCTCTCTTCTCAGCAGCAAACTTTTACAACAATTATGTGCATTCAAACCGCACGTGTACCACCGGGATACATCGCTACAGATCGGAGAATATGCAGGGAACGTTATTACAGACGGAATAATTGGCACACCCTACGAGAGCTTCGCCTGCATGGAGACCAGCGGTCTCGTCGAAGCCCCGACACGGGGAAGTGGACATCCTCATCGGCCAAGTGGGAAGCTAACGCTAGCCGGGGAAAAGGCACATCCAGAGCGTGCTAACGCTAGCCGGCCACCTGTCCCATCAATTTTGATTGAAAGTGTCCGTTCATTAAACAACAAACTGGACTACATCCAACTTCAACGATGCTCCCAACGTGAGTTCAGAGACTGCTGTGTTTTTTGCTTCCGTGGAAACATGGCTGAACAATAGTGTTCCGGACTGTCCAGCTACCAGGCCTCCTAGCCCTCCGACAATCGGAGCTAGAGATGCTCTGTATGAAGGTGAGCTGTGTTAACACGGACTGGTGCAGAAATGGGGTGATTTGTATCCAACTAACTGCTAACCGCTGGAGTTTGTGACTGTTACATGGCGACCATTCAACATTCCACACTAATTCACGGCTGTGTTTATAGCCCACCAAGCCTAATGCTGGTATGCTTAGCTGAACTTTACGGAGCCTATATAATGTGTGTGTGCACTAAAGGTAGCCTGTTTCGTATGTCGTTTTTATATAATGTCGTTTTTATATATTTTAAATGTGTAACACCACTTGAGCCACAATGAAACGTTGTTTTGTGTATATGGTTGAAATAACAATAAAACAGTTGAGTTGAGTTGAATGCCTCACTGTCTGTCAAGCGGTATAGTAGGGGTGGCTTGGGAGTGGACTCAAAGCAGCGAAGCGAAGTGCATTCTGGGATTTGGTGTCTTTCATCCATATGAGCCAAAAACACATTTTCTGGCTTTTCTCGGCCTAGAAGGCACCAATTAAATTTTTTGTTCACATTTCTGCTACATAAGTGACCCAATTTAAAGATATATTCAGCTTTCCAGCGGTGAAGTATCCCTTTAAACACACACTTTGCCTATGTGCAGCAGACTGCACCCATGTAGAACCCGTCTGTGTGTGTGTGTGTGTGTGTGTGTGTGTGTGTGTATGTGTGTGTGTGTGTGTGTGTGTGTGTGTGTGTGTGTGTGTGTGTGTGTGTGTGTGTGTGTGTCTGTGTGTGTGTGTGTGTGTGTGTGTGTGTGTGTGTGCATTGCATGATTTGAATAGCATTGCCTTCTTTCGAGGTTATCTGATTGTGGCCTATTTTCCAACCACCTACAGTGTTGTTCAACTTTTATAGGCACTCACCACATGCCGCTAAGAAATCACATTAAAACAGACCTCAGACCAGCTGTTGAGCGAAAGAAAGTAGAACAAAGTGATCAAAAACTGGTATTAGATTTCTGCAACAGTTATCTTACATTTTTTTTTCACGTGAGAAAACTGTTGCAGAAGTCTATATATACAGTATATTACTGAGCAAATAACTGACTAGTGGTGAGTTCAAACAGAGAATAAACCGCCCAAGAAAGTGAGGCTTCCAATGGAAATAGGTGTGTTTGAGGAATCAAGCTTTGTTTGTTTAAATATATATATATATATATATATATATATATATATATATATATATATATATATATATATATATATATATATATATATATATATATATATATATATATATATATATAAAAACAAATCCTAGTTAAAGTGCAGCGGAAACAAATAAGATAAGATAAACCTTTATTGATCCCCAACGGGGGAAAATCAGTTGTTGCAGCAGCACAAGGACAGCAATAGTGCAGATAAGGTAAAATAAACAACTAATAACAGTATTAAAAATAGAAATTATACAAGAGCATAAGGAGACAAAAAAAATGATACAATATACACACGTGCATAATACAATTATGCAATAATGTAACCTGTTTTTCATGGCATCGCTGGCTAATTTTGACGTACAGTCACGTCAGATGCCGAACAATGCTTAAAGCTGCAGCTATCAACAATGGCTCAAATGACGTGAAATGTGAGCGGCATCGCTTGTAGTGACAAACCTATGAAGAATTATCACCTGAGTCTCCAGTTTTCCTAAGGTCTAGTTAGAATCTCTCAACTTGTTTTCAGGTCCACAAACTCTTCTCTTATAAACCTCATCCCAGCAGCGGCAGGTAGCTGTTTTCTGCCAAAAAAAAAACACTGATAATCAGATGCTGAACTACAATATAAAAAAATAAACAATGGCTACAACATCCAGTAGTGTAGGGGCAATCTTATGAATCTGAATGAACATGGATTTTACCTGATGAAAATCAGTATACCTCTGAGGTCTAAGGGCATTTTTACATATCTTCTTAAATTCACCTTTTAAGGGTATTTGCATATAACTGATCCCCATGTTTTTCATATCAAAATGTTCAGAACAAACTCAGCTTTCTGTCTAGTGAGACCCAATTCTTTTCCAGAGCAAAGTGTTGAGAGATCATTTGGACTGAAAGCTGAAAAGTTGATGTTGCTGCGCTTCCTTGTGTGTGTGTGTAACAAGCATAGTGTGCGCGCGCTGTGCATAAGCCTAGGCACATTTTACTAATTCACTGTTAAAATAACAATGAAATGCTGCGCTATTGACTTTAGGCCAGGTTTTTGTTGGTCAATGGCGCGATCACTTCCCGCTGCCTCAAGATAACAATACGTCAAGAACTCACCTGAACACATCTCCCTGTAAGACCAGCACGCCCATGGGCGCAAAGATGGGTGCAGGTGCATTTGCTATTTAAACGACGCGGGCGCTGGACGATCTTAAACTAGCAAAGACACTCGTGTCGGGCTTTGCACCGCGTTGCGCCGGGTGCAAGATCTTTCTCACAGTCAAGAGTTTTTGATCCTATGCATCGGTCAATGACACTTTCTGGTGTACAAGAACTTTGTTGTTATTGTTATCTGCGGGGCAAATATTATGGAAAATACCCAACAAAAGACTTTTTAATATGTAGAGAAAAAAACTAAGTAGGAGGGAAATGTTTTTTTTGCCACTTAGGTGAATTGAGCATTTAAAAAGAAGCCCACTGTGGCTCCCCGTCAGTCTGACCGCAGTAATGGCTGTGCTGTAACAGGTCTACACTTTTCCCGTCCCCCTCTGTGAAGTGAATGTGCCTGTCGCAGCAGAGCCGGAGGCGATGGAGGACGGAGGGAACATGCCTCTGCCCTCAGATAAAAATCAGCTCTTCTCCTTTGAGCACTGACAACACTGAAACCTTACACTTCCCACGACACAAGAATCACTTCACACAAAACCTTCAGTCACCCAACAACTTGTAACACATAAACCTTGGCAATGCAAATCCCTTCTGTTGTTCTCCCTTTTGTTTTCTTTCTTTTGTTTCCTCCTCCTTTCTCTCACTGTTTTCTTTTCTCCCCCCCCACCTTCCCCACAGAAGCAGCTTGTTGGGTTTTGTATCGTTCATGTCGCTTTCCAACTAGTGCCCAGGCAGAATCGCAGAGAGTGCACAACAGACGGAGAGAGAGAGAGAGAGAGAGAGAGAGAGAGAGAGAGAGAGAGAGAGAGAGAGAGAGAGAGAGAGAGAGAGAGAGACAGACAGACAGTCTCAGCAGTTGAGAGCAGCAGGATAAAGTGTTAGTCATCTAAAGCGGTTTACTTGGTGATAAATAAAGACATTCTCATTGTCAGACTGACAGCTGTGGATGGCAGCAGGGTTCCCCGCAGGAACATCAAAGGCAGAAAGCCACAACACCTCTCAGTAGTGCTGGCTCAAAACGTAACATTCTCACACTAAAAATATGAAAAATATCTCACACCCTGATCTTTGCATATTTCAACAGCCAGTTCTATCACACTTGAATGAGTAACGTTTGCGAAACATTATCTCACAATGTTCAATTGTCAATTGTCTATTGTGTTTGGAGACCGAGCTCTTACAGTAAGTTTCCAACCTGCTGCTGCAGTCTTGTAAAGACTTGTAAACAAATGTTTAGGGAATTGTTTCACAGTTAGCAGTATTTGCTTAGGAATGATAAAAACAATCCGGCTTACCGCACCAGCTATAGTGCCTTTCTGCCCTCAGGGCCTGGCCCGGGCTGACCACGCCAAGAGCTTCCAGCAAACACCCCATCTCAACTCAATTTTTTTTTTTTTTTTTTAAATCTGGTTCTTTTAACATGCATCTACTCCTTTGATTGAGACTCAATGAGGGATGTTGCTGTCCTTGAGAAAAGTAAGCAATAGAAGTTTTCGCAAAACCTGAACTGCTGCTAAGGAGAAACAGAAGAAAATATTTATAAAAAAATAAAAAAATAAAAATAAAATGTATTTATCTATTCTTATGTATTTATCTATTCTTATGTCTAAAATAAACCAAATTTAAAAGAACATATTTTGATCTAGCCTGTAGTTTTCAGTACTGACCTGGTAGGGAGGAGAGGACATGAGGAGATCCAACAGCGCTTCCTCACTGGAACAGATCTGCTGACAAAAGTCATAGTGACTGGCTCTCCCTCACCAGCAACGTCTGACTTTTCTACTCTCCTTTTACCTCTGACCTAGCCAACCCGCCCTTCTCCTACCCTCCTATCTCCTCTAAAGAGGGGAAGTACAAAGAGCCTCTTCAAATCCCACCATATAGCAGCTTCATTTGCATAATTGGCATGCTGTTTCAGGTAACCGTCGCTGCAGGCCCGACATGCACGATAACAATCAAGCATCAGCCCACTAACAGGTGCGATAGCGTCGTGATAAGAGCATTCATCGGCTTCAGGACACTTTCTAACAAAGTCGGCTTTATCCTTGGTTATGATTTCCTGGACATGCGATATGGACAGGATAAATATAAAGGCTGTGACATGTAGACAAGAGTGAGATAGAATCAGACCCCATTGTGCTGTTTAACATTATTTAATTGACAAGAGAAGAACCTGTCAAATGTCAACATAGTTGTAGTCATGCGCTGATCATTAATAACTAATGCATAACGTTATTAATGTCTTTTCTGGTCCTTATTAAATTCTGTTTTTGTTTTCACTTTTTGAGTCAGAAAAGAAACCAAAAACAGCTGGAAGTTGAATAAGGCCGTCATAAACTGCAATTTGTGAAAAAGTGCTCTGTGCGATTCTTGGTAGTTGAAAAAAGAAAAATATTAACTTTCTTGCCATGCACACGTTGATTGTTGGCGGTTTTCCGCCTGGTTTTATCATCATGCTTAATTCAATAGTTGACAACTAATCAAGTAATCGATTAATCTTTGCAGCTCTACTATTGAGTGTCTAAAAGTGCTGCATCTTCCAGCTCTGCCCTTCATGATGTAAGCACAGAAAGAAAAGAAAAAAAAATCCACAAACTCTGCGCAAGGTAGAATGTCCTTTATGAGTGAAAGCCCTGTAAATGTCCAATTATGATTTGTGTGTCTGCATAGCAGCAAGGGTCAGCATGACTCATATTTGACATACCTGTCAAACGTGTGCTGTCTGGCTGACTGACTGATGTTAAAACATCCCAACGTACTCTGCTGACCACACACACAGGATGCTCAGTAAGATTACTATACTGTATCCTATAGGCCTACATAAATGACGTTTCTTCTGTCCCGTTATGTTCAAATCGACAAGTGTGTCTTTCACTAAATAGAGAAGAAGAGTGAATGCTATGGTCCGTGTGCCGACTAACTGAAAGAAATGATTACAAAAAATAAAAAGTAACTTCTTCTTCCAGTAGTAAAAACTAAATACTGTAATGAGGTGTTAAAGGTGTTAAAAGCTTAGCAATTGCAAATTCAGAGGAGTTGTCAATAACAACAAAAGGTGTCAAATTAGCCCACAATTACCAAAATAATTTAAAAGCTATATTTACTGCAAAAGCTGGAAATCTTGGTCTCAGTCCTTGCAAGTGACTTCCAAAACTCCTGAACTAGGCTCACGAACTGTTGCATACTTTATTTGTTTGCTTTTCCAACAGTTTACCGTGCTTTTATCTACCACTACCTGACTGACTTTTAGAAATGTTCAGCTTTACGGTGAAATTTCAAGGACTTTGAACAGAAACACTTTGACAGATGACGTCTCAAAGAATTGTGTGTGTATGCTTGGTGTCTTAATTATTTTTTACTGAAGGAGGTCGGTAAGACACACACACACACACACACACACACACGGTTGGTTCCTTGCGTTGCTGACTGGGCCTCATTAGAGAATGAGCTCTCAGGATTGTGGACACAAAAGCTTTGCTCTCTTCTCTTTTTCTTTCCCCGCTCTTCCTCTGTTCTCCTGGCCTTTTGATGTCAAGGGTACTGAACCATTCAGTGCAGAGTGCAAGAATAAGCTTATCAAGAATACCCACTTAGTTTTCTCATTTTTTAGTTTTTTACCTTGCACTGAGTGTGTGTGCGCTGAGAAGAGAACACAGAGAGCTACAAGCCCTGATAAGGTGCTGTTGTTCTGTGGTCGCTGGTCAGTTCATCACACAAAGAGCAGTGTTGGGAACTCCAGCGCTGCGATTGAGTGATAGAGACATCACAAAGACTACATTTTACTCCCTTTTCCTCTTGGAGTTCAGGGGCTGCCCCGTTGAGGCCCGCCCACTGCACGCACGCACACGCACACACACACACACACACACACACACACACACACACACACACACACACACACACACACACACACACACACACACACACACACACACACACACACACACACACACAGCTCCAACACTTTACTGATCCAACACTGATATCTAAACGCGCTGGGTCAGAAATATTGGCATCACTTTTGACGCAGTTAGGTTAAGGAAAAGATTGTGGGTGGGCTTATAAAAGGTGTGTTTCCGTGACACGCAGGACAAGAAGTTGGGTTTAGGAAAAGAAGAACGGGACAGTTTTTTTATACTACTCGCTACTGTTGTCGCTTTTAATACTATGTCATCTTCACGTGCCGTGTAGGTGCTGCTCTGCCCGGTGCGTTCCATACACACGCTGAAGGGAGCTTTTCGCATCGTTTCTGATGCTGACAGCCAATGACCAAGTGTCTTGTGTATTTTACAAGTTCAGAGTGAGAACAGGTTGGTGTATATATAATATATTATAGAAAATGAGCTAACCATGAATGAAGAAATAGAAAGTGTGATGCTGATGCATTCACACACTTTTAAATGATTTGATACGGACATTGAACATTTTTGCCGTATGATCACAGAGTTTCTGCTTCTGATGAAAAGATCATTTGTGTTGCTAAAATGGCAGCTGTGGTAAATTGGGGCTTGAAAAACAGTCATACGTCACCATCCACCCACCCGCATACACACACGATGCCCCGTGTTAATGCGTGACCCGTGGCAAAACAAGCACACAAAAAGTGTTTTATGTGTCAGATTGAGTAGAAAGAGGATAGAAACACAATCATTAGACTTGTAGTGTGGCATCAACAAACAATGATACCAGTTTGGAAAAGTCTTGTTGGAGATACATAGAAAAAGCAGCAAGATAAAATAATAAATATATTAATAAAATTAGAATAAAATAAATTTGACTTTTTCCAATGACTCAAACAGATTAATCGTTTATCAAAATAGTTGGCGATTAACTTACTAGTTGACAACTAATCAATTCATTGATTAATCTTTGCAGCTCTAATTAGCAGAAAGTAATACAGAGCCAAAGTGAAACAGGAATATCCATACATTTCAAACATTTGTAATAACACAAAACACTAAAAGTGTTCTGTGGTTCACTCTGTATGTCTTGATTAGAATTGCAAACAATAAAAAAGGCAGAGTGCATACCACCTTAACTTTAGAATATGGATAGTAAACCCCGCTTCAATGGCTTGTTAAGACAGACACTTCTGTTTTTTACTGTGGCAGCTGCTTTTTTTTATTTTTTTACCATTCCTCCTCGCCATATTATCTCTTGCAAAACGTATCTGCTAAAGTTTTAACAAGGACTTACAATGAACAAACTGCATATATGACTCACCCCTGAACACGTATATACGCTCATTTTCTTAAATAAAACCACAAAGACTTTAGTCTGCTGTCAGGAGATCGGGCCGATTAGTTTATGTAGATACATTTCTTTACAGCCTGCAGCCCTTTTCATTGATACAGCAGTGCACTTTGTTTTAAGCTCTCCTTTGAGTCATGAAGTCAACCATCCCACCTTGGACTTGCTCTAAACATTAATGCACTTTCCCCTGTGTAATGACTGACACAGTTGTCAGGGTTGTGGTTTCTGTGCAAAGCAGCAGATGTGTCCTCTTATCAAAAGTGCAACAGAAATATTATTTTTTCTTAAATAACAAAAAATAAATTAAATTGATTTATTTAAAATGTAACAACAACTTTATTCACCAGTTGTTTGCTGTTAAACGACAAAAAGAAGAAACACTAGATGGCTGAAAGGGTATTTTACAACAACATTGAATGCAACACAAGCTTACAGAGCCAGACCCAAACGCAACACCAATCATTAAAGAGCAATGCCTAACCCCAACCAATCGAGCTGCTTCGTGGGGCGGGACTTTCCTAGAAGTTACGTGGGATCCGTAATAATAACGCGTTGTTGCAGTGTCCATGCTGTCTCAAAGTGCAGCTAGTCTCCTCTGTGTCTTTAGCTGCAGACTGTTGTACGTCCCTGTGTTGGAATCCTTTCCAGTGAAATACAGTAACACTTTACTACGTTTAGCTGTCAGCATTTTAACCTAGTTTACTAGCTAACGGTAGGCTAACGTTATAGCATCACGCCCATGGCTGTTTAAAAGTTGCTTTGCGTTTTTTTTTTTTTTTTTTTTTAAATCTCAACCGGTTTTAATCTTTACACATTTAATATGAGTTTTAATCATTACATCCGTATCTGTAGGACATGTATTTACAGAGTAAAATGATTTTGCTGTTCACCTAAAAATACAAATTGGCTTTCTTTGTTTCTTTGTTCTTTTTTTCTAAAAGTAAAAGGAGATGATTTGGAGAGTTTCCCTGTCAGATGGAGCAAAGCAGAAGGATGGACACATTTGTATGAATACAAATCGGAGATTTGGGCCACATCCTTAATGTCTTTACGTGCTTATCCAACACAAGCAACACAACTATTTGTGAGGGGTTGTAAAAGCACAGAAATATCACAGCACATTAAAAAAAAAACAGGACTTTCTAAGTGAAAAGATTCTGTTGACTATGCTCGGTAATCTTGCCAGTCAACAGGTGTAAGGCTGGAGGTAAATGCACTGTTCATAGCCTCTCCAGAATGCAGTGGGCTGCAGCTGTTGTGCTGCTTTAATGCAATGCTTTCAGCTTGTTTGTGATTTTTAGTAGATCAGTGTTTCAGTGTCAACAAGATGACAAACAACACAGAAGGTATTCCTGGTAACATGGCTCCGTTTTCTGTTATTACTGTATTGTGTCTATAGCCGAGGAACGCGTTTTTCGTAGCAGGCGTTGCAGTGACAGAAAGAGAAAGAAAAGACCTTTCTTTTCGTTGCTTGAACATCAAACATGCGACTGTTATACTGTATCAGACACACTCACAGAAAGATTTAAAATAAAGCAATGCTGTTATGTCAGCCAAAAAAACTATGAAAATAGCATCCTACTTGCTGCTGTTGGTTATTAACTGTGTTTGAAGTATTTAGTTCATGCTGAAGATACAGGAAGCTATCAGAACAGCTGCCGAACGACTTATCTGATTTGATTCAATCATAGGGCAGAAGCCAAAGAGAGCAAGATAAAGAGGGAGGAAGGAAATACAAACGCAAGGAAGTTGTCGTGCCGCAGATTAGCAAGAAACACTTTTGTTGAGACCGTGATGGACAATGAATGATAACCCTCACAATACAAACCAAAGAACCCATTTGTTGCTCCATTGCACTCGCCTACTAGTATAGTTAAACACTCCACAAGGTAGCTTTTAGTAAAATTTGACCTACTTGTACATTACTTGAGTAAGACATTTTTTGCCACTTTTGTTCTACCCCACTACATTTCAGATGTTGTACTTTTTACTCCCCTACATTTAGTTTGACAGCTTTGCAAATTAAGATGTTTTCATTCAAAACATATCTTGTAACATAGAAACCAATGCTATATACAAACTAATCAGTCAATGCATTCTCATCAACGGATCCGTATGATATTGTACGAAAATGTATGCACACCAAAACTTATGATATTCTATGAATTTAGGAGACTGCCGCCTGGTCACATGACGCAGAGCGGCAGTTGTTAGTTGTTTAAGCCGCTACAGAGCTTCGTGACGCCGGCTACAGACCTCCGTTGTATCAGCGGTAGTTGGTGGTTCAGTTACCTGAAAATAGGTGACTTTGAGCCGCGTACAAAGCACCGCAAGCTGCTGGTCGTTTCAGCCGACATTACGGTTAAATTTAGTCCACAAAATATGAGCGTTTTGCCACGACGAAAGTTAAGATATGGCACAAAAATGACTAGTTAAGATCAGGAAATAGATTGTGGTTAGGATTAAAACACTCCTAAGGAACATGCATTTCCTGGGTGAAAGGCTTTAGTTTTCTCCAGGTAGCAAAATCCACTCTCTGGCTTGAAAGTCCTGTATGTTAACGCCCACCTATCCACCCCGGCCAGCTGCGTTGTTATACAGCGGCCGTCAATGTAGTGAATACAAAAAAAAAAAACGTGGAATGCTTAGGAATTACAGTGCTTAACTTTCCGTAGCTTTTTGAACGAATGGTTCATGAGGACAGGCAGAGTCAGTATACACATTTAAAATGAAATTGACCCCACATTGACCAAATACACCATCAAAACAGAGCTTAATGCATTATTAGTTACAATTCAGTAATCTAATTGTATGGCCATTCTGCATGAGTACTTTTGATCAATTTGATTCTATACTTTTACTGAAGTAAAATTTGAAAACCTTTACTTGTATTGGACTACTTTATAGCATGGTAGTGCTACTTTGGCTGAATCAAAGGATCTTAATATCTTCCACTAATGCCATCCTCTGTGAACAATTTCTACAATACAAAAAACCTAAAAGAAGTCACTGATAGCTGATACTTTTTCATTCCATTCAGTTTATTGCGGTCTGAAATAAATCATTTCAAAGCGCAGCTCTGACTTTATGTGACTGTATGTCTTAATCACACTTACATGATGAACGTGCCTGCTGCGTTTTAGACTTTTTCAAGCCGAATGACTTATTTCCAAGAAATTTATGAGCATATTTTTGATAAATACAAGAATTAAAGAGGTGCTTTTGCATGAATCTTTGTGAAGAAACTCAGTTTTACAGATCTGTCGATTGAATCAACTAATCGATTAGTCGACACAATTATACAGTGTTAGTCGACCAAGATTTCTTTGGTTGACTAACCCCATCCTCCCCTCACTGACTACCTCCATCCCATCCTCCTCCAATACACATCATAAGTCTCTCTCTCTCTCCCTCTCCCTCTCTCTCTCTGATGTAGAAATAGGCACAACTGTGCCCTTCACAAAGACACCGAGGACAGAGAAAAGAGAGGAGAACCAAACTCTGGCTTCAGTCACGGCCCGCTTTATTCTTCATGCTTTTCAGAAGCACAGGTTAAAAAGCAGCCATTTTTCTTTTCATGCCTCCCCCTTTCTCATCCCTTTCTCTTTCTCTCCCTCTGCCCCTCTCGCTCTCCGAAACAGGTCGTTTATTGTGGCATCTAGCGAAAGGCTACTGTGGCATTTATCAGAGAGGAGGAGGAGGAAGAGTGGGGGGAGAAGACAAAACATACTCCCAATAAAGAGATAGAACAAGAGAAAGGGAAGAAAGGAGAAAGGATGTGTATGAAGGCCACTTTTTTCTCTTCCTTCACAAAAGCCCCCCTACCCCCACTCCCTTTCCACCCCCTACTCCTTCAGGCTAGCTCAGACAAAGGAGGCCTGACTCTCACAATGTGCTCTCTTCTTTAGCCCGGCACACTTTATATCCTCACTCCATTCAATGCTGCTTCTTGAGAGCACCCATGTGTGCACGACGAATGTGTGTGTGTGCGTGCATGTGTGTGTTTTATGGAGTTTGTAACGTGTTAGTGGGGGTCTATGTTTGCTGAGGGTCTTAAAGACCAAGGGGCCAGGGCTGTGAGGTGTTACTATGGAAACGCCTTTGAGCAGTAAGGAGCACAACAGGTGATTCTGCTGAGGGCCTGTTCGTCTCAGCATTGAGATACCGCAGGAGGTCTTTGCTGTGTGTGTGTGTGTGTGTGTGTGTGTGTGTGTGTGTGTGTGTGTGTGTGTGTGTGTGTGTGTTTCACAGGTATAGCTGCTTATGCCACAAACAACTTAGTGCCATAGATCTTAACCAGCTTCAATAAGGCAGAGATCATGTCTGAAGTTGCTGGCTGACCGCAGTAATGACATGCTGCCTGACTCCGCACGCAGGTCTGACTACACAGCGCATAAGTCTAGATAGCCTGAAAATAGGAAGACGCAGGAAGAACACTGGTGGAAAAGATAAATAAATAATCCATTGCATCTTTTGTTAGTGCTTATAAAAGCACCAACAAAAGAGTCAATGCCAAGAGCCATTCAAGTCAAGAAGCAAAAAGATGAAAGCAGGGCCGTATACTTACCATTCTCGTCGTTTTCGGCTGCGACGTAAAAAGCTCTCAAAACCTGCTCAGCACCAAACAGCAGACAGACACAGTTAGAGACTGGCTGGTAAACAAAGTGGAACATTTAGCAGCTAAAGAGACATATATTTCCCTCAGGAGTTGGTAGAGATCAAAAGACCAAAATCAGAGCTAAAAGAGTGACTATTGGACTTATGGTGCTTACCCACTGCTAGTACCAGCTCTGCTCAACTCATTACACGTCATGTAGCTGACGTTTTTATCCAAAGTGACTTGACTTACAATTGCTATATATGTCAGAGGCCACACACCTCGGGAGCAACTAGGAGTTAGGTGTCTTGTTCAGGGGACACATTGATTGATGTATCACAGTGGGAATTGAACCCTGGTCTCCGACACCAAAGGCATGTGTCATATCCACTGCGCCATCACCACCCCCTCGACTCGACCGCGGTGCCCCATCCTCCGTTTTCCATGCGTAAGGCGAGCGTGGCTGGTCGTCATAGCGACGCCGCAAGAAACTGCTGTGACCTAACGCGACACACACACAGAGAACGTCTGTTTTTGATTCTCGGCATGTCGCCATTTGCCACAGCCAGAAGACAAACTGTGTTTCAAAAGAAGCTGGAGGCAGCAAAAAAAACAAACACCGCTGGCTAAACTATTTAAAAATGCCGGGTTTGTTCAGGACACCCCCGTCTGTCGCTAGCAATGATGACGCAGTGATTGGTGACGATTCTCTCCAATCAGTAGTCTGCAGGTTCTCACGTCACCTTTTGGTATCGCCTCAGCTCGCTTGGAACCTCGACGGAGGTGATACTAAAAAAATTACCTGTTAGCAAGTACCAGGGACTTTTTTTCATAATGGAAAACCAAAAAAGTCGAGTAGAGTCGAGTCGAGCAGGTACCACGTAATGGAAAAATGCTATTACATTCATCAGGTGGACACAAACATGACTCCAAATGAATGATCATGTTTGCTCAGTGGAGAGTGGATGTGGAAATAAGCAACTATTTGCTAACTTTCAACATATCAACTTATGTCAATGTTGTGTTCACAACTTGTGTCTGTTTGCCCACCAGCTGACTTTCATAGGTTAAGGTTGGTCATTTGCTGTGGTTGTTGTCTTGCGAAATAACCAAAACCAACAATGAATTGATCCTACTACTACTATTACACATATGGGATCGTAAATGTGCCATAGAGCTCCATTGTTGTCCCAACACTATTAAAAACAGATCAATGAGCCACATTTACTTTTATTTCTATGACAATTGTTTTTTAGTAAATACCACACTAGAGCACCAAATGTTGATTAATCCGCCACTGACAATAGTTTGAGTAAAGATGATTAAAAACCACAGTGCCCAACAGTTTCAGGAAATGTTGTTGTTCTTTTAAACTGAAATTATACACTGTAAAACTTCACCGTAACTTTACAGTAATATACTGGCAGCAGCTTCGCCAGTATACTACTGTTCATTTACATTAAGCATACTGTTTTTAAATTTTAAGGTATTTTACTGTAAATAGACAGACGTTTCTTACCGTATTATTTGAAATTGACAGTAATATACTAGCTGCATTGTAATTCCTGCCTTTTCCTTTATTTTCCCAAGATGCACTGGTATTAACAGTAAATACCGGTAATTTGTCACATCATCACTTATCACTTTTTTTCTCTTTTTCATCAAACATTTTGCAAGTTCCCGCATAAATATCCCGCATATTCCATTGCATTTTTTAAGAAAACGTGCCGCATAATCAAGGATTTTTGCCCGCAACAATCACCAAAAAACCAAAAGTAGGGACCAATGGGCTTGGGGTTGAGTGGAGCAGACAAGGTGGAGATGTACGCTACTGGCTCAGCTCAGCCGTACATTTAAAAACAAAGCAAAGCAAGGTGGTGGAAAGGCACTGGCATTCTAAGTGACAGTAATGTTTATCGCGGGTCATCATTCCGAATTCTCCAGCAATCACTGGAGTTTACGATGTCGTCTTTGTAACCGATTGAACATACGGTTACACAATATAAAGCGTGATCCTCAACGGTTGTCAAACTGGTTGCAAGTTAAATACTATCTTCATAGAGAAAATGTATTACCTACTTGTATGCTTTTTAATAGTGGTGCCTTTTCTTGTTAAACACAACTAAAAAAGTAAATAGTTTTGTAGTTTGTGGAGAAAGTTCACCATTCGTCACACAGTCTGCAGTCTGGTAAATGCCACATACTGAAATTTATCTCGGTGGTTAATTAACCATTCTTACTAACATTCTATCAGAATTTGCTTTTAACCACAACTATAAGAGTGTAATGTGTTCAGTTAATTTAATAGTGCAAAACTAAAGACTAACTGCTTACTTTTTACAGAATATCATTTTAACCATTTACTTTAGCTATGTCTTTAGAAGAGTTGGCAAAAGGATGCTAATACTGATGAATTACCCATGCACTACCATTGGCCCTATTTCGGCACCCTGCTGTAAACACTCACTGGGCACTGCTGGTTTTTCGGGGAGGTATAAACAGTATTAAGTGGCCCAAATAAACATTAATTAGGCCTGTAACAATTATTACATAATTGTCTTATTGTCAATTTGTTTGCGTAGTCGTGGTTTCTTTGTTTAACTATTAGCTAAGGTCCTAAGGGGTATGACTACTGATGGTCATTGTTGGTTTTGTTTAGATTAGCCAAATTGTAATTATATAAGTAATTATTGGTCGGACTGTTGAGCTAAAGCTATGCTAGTTGGTGGCACATAAACCGATACACTTTCAAAACAACCAAAATGACACAGAAAGAAATGTTTTATGTTAATTAAGTTGTTTACATTATTCAGTCCCTCCAGGATTTTGCGGCCTTTTTGTTAGATTGTTGCGGCCCAAAATGCATGATTTTGCGGGAGCTTTTGTAAAAAATATAAAAGTTAAAAGTTGCAATGTCTTTTGTATTTTTCTTGCAATGAAGTTGCGAGAGACAGTGAAAATTGCAAAAAAAAAAAGTTCTGATTTTTTTTTTTTTTATAATTCTTTCAAAATAAAAAGGAAACTTTTTTCGGGGAGAATAAAACTACTCTGGGCTGAGTTTTCCTAGTAACCTTACCAAAAAGGCTCATGATGCTGCAAATGTTGGTAATATGAAAATTGCTGGTGGATTTAAGACAAAAAATAATAAATTTATTGAATGATTCAAATATGAACATATGTGTCAGTGGCTTGTTGATCTTTACATTGCTAGTTTATTTCCTATCCTGGCCTGGGACACACATGCATACAGTTTGATAAAGTACTTAATGGACTTTAACTCATCATTGTACTTACATTCCACATCGTTACAGCGTACATTGATGTTAAAATGTGTACAGGTTGGCAGGACGGTCTGAAATGTTTTGCACGGTCTTTCGCTGTACGTTTTGTTGGTAAATGTGAGATAGATGTTCGAGTCACACACGTCTCATCTTTAGAAACAAGGAAATGAATTTGGCGACATCCGTGTGTTACGTCAACCCGTAAAATTGCGGGGATTGGTCAAAATTGAATTGTTGCGATCGCGTCATCATGAATTCCTGGAGGGACTGATTATAGGCGGTGTATCTGTGTTGTTACATTACCTGGGTCCCATAACAGTGACATAAACAAAATATGGATACTGGGTGAGGGCATAACTTTGGGTGGGTCCACTTTGGGGCAAAATTGAAATTTTTTGGGTCAAATACTTAAACCAACCCCCTGTGAATTACGCCTATGATCCTGTGATTAATTCAAAAGAGACAATGATATTGTTAATTGAAATTATTTCGGAGACAATTAATTGTTCAGCAAAATTTGGAATTGTTACAGCTCTAACATCAATGCTGTCAACACATCCAGGACCATACTTCCACCCTTCACAATAAAATGGCATGCTTCAACAACTCAAAACTATGCAGTAAAAGCTTCTTAGTTTCCATTTTGAATGCAACGTTACACCATCACCTGAGCGTCGCCCAAGCGTTCTTACTGCTTTCTTTCATCAGAGTCACTTTACTATGCTAATTATGTGAATGCCCATGCACACACTTAGATTCTTAGATATGTATAAATGAATTCAAACAAGCACCGTGAATAGGCCGGGAACTGCGTCAAACCGGATGAGTCTGTCAGTTTGTGATACCGCGAACGGTGTCCTAACACGGACACAGAGCTAATAATAATAACACCAAGACACATGAAAAACCATTGAGGAAAAATCCTTATCCGGCTGCAGAGGAACAACAGTGAGACAGATGAGTATAATAACACAAATTTAGGATTGTGACTTAGTATATGCTCGTACACCACTGCCACAAAATCTACCATCAATCTGTTTTTTTTTTTGACACGAGATATAGGCCTGCATTTTCCGTTTATTTTATAGATTTTAACAGGCATTATTTAAACTGAGATCTTGAGTTTGGCGGAAGATACGTGATGGGGACCGAGATATCTCACTGTCTCACTGCACAGGACGTAAAAATGAGCGCATGATTTTCAATAAATTATCATGCAGATGTGGTGAGCGGGAGATAAAAATGCAGAAAAACTGCTGCTATATTGTCTGAGGTCTGTCAGAAACATGTTTTACTTACTTTTTTCTAAAGATGTTCCAATACCATGTTTTCCTTCCTGATAACGATTCATATACCTAAACTTGCGTAGCGGCCGATACAGAGTACCGATCTGATACCAGTGCATTAAAAAATATATAATTTTTAATAGCGGTGTACTACTAACCCTGTATAAATGTGAAACGATTGCTATCGTTGTACGGCCAGGCTTGGCATCTAGTTTTACAGTCAGTCATAAGTAAGAAGAGGTTTTTTTTCGTGGCTAAATTGTGGTATCGGATCGGTGCATAGTATCGGAGGCTTTTCCCATCATTGTATCGGTATATATGAACAACTCTACCTTTTTCCATTTATTAGGGACTAAAAGATATCAAATGCCTAAAAGCACCAATAATTAAAAGTCATATCATAGCAGACCTGTTTTTTATGTCACACATACACCACAAATGTTAGTCAAACAAGCAACCAACTTATACAAAGCGGGCACAGAATGGCCTACTGTCGCTTAAGATGCCACTGATTTTTTTATGAAAATGCAAATCATGCCACTGGACTGCTGTCGAAACAAACGGTAATTTGCAAATGACCACACACACGCGCGCACACACACACACACACACACACACACACACACACACGTATAGAGTAGGAGTCTTGTGTTTGAAAAAATAATCAACTTAAGGTTTCACGTGAGAACACAGCGGCGTTGTTTTCCCAGGGAAAAGTCATGTAAATGAACCAGGAAACTGGTATGTTTTTATTTGTGCATGCAGGGCTCATGTATCAATAGCGTGTTTGTGAATGTTCATTATCAGCACAGAAATAAACAAATCGGCTAGAAAAAGGGATCTTCAGTGATGAACAAAAAAACATCTGTTTGTGCGCTCCTCCCTCAATGCAAATCTGATGGTTAATGCTGGAAAAGTCATAAAAGAAGCTGAAATACGAAATAGGCAAGCAGAGCCTCTAGGCTTTTTTGTCATTGTGGTAGTGTAAAATGTCAAATTCTTTAATATGTCTCCATCTAACTGAATCACACTTTTTCCATTAAAGCTCTATATGAGTATCATGACCATAGCAACACAAAATCCTCTCATGAGATTATATATTTTTTTTCTCTTGAAAGACTCTTTAAATTAAGAGGCAGATTCTAGTCACATATAAACTTGCTCATTCATGTCTTGTGCGCTTAACAATAGGGGGCCGTTATGTGACGAGCATAACGGGAACAGTGAGACAAAAGGAACCTGTAGTTATGGACAAACATCAGAATTAAAAAAGAAACCACATACTTCCCAACAAAAGCTTCCCATTCAACTCTATATTTAATGAAACACACCTTAGTCCTGTAGGAGCTTGTATTTTGACATCGCGTGCTGAATGAACACACGTGCATTTAACACAGGCGTGCACACGCACAGGAAAAAGTTCCAAAAACTCAAGTGCTGTTTCTTTTCGGTTTTTCTTCTTGGGGATTAGAAAGTGTTCCTAAGTGGCATGAGAAATGCAGGGCAGCGTTCAAAAATGCTTCCGTTCTTTCTCCTTCAAAACTGATTTACAGGTGTTGATAAATAGCCTGCCGTGGTTGAAAGCGCAGGCATTATTAGCACAGTATTGTGAGCTTATGACAGCATTCATGGACGAGTGAGTGCACATCCAAAGTACACCTGGCAGAACGTAAATGCACTTTGCAACGGCGAGTGCGGGACAGAATGAGATCTTCCAAATATCATTCAGAATTTAATCTACAGCTTTATAGAATAGAAACCTAAACGTGTGAATACTGCATTACTGCACACACACACACACACACACACACACACACACACACACACACACACACACGTTATCAGATGATTCAACAGTGCATCTGCCTCAGAAACAAACACATGAAAGAAGATATTTAACCTTGCTAGCAGAGGCAAACACATTCCACTCATATTACTGAGGTTTGTTAAAGAGTTTTCTGTTGCACATAAAGCAAGAATCTTACCTTGAAGGTGTGTGTAGATGCTTGCAGGGATGTGTGTGTAGATGCTTGCAGGGATGTGTGTGTAGATGCTTGCAGGGATGTGTGTGTAGATGCTTGCAGGGATGTGTGTGCAGCTGCTGATGTCTCTAGGTGTCTCTGAAAGTGGCCCACATCCAGTATAAGACTTACTTTAACGCCCGCCCAGCGTAAGCCACAGAGTGTGTGTGTGTGTGTGTGTGTGTGTTTTTTCTATGAAGTTCCTACAGTCATCTTTTTTTTCTTCCTCTGTGAAGGCAACAGGTGGAAAGTGTCTTTAAAAAGTCCCAAACGGAGATGTTAAGATGAGGCAACAGGAATCAAAGAAGCTTTCCACCTCTGTGATTCCTTCACAAAGAGCTTCTCCTGACACGTTTAACATCTCACCTTATTATCACTGCTCTCTCTAAAACAGAAAAGAAAAATGAAGACGAGGTGCGTCTACTTAAAGGGTGACCAAGAAGCTCTCACATCAGTCAGTTTCTATATAAAAAAGAAACCATTCTCAGTGCTTACACTAAATGGTTGGATTTTGTCTTTGTTATTGTTAAAGACTACATGTTATTGGTATTGGCTTAATGTGAGGAGAGCAGGTATGAATCTATTCATCCACTTTTTAAGTCACAGAGGAGAAACACCTGTACCACATTTGCCTGAATAGAAGCCTGTTTTTAGACTATTATTTCATAACTGACACCACAATAAGTTGCATCAAACTAACACCACACATCCACAGCATCTCTAAGCAAAAGAGCGTCACAGCTTTAAAGTACAGCAGCAACTGGCAATTGATTTCTGAATCATTTTGTCAGTTAATTATCAAAGTCCCAGAAGCAAAGATGACATATTAAAATGACGGAAAACAAAGCAGAAGATACACTTGCAAAGCAAAAAAGAGAAATGCTACCATTTTCGTTTTCAAATTAACAAAATAGTTGCGGTTTAATTTTCTGTTTATCGATTCATCAACTAAATGACATGCAACTATGGAAATATTGCTGGTCTGCTGACAAAATTAGCAGCACATTTTCTACTCAAAAAGATTGTTTCTATTGTATTTTTACAGTGGCTTAAAAAAACTAAATACTGTTACTGTATTCAAGTTACGGAAGTTGTGAAGGATTTAAAAAACTGAAAAAAACTGTTACATTGCTTTATTTTGCAATGTAACAGGTGTTATTTAACACACAAAGCCAAAAGCTTGAAAAAATATTCTCATTAATGCATTTGACAATGAATGTGTGTCTAAACGGAAACGTATTACTGCTTATGTATCTTAACTGGATATTATTCATGCTCTTTTGTAGCGTGTGGCAGTCTTAGCGCTTTGTATGTATGTACGATGTGGTTAAATAAAAAAGAAAATGAATTTAGCACTCAATCAGGGCTGTTCGAAGAAAATCATTATCACAATATTAACATTTTCACAAATATATGCAAAAGTGACTTTAAAAAAAAAAAATTAACAATTAGTAATTATCAATTCATTTGTCAACTATTTTTGACAAAGTCTAAGTTGACATCTTCAGATTTTATGTTTTGTCGGACCAGCAGTCCAAAAACAGAGAAAAGCAACAAATCCTCCATTGCAGAAGGTTTGGAGTTTTGCTCAATGAATCGTTTCAGCTAAAGTATTTTAAATTTAAATCATTTGCTACTAAGTCATTTATTTTGACAGCAACAATGTGTAAAAGGATAACATGATGTGATCATATAAAGCAATATAATATATATATATATATATATATATATATATATATATATATATATATATATATATATATATATATATATATATATATATATATATATATATAAAAAGCAGTGAAATAAGTAAATCGCATGAGATAAATAATGAAAAGTTAAAGTTTCTGTCGTCACGTCTACGTCACATGAGGATAAAATTGTTGCCTGTCAGCGTGTTTATCAGTCAGTCAGTTAGTCAGTCAGTCAACCAGCTGAGTCTTTCAATGTTCACAGCTCTTGTGATTCTCCCAAAGGAGAAAATGCAGCCAGAGGGTTTTATTTAAAGAGATCATAAGGCTTCTCCGAACCCAGCATTGTTCTGTGTGATTGGCTTGGCCTCACACTGTGCTAAAGGAGAGGCTGAGGAGCACACACACACACACACACACACACACACACACACACACACACACACACACACACACACACACACACACACACACACACACACACACACACACACACACACACACACACACACACACACACACACACACACACACACACACACACCATTATTCTCCCATTGTGGTGTTTCTCTGTGGACTCCTGGTTCAATAGGATTCAGAGAACAATGTCGAGAGGATATAGGAGGTCAGGTGGAGCGAGAGGAAAAAACCTTTGTCTGCTATGCTGCCCTTATGGAGACATCTGATGTATAGGACGCACGTGCACACACGCACACACACACACACACACACACACACACACACACACACACACACACACACACACACACACACATAATTTAGAACGCAATGTAACAAATTCATAAGTCTAATATAATTATGAAAACTGTTAAAAAATAATGCATGGCTAGGTAACAGGAGGTAACAGGAGCTCTACGAAAACATTGTCATTCATCCCTGTAAACCCATGGCTGGGTTGGTTGTTATATTGTTGAGGCCGATACCGATATTGATATTTGGGAGTTTGAGAAAACCATTATTATATATTGTTACTGAACAACCTTCTGGGTTTTCAGAGATCGCTGGATATTTATGTTTGAGGAATATTGGATGCACAGTTCTGTGACTTGAATGTAATGGTGACACATGAAAGGGAAACAAACTGGGACAAACTTTGTTAGTGAGTTTACTGGTAAGGAAGCATGGAGCACAAGTACTGTTGCCATGATTACCTGGAGCTTAATAAAAAACACTTGATTTAAAAACGGCGGTTAAACAGGTGACTAGTGTGAGGTGTCCTGATGTATAATTTTAACAGACACCTGCCGGCCAAACATGGCTACGATGTAAGACATGATGGCACTCAACCTGACCGACAGACAGACAGAGAGAGAAAGAGTGAGCGTCTGGGTCACCTTTCGTCCTACATGAACCCATTCACCTGAGAAGACAAAGCTCCAAAAGAGGGAGAAAGGGGGGTGGAGGTGAAGGGTGAAATGCCAAGCCACTCCTTTAGACTGACTAGATGTGTGTGTGTGTGTGTGTGTGTGTGTGTGTGTGTGTGTGTGTGTGAGAGAGAGAGAGAGAGTGTGTGTGTGTGTCAGAATGAGAGAGAGAGAGAGAGAGAGAGAGAGAGAAGGTATATTTGCTTTGCAACTGCTCCGTCTTGTTCTCACTGTGGAGATCAAAGAGCATTATCTGAGCGTGTGCATGCAGGTTGCAGGATATATAGAGATGCAGCATTGCTGTCCTTCTGACATGGCCCAAAAAATAAGAGAAGAGAAAGAAAGGCAGAAAAGGAAAGAAAGAAAGGAAATGAAAAGAAAAGGAGAGGTGGCAGCAGTAGGGGGTGTGAAGATGGGAGCAAAGAGCGAATGAGGAAAGAAAGAAGATTGACGGAAAGAAAGGTCAGGGACTCCCCACTGACGGACAGCTTTGTATGCATCCAGCCACTGTAAAGACAAGCACACACACATACACACACTTCTACACAAATCTACAACTTCACTCTTGAGTACCCCCCCACTGTGGCAGAATGCCCACTAGTTTTTACATACTTTGTACTCTGTGCTCAGACCGAGACGTCACCTCCAGACCTGCTGTCTGTCCGTCCACACGTCACACTGGCGGTCTCCTAAACCAAGACAGCTTCACTATTGATCAACATTAGACCACAGACTCTTATTTCTAACCCTTGTCACATGCCCAGGACCCCCAAAGGCTTTCAAAGGACCCTTGTGTGGGGGGCCCCCAGGCACCAATGACCTACAATGATCCCATGCATTCAAATACTGTATGTAGACTATGACTATTCTGCACAGCACACGTCATCATTTCATCCCGAGCCTTATATAAACTACATTCTAAACTTACAGACAACTGACAAGATGATATTTGAGTGCTCCGTTGATGTTATTTTTGTTTTTAAATGTAGCACTAAGACAACTTTACAGTACTCTAAAACTTGCTAAAGCTCTAATTCTTCCATTGCACTCCTAAACTTTAGCCAATCAGCTGAAGTGAACAAAAAAAAGAGGGTGTTGATGCCTGTACCTCTTCTCGGTGAACCTGCTGATATCTGCTCATTTGCATCTGCCTACAGAACTGACATAATCATCACCACAATCATCATCATCATCATCATCATCATCATCGCCCCCTACTCGATAATTGTGTACTGCTGCCAGTCGTCAGCCTCTATTTTGTGGCACATTCAGAGAGGGAATTTTTTTTTTTAAATGTCACAAGAGACAGTGAGAGAGTGGAGCTGCTGGTGGAGGGAATCTTAGAATACACTGGATGTGTTTGAATTATTAGAGGAAGGCAGCAATTGAAAGTTTTGGGGAACAACTGATCCACACCTGGCATTTGTGAGACGTTTGGAAGTTTTGAAAGCGAAATGTTGCGTGACACTAAGACCTCCAGTGAGTTGTATAGCCTCATTTCTGCAGATGTTCCTCGCATCTAAAGGATTAGTTAATGACAAAGCTTAGTTTTTCAGCGCGTTGACACCGATATGTGATCAAAGCCTCCACTCACCAGTCCCGGTGCGCCCTGAGCAACTTCCGTCCTCCTCCTCTTCCTCTCCCGCTTTAATTCCTCACCGCATTAAAAGCACGGTGGTTTTGGGACAGAGGTGGCTCGGTACGTGTGTTGACTTCTCTGCTCCCGGTCCTTCAGAGTGGAGAGAACCGCCCGGTCAGCGGTGGATGTTGGTAAGATGACGGCGGGGAGTACACACACACAGAGAGAGAGAGAGAGAGAGAGAGAGAGACGCGGAATACCGCTGCGATGCGTAAATGTTTTGGAGACAGAGTGCGCTGCTTACTCACTCACTCACTCACTCACTCCCAGTGACTTCGGATCTATCTGCTGCTCTGGGTTTCCAAACACTCACCGTCCACACAGCTCACCTCCCACTTAAAGGGAGAGGGACTGATTTCCAGGTGACAGCGGTGGGGGACGGGGAGGGAGGGAGGGAGGGAGGGAAAATAAACCAAAACGATTATCTGTCACTGACTTCTTGTCACGTGTACACACAAATCGATTGATCGCTGATTTGCTATCGTCACTTGACAGCCTCTTCTCCTCATTTATATCCATATCAACTATCTCTTTACAGACATTTACTTTAGTTGAGTTCAATTCACTCTGCTACCAACATGGATAGGCTACTGTTATACAATTTCTAACAATAGGGCTTCTGTTGATTCATGTTTTTTTTTTCAATTAATGGATTAGTTGTTCAGTTTATAAATTGCCACAATCATAAGTTCCCAGTACTCTAGGTGACATCTTAAAATGTCTTAGCAACTCTACGGAATTATTATACGTTTTAGCTCAGCCTGCCCTTGTGAGATGTATTGTATGTAAAAGAAATGAAAAGAGTTGCACTTTATTGTCCGTTCTTTCATGGTTAACCAAAACTTGTTTTAAATCACTTTGCACGTGAGCATACCCTTACTGTATGTGTAAAACAAAAGTGTTTAGCTCTTGTGTATCATCTTCTAAAATAATTTAAGCTTTTCTTCTCAGTTGTACCAACTCCTTTATATTATTTTAAGATATTGGTTTTTTTTCTTAAGTCAAGTGTGAGGTCCAATGAAAATATGACCAAAGTTGTGAAGGGTCTTATCTAAAAAAGAAAAGAAAAAAAGAACAAAGTTCAGTCACCCTCTCCATTAACTTTCACACAGTCCCTTATTTTGTCTCACCAACAGCCCCAAACCCAAAAATATTCAGTCAACAACAATATTACAGAGAAAAGCAGCAATTCTTGTGGAGAAGTTGGACTTAATAAATGTTTTTCTTTACTTGATAATAATTCATAAATTATTAAAAGATCATCAAAATAGGTCTAAATAGTCTGTTGATCAACTAATGGATTAATCAACTATTAAGTTCATCTCATGTAACTAATTGACCACTTAATGATTCTGTTCTATAGTAGTTTGTATTCTCTGCAGACAGTTTTGGTTTTATTTGTCACAGTTTTGAGATGTTCACCGAAACATCTATCGGCACTCAAATACTGGAGAGATGAATTTGAAATGAATTTAATTTGTGCTGCGTAAAGCAACAACATAAATAGCATTTGACAAACTCAACAGCAATGTCTCTTTCCAGGAAAAATGTTCCCTAAAGGAGTGACACACCAAGGAGATCGTAGGACGGTGAGCGTGTGTCGCCCTAGATTTGCTTTCTTCATCTCATCCGATCGATCCACGCGCCAAAAATGACGTTCGAATGTCCCCCCTTACAAAACAAAAATCATTTGAAAGAAAAGTTTTATCAAGAGTAATCGTTTTTTTTTCTCCACAAAAGGCAAGATGCTTTTTTTTCAAATGTCATTTAATGCAAGTTCCATTTCACTTTCATTGTATTGATGTTGCAGCAACACTCTCCGTGACAAATTGTCCAAAACATGGGTAGAAACAACTTTTTTTTGTGTAATATTCAATCTCTTCATTCCTTTTACCCTTCAATTTCTCACAAATATAGGGGAGGGGGGGGGCTTTTAAACAGTATGACAGCATTGCACAAAGTACACTAGATAATCTGTATGTATTCTGCATGGTTTTCAGATGCTTACACTGAATGACACATTTAAACCCCAAATCATGTTTTTTTTAATGGCTGCACCAAATGAAAATATTATGGAAATATACGTTTTTATATTTCTTTAAAAATAGGATTTTTGGAACATTGGGAGACCGATTTTATCATTGAATTCTACACTTTTAAATGGCCGTTTCTTAACTTGACGCTGTGTCCACACCAATGTGGATACATTTGAAAATGTGGATTTAATTATGTTTTCAGTCCACAGTGTTTACAGAGCGTTTTTATAAGTTTGCCATTTATGCCAAAATACTATAAAAAAAAAACACTTAAAGATCCAAAGAAATTGTACTTGTACATCAGTGTGTTGGACTTCCTGTGGAAATGAGTTAGAGAGGGATTTATCTTGGGTGTTAAAGTAATGGCACACAAAAGTCATTGTTCGGTTCGTACCCCGGTTCAGGAGTCATGGTTTGTGGTTTGTTAAAGTGGAAGAAAACCAAATGCATAAGGATACGTTACTTTCCATTTATTTATTTTGCAAGTGGCAAAGACACACAAAGTCATCTTGCTGGGGAGTGACGTAACATTTGGTATAACGTTACTATTTTCATTATAACAATAAGGAACATTTCAAACTGTATTACACTAAACATACACTTCCTCAAAAAGGCAACAGGTCAAAATAGGCTATACAACTCTTCTCTTATGCTATGAAACTGAAAATACCAAAATACATAGAATAAAAAAAAAAAAAAACGTGCATTAGGAGGAGTGTTTCATTTCCCTTGGCTATAAACAAACATTCAAAGCACCCAAACATTTATCGTCCCAGTGATCGGCACATCTGGGTGATGCCGTCAGTGTGCGTTAGCATGTTGGATGTGCATATACCCAACATCCAGGGTGCCATTTGCGAATTGATGTGTGGGATTTCCCCCTTTCTGTTCTACATATCCCTGCCTCTGCTGAATTATTTTTATCCCCAGTTTTATCCCCCCCCCCAAAGCTACTTCAATGCTACTTCACCAATAGACCATATATTGTATACCTAAAATAGAAGTATTTTAAACTCAGTAAAGCATTGTAATGTGAACAGTCTACAGTGCAATAGAAAGATAAAATCCGGGCGCCCAGATAGCTCAGTTGGTAGAGCGGGTGCCCATATATAGAGGTTTACTCCTCAACGCAGCGGGCCCAGGTTTGCCTCCGACATGTGGCCCTTTGCTGCATGTCATTCCCCCTCTCTCTCCCCTTTCATGTCTTCAGCTGTAAATGGGTTCAGGCTTTTAAAAAGCTGTCAATCAAAATTTACTTGTCGGGCTTGGGCTGAATTCTGTCGGGCTCGGGCCTTGTCGGGCCTAACTTTTAAGGCCCGATCACAGCTCTAGTTTAGCCAGAAAAAGTGATCGCCATGCGGCGATGACAGTTAAGTTTAGGCACCAAAACGACTAGTTGAGTTTAGGAAAAGATCGGGGTTTGGATTAAGACATTCCGAGGAACAAACAAGCGTTTTCATGGCTCAAAGTGAACTCCTCTCTCCGGTATGAAAGCGCTGTGTTTTCCATTGAATACTGAAGTGCATATTTAAGGTTTTGGCATGCCTGGCCGAGTGGCACTATATACATGGTATTTCAAGGGGGATTTCATTCTTGCATGTTTTGTTTTGTGTTATGTCTCCGTTGTTGTAGCTGACCAGGAACCTGCAGGCGGGTCTTCCAGCTCCGGCATTTCATTACACTCGCAATAGCGTGACACGCGCATGCATCAGCTTATTACGGCCAAAAGTTCCGGGTGGAACTGGGCGCTTTGGTTCCATATTATCTACATACTGTGTATTCTGTGTATGGCTGTGTGCACTTGGCCATGACCCATCAGCACTGTGCATCAGTGTTTCTACTGTATATGGTCGACTGTTTGAACCTGCAGGTAAAAGTTGAACAAAAGTGAAATGTTAGGGATAGGCTATGCTATAAAACAAGTTAATACATGTAGTTGTATTGTATTTCTGTCATCCGACTACTTTGGAAGACAAATGTGTTTATAGCTGTTCCAAACGGCCCCACTCCAAGGTGCAGTGACAAATCATCGAGAGGGGTGAGATGCAAAAACAATTCAGTAAGGGGATAACACATTTTCAGACAGCCTCTCCTGAATGGCACTCATAGTGTTGCTCTCAGTTGTTCACACAGAAAGTCACAGAACTAGTGGTGTGACGGATGAAAAAAGAGAGCTTAAGGGGTAAGTTCAAAACTTGCATACTTTCTCACCTCCACACACATGGCCAATTGCATGTGTAAAGTGGCATGTCAGATTGTTGTTTTTGGAAAGTAACAGAAATGCTGCTGATTTTGACATTGGAAAGTATTGGGGGGGGGGGGGGGGGGGTTAGCAGCTGTTTCATTATCTGACAAGCAGTTCTGATGGAGTATACTGGTGCCTTTGCTTGCAACTCTGCCAGAAGGTCGCACCAAACAGGAAATGCATCCTTAAAATCACTGGTTATGGCTTGAAAGGTCCAATGTGTAAGAATTTCTCACATCTAGTGTTGAGATCATATATCGCAATCAACTCTCTCGCACCACGCAGTTCAAAGTACGTATTACAGCTACGGTAGCCTTCACGTTTTTTTTCTGATGACGCCGGTCTCTTGCTCTTTTCAATCTTGTGTTTCTTTTTCTGGGTGAAGAAGAAGACTCCTGTTCCTGAAATTTGGATTTTGAATAAGTGTGGTCCTCCATGTTTCCTTCTTCAAACTTGCAGCGTTTGCAGCACCTGTGAGTTTATCATGTGACAGCGAAAACGCGAAAGGCGGAACGATATGTCCTGTATGTCCCTTACCGGCTAACGTAGTTCAAGATGGTGCATGAATATGGAGCGTCTACCCCAGTTCATGCAAATACAAATGTAACATTTCAAACCAAAAGGAATACGTGGAATTGATGGTGGTGATAAATAGTCATGAAAAGGAAACGTTTGTGTACGAGCAACACAAACTTTGATAATAAACAAATAAAAACGTTACCCACTGGGCCTTTAAACTGAATTCAATGGAAGATGGAGCAAATATCCCCAGCCTGCAAGTGAAATGTGGCCGTCCCTGTTCATCTATTACCTCATTTCCGCTACATTTGACTCTACTCAACTTACTTTTGGTACCAGGTCCTTTTTCTCTATTTCGTTTTCCACTGCAGATAGTACCCCATCAGTGTAGGCGGGATGCTTAGCTGCTGCTGCTGCGTGCAAATGTACACCGTGGTCTACATTTAGTAGTTGCGGGCTGCTATTATTTAAAATCTGAGTTGAGTGAATAAAAATATTGCGGTTGCTATTGACGGTAGCTTAGCTATTGAAAAATTGGTGAGTTTGTGCAGGATGCACTGTGTGGCGCTAGTGATGGTTCTCTCTGACCAATCAGTGGTCTGCTCTGTTTTAACTCCACCCTTTATTGGCTCAGCTCACTTGGAACTTCGACTGAGGTGGTACCAAAGATAGTGACAGGTACTACTTTCCACAACTTTTGCTAATCGCAAACCAAAAAAGAGCGAGTCGAGTTGAGTAGCCGTGCCATGCAGTGGAAATGTGACAAAATCTGTGGTGGAATGCAACTAAGTACACTTACTCAGGTACTGTACAAATGTTGAGTCTTTCCTTTTCGTGCCTTTTTCTACTTCTACTCCGCTACATTGCAGAGAAAAATATTGCACTTTTTACTCCACTACATTCATGTAACAGCTTTAGTTACAAATTAAGATGTTTGCACACAAAACACATGCAGTTTATAAAATACGGTGTTTTATCATAAATTTAACTACCCAACATTATAACGACCTACAAGTGCAGCTGAAATGATTAGACCATTAAACACACAATTGTTTGGATTGTTTCCAGTTTTTAAAATGTGAGGATTTTTCTGCATTGACTGCTTTTACTTTTAATACTTTAAGTAAATTTTCCTGATGATACTTGCATACTTTTACTTAAGTAACATTTTCAATGCAGGGTTTTTACCTGTAGCAGAGTATTTTACAGTATGGTATTTGTACAGTACTTTTACTCAAGTAAAGGATCTGAATACTTCTTCCACCACTGGACATAATCACCATGAGGTCACGACTGAAGATGCACTGTTTTCCAGGAAGTAGGTGTTTTCCAGGCAGCTCAACAGTACCCATTTAAATCTCTTCATGTTCCTCCCCTCTAATGGTGAAATTGGAAACAACACAGGGGTACAATATATATGGTATACAGTATATATGAATATAATATATATAATAATATATGAATTGAAATATATGAATTGATTGAACATTTTGACAAATGTGGTCAGTTACTCTGCTTGGTTATGTCTGCTGTGATCACTTGTTTTGTATTTCAAGAAATCTGATCAAACAGTAGTTCTTGGCATTGATGATTGATCTAGCTGTTGTCAAAGGACAGAGGAGTTTAGAATAGTAATTAAGTACGTCTTTATCATATTTCTTTCATACATTAACAGTTGTCTCACAACAGAAAAATACAGTTTTGTCAATGACAATAGTTTCTTAACATTGCTGCAAAGTGGAAGTACCGTACATACTCTCTCTATGATCATAAAAAGTTGTCAATCAGTTTCCAAAAAGCTCAGTTTTCAGTTTCTACGCAAACGTTGGCTTTGTGATGAAAAGCCAAAACTCTGACTAAAAAACTACTGTACTTTTAAAACAGCATTAATCTGCATGCTGTACATGAAGCTTGTCTTTTCTGCATCTGTGTGAATAAGGCTGGCAGTGAAGGAGGCAAAGCAGAAAAGCAAGATGATAGAACGTCACACAAATGGGACTTAAGCAGTGACGACCTCATATCAAGAAAGAAAGAAAGAAAGAAAGACAGAATCAACGAGGTCATGGGAGTGCACACGGTGAGAAGATAAAAGGATGGGCGGCTCTGGGGACAGAGAGATAGAGAGAAAAAAAGAGGGACAAAGAGAGGAGGAGAGAGAATGAAAGAGAGCGAGAGAACGAGGTAGAGGGAGCTTGGCTGTGCATTGGGGCAGCTGATGTGCCATTTCTAATCCCTCCTGTTCGTGGCTTTGTGCCGTGGCCCAGCAGGAAGTGGGAGCTGGGCAGACAACAATTAACAAAAGAGCTGTGAAGAATACAATTAGCCATCAATGGCCAACCACGGGCCTTTGTGCCTGTCGCCATGGAGACGGCACAACACCGCTGTACCGAGATTACAAAACCCTTTTCTCTACTTCTCCTTTTATTCTCTCCATCTATCTACCCTTTTTTCTTTTACCCTTTCCCTTTTTTTACACTTCTCTTTTCTTCCACTTTCAAACAAATTTCCCTTTTTTCTCTTCAGTCTTCTTAGTCTTTTTCTCTCTGACACACACACACACACACATACACACATTTATATTTACTGCTATACATGTGAACACTTGGTTCATGCTTTCTGTGAAGCAACATGATGTCTCTGTGTTGTGATGTCTTGGCTTCTTAGATGTCTCCTGACTGACAGTCTGGAGATTCAAGCACTAAATGAGCCTCTCTACACACTCCAGTCAGATCAACTGAACCCTCAGCATCAGCCTGGAGTTCTGGCTAGTTTTGGCCAACTACATCTGTGTGTGCGTGCGTGCGTGCGTGCGTGCATGAGTGCGATTCTAAGATCAGACCTTTAGGGGGGCACAGCCCCTAATGAGAATGTGACACAGATACAGTGCAATGTAAAAGTGTTAACCCCCCCCCCCCCCCCCCCCCCTCTGCTAAATCAGTAATTTCATTAGCCGATAATCTCTGAGCTAGCTACTGAACAACAACGTCAGCTAACGTTTTTTGACACTATGATAGAACTAAACCTGACACTTTTTTCACACATTCAGCAATTTTAGTTGCTTACGTTTCAATTTTGGATCTAATCTTTGCCATGAAATTACCAACTTCTTCTCTGGGGACTACCAACGATAACCTTCACAACCGCACTCCTGCTCTCCCTCTGACAGATTAGATAGAGACTCAGCCAAAGGCACAACCACCTCTGATTGGCCTAAACTACGTTTATGTTAACCCTTTCCTTGACTGGGTTACAGGTGCGTAGCATTGGCTACAGCGACATTAGGATATTAATCCTGTTTCAAAAACCTGTAATTTTTGTCCTCTGTCACTGACAGACAAGTTTGCAAACTTGAAGCACTAAGATTTTTTTTTTAACGAAACCTTTTTTTAATATTATAATTTTTAGGGGGCTGAGATGAAATTTAGCTTGAACCCCCCTAAAAAGGGTCTAAAATCGCTCATGTTCCATACTTTTCTTTAATGCATGTTTTTGTAGTTTGTCCCAGCTGTTTTGTAGCTGTTCCTGTCTAATTCTCAGTTGATTGTAGTTTTAGTTTATAAATCTGTTTTCTCCAAGAACTGGTAACGTCAGATACCAATTACTGACATAGACATAATGCTACGGACTGCAACATGCTTCTTATTAACAGCAGTGCAACCGGTTTACCTGCTAAATCAACTTGTGAACCAGAGATATTTTGAGAAGCGGATGATACTGTTTAACTAATCAGCACCAGATTAAATTTTGAGATGAACTCGCAGATCCATCATTATAACATCCTTGCATCAGTAAAATATGATTCCTTTATATATAATTATTAGTAGAAGCCCAATGTCTTTATTTACAAATGTGGCCAATAATTTGTAGCGAATACTTTGATATTTAGATTGACGTTAGCAAGCCTTCTGTCACAGCGGATGCTGACTGCCGATCTATTCTACTGTCATGACTGGACTGTTTTGATTGTGAGAGTGAGAGTGATGTTTGTTTACAGCAGCCTGTGACTGCCAATACTTGTTTAAAATGTACTTACATTTGAAAGCAGTTATGGAAGACCTGTTTGTGAAAGGTTCTTTTTACTTTGTATTGTTTTCTGCTTTCTGCTCACTGCTGTGTTAGCCTACCTGCTGAACAAGAGTTAAGTGAATCTGTCTGCTGGCAGACAGTAATGGCACATTGCACTATGCTTCATTGCCATTGTTAATCCTGAGCATCACAGTTATTATTGTGAGGTGTTATAAAAGTGTACTGTACTGTAATCTGGTGACAGAGAACACTACACTGTGAAGGACTTGTGAAAGGT
This sequence comes from Gymnocephalus cernua, assembly GCA_023631565.1. Taxonomy (NCBI): domain Eukaryota; kingdom Metazoa; phylum Chordata; class Actinopteri; order Perciformes; family Percidae; genus Gymnocephalus; species Gymnocephalus cernua. The sequence continues at coordinate 37,795,612 of CM042428.1, read as the reverse complement.
CCAAGTGTTGTTGTTTTTTAAAGTAACAGCACTAAATGAGATGCTGGCTTACTGAGTTGCAGTAGAGATTAGCAAATGTAAAATACAAATTGCACTTTAATTTAATGTATTGGTAGTTGCTGCATATGCATCTTTAATGTGCTCGGCTATGCATCAAGACGTTGCATCGGCCTCAGATTGGAGATGCACATCCCTAGTATAAACAGAACTGGGTGTGTGTTTGCTCTGCTATCCATTTCAGATGCATTAACACTGTGTAGATTTCAAATGAGTCTTCTGTTTACAATATTCTAAAGTCTAAAGAAGATGGGGACCAAATATGCCAAATATCTATTCCGAAGCTGTAGGTTGAGCTCTATAGAGAAACCTGCAAGCAAAAAGCGAGAAAACATCGAAGAAATGGCCAAAACTGCATAGTGCCGCTTTAAATATGTTCTTTATTTTAGTTTCAGTTTTGTTCATCACCAAATGACTGCAGGTGTGAGCTGATTGTATGAGGAGTTTGTAGCATGGCTGCTTGTAGTATTTGCTGCTTTGCAAACTGAAACACATTCTTGTTGTTTCTGTCACATTTACTCAAAACTGGCTCTTTTGTTTCCAACAATGCATCTGAACAATGGAGACAAACTGTTGTATGTCAAACTATGCAAACAGATGGAGTAGGAAATGCAGCTGGAGGAGGCCTTTAAAAAAAAGAGCAAATAAAATCAAGGTAGCAATTGTGGACTATTATTTAATCTACCGCTGGCAGTCAACCGTCTCTCTGTCTGCTTCCTCAACCACTTATGATGACCAAGGTTGAGCTGGTGAGAAAGTTCAAACCCAGGACCTTCTGGCTGTGAGCTACCTGCCATCCCTTCCATGAGCTGCCAATACCTTTTTTGTGTGTCACCACTAGCCTACATGATTGGTGTAAGCTGTTCTTTTTGTTATTGTTGTAGCACTTGCTTTGCAGACACCATTACGTGATTATTATTAATGGTATGAAGAGTTTCAGAACACAATAGCACTTCGATCAGCCATTTACTATTTCGCAAACTGAAACATAGTTGTTTTGTTTGTGTCACCTAATCTAAAACACATGCACTGTTGTTTCTGACAATGCATCTGAACAATGGAAAACAAATGAATGTCTCTCAGCCTGAACAGTGCCAATGCCGTCTTTTGATTTCTGTTTCTTTTATTGTGTTTGAATCACATAGCCTTTAGTTCCATCTGCCATTTAGATGGCACCAATGTTGTGTTCTGCTGTGTGGTAGCTTGAGAGACTTCCCTCTTGTGTAATGCTCATACTGAATGTGATGACTTTTTCTTTGCAAAATATAAACTGTTGAGTGATCAGTTTAACTGTACAGTTTACAGTCCTCATTCTGTACAAAAATGCATTGTAAAGTTTGCAGGCTTTCTGAGGCTTGAACATGCCTAAATTAGTCAACTCTGGCTGCTGAATCCTCATATTAGCTTAAGATTAATCTCTATGAACAGATATCTGCATATGAATGCTGAATATGTATGCCACAGGACAAGATGTTGGTGTGTGAAACGTTCTGGGTTCCGTTTGTAGTCCAAGTAGTATTTTTTTGTGTGTGTGTTGCATTTTTATGGCTTTATTAGGACAGCATAGACTTGAAAGGGTGGAGAGAAGGGGGATGACATGCAGCAAAGGGCTGCAGGTTGGAACCGAACCCGCTGCTGTTGCTGCAAGGACTGAGCCTCTGCTTATAGGCGTGTGCTCTACCAGGTGAGCTACCCAGGTGCCCAAGTCCAAGTATGTGGTGTTTTGTAAAGGTATTTTAAGTACGAGCCGAGAGACGTGTATCACTGCTATTTTCCAACTTTATTCTTCTTCTTCTATCACGTACATAATATTCACCTGTATAACCTCCTGTGCACTCTAGTGCCCCAAGTGTTCACCAACAGTACCAACAGGACACAACAAAGTAGTATTGACCAATCATATTTGAGTGGGATTTGGTTGCATGCAGTCCGTGTGGAGAGCAAAAGAGGCCGAGCGCATGGGCTATCATCTGATGACAATTTAGCTTTTTAGTAGCTTCATAAAAATGTATCTGCATTCATATGCAAATATCTGTTAATAAAAATGAGCTTGAATGTTGTCTGGACATGGGACTGTAAACAATGTCTCCCGCACGGAAGAGGAAGTCTTGGCCCGGATATCCACTGGCTACACCAGAACCCCAAAATATTCACGTAGGTCCATCTGGGGGTGCACAGTCCTACATGACGCCCTCAAAACATTCACAGTTGGGTTTAGGTACCAGAGCAACTTAGGTTGGGCTTTAGGAAAAGATGATATTTGGGTTTCAATAAATACATTACAGGAAGTTATGTCAGAATTCAAGTGTAGTGTAGTGGGCATGTCTAGCCTGCGAGACTGCAGTTAGACTCTTCTTGAAATATTGGCTGTTGCCCCCAGAGGCTAAATTGCCGTCAGACTGATAGCCGATGTGTTCCAAGATTGGCTTTAGCTCAACAGTAGAAAACATTTTTACCTGAAACAAGGTCAGTATATCATGTCATATGTATATGTTATATTATTATTTATTATCTGTGGACTTGAAAAGGCTGTCAGTCAGTCCTGCTTTCATTTTCAGTTTACTACTGTTTGATTTGTTTTTCCTCTGTATTTTAATGGTAATTGATATTCTGTTGGTGTGCTAAATGTACTGTGATGTTTGCTCTGTTTATATTAAAAACATATCTCAGCTGCCTTTATTAGAACGGCCCGTTAACACTGAAAATACAATGGCAATAATAAAGTTAACTCCATACTATAGCATATTCATTTTTATAAAAAATAATACAATCAGTATTCATGTGTCCATCCTACTGGTTTGCACATGTTGGTAGATATGACAGACAGCAGCATTTCAAATTGGGCCTCATGTACAGTACATGTCATAATCTGGATATGGCCATTTGTCAAAAATAAGAAAACAAGATTTAGATCAAATATGAAATCACAGAATACTCAAAAACAAATTTTAACATCTATTACATCCACCTGTTGGACAGACTGAAAAATGATGTGCTCTGTCTTCTTTAAAGCTCTTGGTGCATAGTGGGACTTTGAGGAAGGAAAGAGTCATTTTCAGAACCAGGTTTATTATTCACTTGTGCCTATTTGGTGTTTTGGTGACAGACTGAGAAGTTAACTGTGCCAGTGTGGGGGCAGAGGTACAGTTCCAGTAACAATCAAGCTGTGAAGTGCAATTTCCATGTCAATTATTACCAAGATTTGCATTTGCTCACCACCAGGACAGAGCGCAGGGAGCAAAGCACATTCATGTCTCTACTTTTCGTAGATAAGATGGCTACTCGTGAAAATCCCTAATGTGAGAACATAACATGCATTTTTAAGTTAAACAACACGCACATTCTGTGAAGGACTGTAATCCAACACACAGCTGTCAGTTTTTGCACCATGATGCGGTGGGAAATGTGGAGGTGGCTGCATGTATTAATGATGTCTGTTTCTTACATTGGAAAATGAATCGTGTCCGACTGCAGAAACACAGTAACCAGTGTTTCTCTTCCTAACAAGTTGCAACTATTGCAATTCAATAGCATATAATAACAACTTTCTTTGAATGCTACATGATGTAAGGTCGGAGAATGTTTTTTCTCAAGGACAGGAAGACCACACCCACACATACAATAAAGATACAATTCCACATCAAAACATGGTCAAATACATCACCTTTCATCACCAGCTTTGACAAAATAAACTTTAATCAAGTTCCACTGACTAGTATTTCAATGAGCCTTCAATCACGCAGTCACACGCTCACAGTCTTCATCAGCAGAAGGAATTTGCTCGGTTGTCAAATTAAGCTAGTCAGTAGACCGTGAGTTGAGAGTATTTTGTCAAACTACGATTTTCACGGTAAAAAATGAACATTATGTACAATCTTGCTAGCAAATATACTATGCGAGTTGAAAGTAGTTTTGCCACAGATGTGGCCTGCTTATCAATACAAACAGCAATATAGCAGAAATAGCAACTGAGGTGATTAAGCTACTGCAGTTTGCGTCAAATTACTTTTCCTTCTAAATTCACAGACGTGATACACATATTTGTACATTGAGTGTGACTTACACTTAGCAAGGATGTTCTTATATCTGATGTCAATTGTCAATAAATGTCCATGAAACAGCTTAGAAATAATAGGAGAAAAAGATGCCATAGAACTTGCCTTAGAATCATTTTACTCCGGTATCAAATGTATCCAGTGATAGCTGTTTGCACATCCGTGTAAATGTGTACATCGCAAATAGGAACTGCTAAAAGTGTATCAAACGTTGAAAACCCCTGCTCTACAGCAAGGTTATTATAGTTTTGCAGTTTTCATTAGCTTTCATTTTTATTTCGTTTTGACTCTTTGGTTTTGAAATTCAGTTTAGTTTTAATTAGTTTTTAAAGCGGGTTTGCTAGTTGTTGTTTTTTTAAATGCTTAGTTTTTATTAGCTTTAGTATTAGTTACTTTTTTGTAGTATGGTTTATTTGTCAGGAGCAAGATTCAAAAAGGTCAGAAAAAGTATTGTGTAAAAATAACTCAACAAAAACATCATACAATTTTAGAAATATGTATTCACAATGTATTCAACAATAACACTAGTACATAAAATGTACATATGATGAGCACAAATATGTCAACAGTCTACACAAGACGCCGCAGTGAGTGCAAGGAAGTGACGTGTGCCAGGAAAAAACCTAAGTAGCCAACAGACTAAAGAAGACAGACATCAGCAGGTGTTTTGAACTTTTGTTCGAGTGGCGAACGTTTTGGCGAAAGTCAACTGACTCATACAGTTGTGTAGACATCCCAGTATCAATACACACATTAACCCACGCTTCCTCCCGCTTTTGGTGTTCCTGCGTATTTACTAACCAGCAGCTATCGGGTCGCTGTTTAAAGCCCTCCTGTAGTGTTCTCTGTCCTGCTGTTGTCTCCATCATGCTGCCTGGCCCTGTATTCATACATCCACGCCCTGTACTGGGGTTAGCTTCTGTTTTGGGGGAGGGGGCTTTGCGTTGTGCTTTACCTTATTAAGGTAAGCTAGGTTAGCCTCCTTGTGCGCGCTTCTCAAATGTACTTTCAAATTCGTGGGATTTTTCCCTTTAATAAATTGTCCACATATTTTACCACCTTCCACTGTGAGGCACTTGCTTATATCTGACACAATCATAATCAAATAGGTCTCTGCCCGCTTTCTTCAAACTTTCAGTACCGTCATGATGCCAGGCGAGGGGCATGGACTATGCTGTGTTCAATTTGACATGGAATGTCAGAATTTCTGGGTTCCCAGTCGGAAACTATACATGTCTGTGGCATAGACTGCATAAAACAGGTCTATGGTCAGAAATGTCAACTCTGAAAATGTTATTTGTTCTATGAAAGACAATGACAAAGACGAAAACTAAGGACATTTACTAGATCATTTTATTTTATTTTAGTTATTTTTGCAAAAAGACATTACAGTTTTAGTTAGTTATCATTTTTGTTGCAATGCTTTTATTTTTATTTCAGTTAACGACAATATTTATTTCCCACTTAGTTTTTGTTATTTCGTTTGTTTTTGTTAACAATTACAACCTTGCTCTACAGGTTGTTTACAGCATGGCCACAAGAAGAAGAATTCCTAAATTAAATTCTACTCCAATTGTTTCTGTTTCCGGTGCTTCTATAGTGCCACAACTGTGTCATTTTGTCCATTAAAAAAACACACAGTTTTTATTTTAGTAGAACGCATAATGCCAGCTTTCCAATCTCATAGCTTTATCCTCCCTTCTGCCTTTCAGGTCATGTACCTTTGTCTATGCTGTTGAAGCCAGCCAAGCCTTGTTTGTTCTGCCAGACTGGGCCATACTACAGCACCTTCAGCCACTGTTAGCTGTAGGTTCTAGAGTAGCCTTGTATTACCATGCTCTGTACTACAGTCTCAGCCTCTATTTGTACTCTTGTGGTGTTTTTCCATTACGTGGTACCTGCTCGCCTCGACTCTACTCGCCTTTTTTGGTTTTCCATTATGAAAAAAGGTCCCTGGTACCTGCTAACAGGTACTTTTCTTAGTATCACCTCCGTCGAGGTTCCAAGCGAGCTGAGGCGATACCAAAAGGTGACGTGAAAACCTGCAGACTACTGATTGGTCAGAAAGAATCATCACTAATCACTGCGTCATCATTGCTAGCGACAGACGGGGGCTAGCAATGATTTTTTTTTTTTGCTGCCTCCAGCATCTTTTGAAACAAAATGTGTCTTCTGGCTTTGGCCACATGCCAAGAATCAAAAACAACACACCTTCCACGTTCTGTGTGTGCGTCGTGTTAGGTCACAGCAGTTTCCTGCGGCGTCGCTATGACGACCAGCCACGCTCGCCTCACGCACGAGGCGGTACTAAATCTGCAATGGAAAATGGAGGACGGAGCACCGAGCTGGTACTAGCAGTGGGTAAGCGCCAGAGTTTCCACAATAGTGTGCCAGGTTGTTTAGAAGATGAAACTTTAATTATTCCCATGAGGATATTGAGCCGTTGCAACAGCAAATAATACAGCCGAGAAAAGGAGAATAGTAATAGATACGGAGTGAATTAAACATCAACCTGTAACACCAACTTAATTTGACCTGGCTTGGTAGTAATTTATCAAACAAATAGACGTTTAAGGATGTTTTTTAATCTCAAACAACACCAACAGATTGAATCTCCTTTTTTCTGTTTCCCTTTAATGTTGTTGCTCCTTTTTACTATGCTTATGAAAGTTGTGTTCATTATTCTAATAGCAATTATAATCAAGAAGTTTTGTGCATTGGTGCTGTTCCATTTGAGATATTATCACGATGGACTGAACTATGATTTCTTTTTGTATCCATAACTGCAAAAAACAGACAAAAATGATCCAAACACAAATTAAAGGCATTGTCAACTTTCTGTACAGGTGACAAGTTACATATAAAGCAACTGATCATATGTCAATCACGTGTCATTTTAAGATATGTCACATGTGAATTATAAGAAATCCCATGCGAAAACAACACATATCACACGGTACAGCCCTTTCTTTGACATCTTCACAAATGAAATATATTTTACATGTGAAACTGGAATTTTACAAGTGCTTTTGTTTGTTTTTTAAGATAATTTTTTGGGCATTTTAGGACTTTGTTTTTATAGGACAGCTGGAGACATGAAAGGGGAGAGAGAGGGGGGAATGACATACAGCAAAGGGCCGCAGGTCGGAGTCAAACCCACAGCCGCTATTTGGGGAGTAAACCTCTCTATATATGGGTGTGCTGTCTACCGACTGAGCTACCCAGGCACTCACAAGTGCTTTTGTTGAATGGAGAAACATAAGGATGCATTCCTTATGTTTCTCCATACATTGATCAATACAGAGGGGGTCAAAGTCTCACTGAATAGTCTGATGAGCATGGAAATGATGTCAAACATTTGCTAAGGCCTTCTCCCGGTATGTTAGACAGCGCTCTCCCCCATCATAATCAAAACCAAAAGAATGCTGTTCATCCCTCCCGGTCAATCGATGACAAGGAGCATTGAAACTGAAATGTGTCACCCATCAGTTTATGTAAAGACAGACATGTATTTGCAATATATACAAATGAAAGAAAACGTGGGAAAAAAAGTAGATAATGGGTGAATTTGTACTGCAGGCTACATAAAATGGTGCCCATTATATAATCCTGTAAAAGGCATAAAGAGTGAAGTTAGTGGCATCATGTTACACTAAACAGATATTTTCTTAATCTAATGGTTTAATAGTAAGGGAGGTTTATCTATGCGTATTATAATCTGTTTGCAATTTCTGACAATTCACCAGAAATGTAACTGAAGTATATGACGAATAACAGAAAAAAATTTAATCAGGGCAAATATGTGTTTTTTAGATGCACACAACACAAACCCCTCTGGCCGCAGTGACAGTTGCTGGAGGCTTGTTGTGTATGAGCAGCCGAACGTAATCTAGGTGCAACATGTCATAATAACCCCAACCTCAACTGAAGTCAATTACCCACACTGTCTTCCTGTGTTCCAGTTTGCCCCTCTTTTCTGGGGTTGTCAGATCCTGATGGTAGAGATTGAAATCAGGTCACTCGACTGTTATCTAGACCCAGCCATTAGATACGCAGATATCTATCTGAGGGGCTGCTGACTGCACAGCCTTACCTGCCGCTTCTCTCTGCTCCTCACACACACACACACACACACACACACACACACACACACACACACACACACACACACACACACACACACACACACACACACACACACACACACACACACACACACGATACCAGATAATGGAAGAAATATTCAGATCCTTTACATGAGTAAAAGTACTAATACCACATTGTAAAACATACTCTGTGACAAGTAAAAGTCCTGCATTGAAAATGTTACAAGTAAAAGTATGCACATATCATCAGGAAGATGTACTTAACGTATTAATAGTAAAAGTATTCAATGCAGAAAAACCCTCACATTTTAGAAACTGGAAAGGATCCAAACAGTTTTGTGTTTAATGGTTTTATCCTTTCAGCTGGACTTGTAGGTCATTATATTGTTGGGTAGTTAAATTTATAATAAAACATCATATTTTACATCTTAACTTGTAAAGTAACTAGTAATTAAAGCTGTCAGATGAATGCAGTGTAGTAAAAAGTACAGTATTTCTCTCTGAGATGTAGCGGAGTAGAAGTAGAAAGTGGCACGAAAAGGAAAGACTCAAGTAAAGTACAAGTACCTCAACATTTGTACTTAAGTACATTTGTGTAAATGTACTTAGTTACATTGCACGCATGCATAAAACACACACTAAACAACTCAAACCAGGCATGTCCAGGATAATACCCACCAAATATTTAAAATATAGATGTTGAGATGATGGACCAACCAACAATATAAACCTCCAACCAACAATATAAACCTCTGCAAACATTGCACCAAAATAAAAGTCTGTCGTTTCAGTCTGCATGACTTTATGACAGCACGGATTGGAAACTAGTTCAGAACAGTTGTAGAAACTGTTTAAATATGAGTTTTTTGCCTTTTTTTTGGTTTTGTCACCTTTAGCATGTCTGGAGGTAATACTATAGGCAAATGGTTTTGGTCATATCTTCTCTCCATCCAAACACTGCAGCAGCTCTTTTTGATGATTAAACCAAAGCACAGGAGACAAGCACTGAGCTGCTGTTCTGGTGAAACACTCTTTATGGGCCGTGAAGACTGGAAACCACTGAGAGAAACCAGCAAATTATTGTAAATTTTTGGAAAGTAAAAAATATATGTATATTCTTGACATGAATCCAACATATTATTAGGAAATATGTCAGCTTATTTGTGGAAAAACAACAGATACAGGTAATAAGGATTGAATGTGCCACATGTATGTTTAACATTAAAACATGATTTATAGAATCATGCCCACAATTATTATTTTAATAGCACATGCACTAAAAAGGTATGTAAAAAGGCTTTAGTCCGCCCTACATGTTATTGTGGGCCCAGTTTAATATGCACAATTTTATACAATATATAGTAGGGGTCCCTGCTCGGTCTGAGTTCCTTGGCCTAAAAAACATTGAAGGCCCCTGACCTAATGTATTAAGATTATTACTGCTTTTACTGTGGTTTATCGCACCACTTTACATTTGTTTACATTTGACTACATGGTTACATGGTCTGTTCCTCGTCTTGTATCTTCTGTTTTTGTATCTTGTTGTTTGCACCTTATTCATGTTCATTCTTTCAGTTTTGTTCCTCCACTGTACTGCTCTGTATATAGATGGATGACAATAACGTGTCTCTTAACTCTTATCTTATTCTTTTGTCAGCAGCAGGAGAATGCAGGTAAGGATCTGTTTTTTATGTTATGTTTTATGCACGTATTAAAGTAAATGGACTGTATTTATATAGCACTTTTCTAGTCTTAACGACTACTCAAAGTGCTTAAACAGGAAACATTCCCCATTCACACACTGTGGCCGAGGATGCCATACAAGGTGGTTCAGTGTCTTGCCCAAGGACACTTCCATGACGGGTCTGCAGGGCCAGGGATCGAACCACCAAGCTTCTGATTGGCAGGTAACTGCTCTACCACTGAGCCACAGCTCAACTTTTCCACATATTTATATGCATTTAACCAGATTTGTTCAGTTTTATCCATCACAATGCTATCCTGTCAACGTCAAAGTTGATATGTATAAATTGTTCCAATTCCGGTTTCCAACAAATAATGTATCAATTACAGATATTTTAAGTCATATTTTCTTTCAAGTCAGTATGTTAGAGTATGTTAGAGTTAGTGCATTTTCTCAGGATTTCAGAATGTTCAATACACTTTATATCACCTTAACAGAGTTCATCTGTTTTGGCTACTTATTTTGCAGTTTTCAATGAAAATACAAATCATCGCCACATATGAAATGAAGAATTTACAAGTTCAGTAACTTTCTCTTGTCAGATTTGTGAGTGAATCTAAAAAATTTTTTTTTAAATGTAACTGTGTTTGTCTTCAACATGTAGCTAATTATTTTTATTTGGGAACTTTGACTGAGTACCATCACGTGTATTGAGTGTAAATATAGTGACAACGATGATGGACATGACCTGGACCAGACCTAGTATACAGTAGTTTAAAAGTCATTCAATACAATCCAATTAAGCTAGTCGGCTAATGGTGGCATTGATTTGTGACTTTGTATAGTTTCTGTGTTGAATGCCAGCAGATAATGCCCACTTAAAACTGTTTTGATCAAGTACTCTTCCACGACAAACTACACTTCATCATGAGCTTCAGGTTGAAGGTTGTTGAGTGTTATTCATTTATTTAGAAAAACAAGAACAAAAAAAACTCCATGAATGCATGAGCATTTACAAGTGTGTGAATATATAGACATCTTGCTTTTGATTCAACCTTTTACATCCAAGCTATTAGTATAGTTTTATAGCAACAGTGTGACCCATGACACCCAGCAGCCCATGTACACCAAAGTGAGAGAGGGCCCCTCTGAGATAAACACCAACAGTGGAAAAACCTCAAAAGATTATTCTGCTTAGCTGACACAATATCACAGCGATAGCACAGGTTTGCTTATGTGTGAATTTAGACAGAACAAGGTGTCTTAACCAACATGAAAAAAGTGACAAGTAACACACAGACACACACAGACACACACACACACACACACAGCAAACTGCACAGGAGTGGCTAAATGAGAATCGAAACAACCGTTTGGGAACTTGTCAACATGTTTCAGATGCTCCCGTTCGATAAGCAAAGTTCGCATTATTTCTGAGAAGCAAGCACACCGCAACACCCTCTTTTCCGACCCTTCATCCGCTGAATGCAGCAATACAACACAGCGGAAGCATGCGAAGCCGAAGACAAGACCTGCTTTTTGCAAACATTAACTTATAGAGATACAGAGACCACAGTGACGTGATTATGTCGATAGCAATGTGCACACTATTCTAGTAGTGTCCGGAGGACGGAGGGCGCCGTGGTCGGTGTCAGCAAACACGACTCAACGGTGAGCCTGAACATCACAGGTCAGCCGGACGGGGTCAGATACTTCTGCCAACCGACACCCATCACCTTCTGCCTCCCGTTTTTCACCCTCTTCCTCCATCTGTCTGTAACTCTGGCCCATGTAGCACGCTACACTTTGCCCTCCACTGATGGAAAGCAAATAACAAGCCACATAAAAAGCCTCCTGGCTTTCTGTCTACGGACACACACATACATGCACAAATACACACAGTTGCACACAAGATAACAGGGCCTCTGCGGGGCCGAGGATGCTGGGAATGGGGTGTGGGTGGGGGTGAGGGGTGGAGAGGGGTGTGGGGGTTGAGGAGGGTCGAGGAGGGGTGGGGGAATATGGCACTGCCCCACACAAAGGCAGCCCTGAAATAGTCCCCTTGCACAATGAGACCTGCCACTCTGTCTATGAGATAATGTCTAATTGAAAACACTGCAGCCATTGTGCTCCTGTCACCGGCTCTATTGTCCAGATAGCCCTCTCTCCCCCCCACCTCTCTTTTTCCATTGACGCGGCGCGATTGTTCCTCGCCATTGTGGCAACCCTACTCTCTCTCTCTCTTTCTCTTTCTCTCTATCTCCCCCTCTCTCTGTATTGTTATAATTTCATTACTTATTTGTTTTTTGTTCCGCTTCTCCTTTCACTCCCCTGCAGACCTTTTGTTCACCATATTTAGGCACTTCATTGGGATCTGCTGTCAATGTGTGTGTGTCTGTGTGTGCATGTGTGTGTCTCTGTCTCTGTCTCTGTGTGTGTGTGTGTGTGTGTGTGTGTGTGTGTGTGAGCAGGTGTCAGTTTCACGAGGAGATAAAACAGGAAGCAAGATAAAATAGTTCTCCGAGATGAAAATAAAGCCCTTGCAGGCATCACAGAGGGGGTGATTGTTTTTTTATCCATGTGCAGCTCTTGATTCTGGTAATATGAAACATGGCCCTCGTTGTCCTCAGAGACAAGTGGTTATGAGGACAACAGGCATTGTCCTGAGTGAATTACAGTCTGTGTTGACACTGCAGCCTGCCCATGTCCAGAAACTATAGACAACCTATCACCTAATGACACAGATATCTGGCAGAGAAGAGGCAAATGTGGATCATGAATCACGGGACTGACAGGGCCAGTTCACCTGAGGGAAAGCACAGTAATACACCAGAGGCCTGGGAGACTTGTGCTCAGTTATGACAAACCTGCTGTATGCTGACGAATCTCCTGGTCCCTTATTTTGCAGCTGCTAAACATATTGTTCTCTCCAAAGTACATTTGTTCTCTCTCAGTTTTTACAAAAACTGCAAAAAGGTCCAAAAGGTTGTCTGCATTAAGTGTTGTGATATGCTGTAAGGGTTAAAAAACAACAACAAAAAAACCATGTTGACCAGATGCTGATGATCTAAGAGTGGTGGATGACCAGGTCTGCTTTCTGAAGGCCCATAGCATAGATTTTCTTTAAAACGATTCTTCTTCAAGGAAAATAGAACATATTGAAAAATACGCTTACTTCACTTTCTTATATATGAGAAGAAGGATACTAAAACTGGCAACAGGGGGAAACAGCTAGCCCAGCTCTGACCAAAAGGAACAAAATTCAACTATTGGCACCTATAAAGCTATGTAACATGTGATACATATTTGTTTCATTCGTACAAAAACCAAAGTGTAATAACATTGAGAGAGTGGGGGAGACAGAATGGTATCAGTCTTCTCTTCAAACTAACTAAGCTAGTGCGTTAAATGTATTTCCTAAAATATTGAAGTGATCATGTATACTGCTAACTCTTTCGCAAACCGTGTTAGAAATTTGAATTCCAGTCAGTCATTGGTTTCCATTCATTTCTGTACAGCATACGAATGGATTAAAAGACTCTTTGAATTTGCTTAAACTGTGTAATCCATCACCTTGAACAACAACATACTAATTTTAGGAAGAGTAAAAATGTTGTTGTACTTTTTTTTATTGTTCAAATGTTTTTCGGGACAGCAATGTTGTTCTGTTGGTTGGTCGGTCCACCACTTTGGTCCAGATTGAATTATCTCCATACCTACCGGGTAGATTCAGATTCATTTCTGTACAGACATTCCTGATCCCCAGAAGATGAATCCTACTGACTCTGTAGCGTCACCAGCAGGTCAAAGTTTTCACTTATTCTGTGAATATGTCAACAATTTGTACAAACATGCATGGATCCCAGACTGGCCATCTAGAGTTATCCTGGTGGGCCGCTTCACAATTGACGTATTTGCACGTAACAGGTTGTGGAGCCTGGAAACGAAAACTGTGGTGACGTAATTTTATTGTGCGCACACCTCGCGCCAGGAACACCGTGGCTACCATAAACACAGTGGCTACCATAAACCTAGCTTCACTCAATCTATCACACACTCTCCACGCACACACACATACCGGCCCTGCTATTCTCTTAAAGAAATACACAAGAACGAGGCAGACACCAGGGCACTTACGTAGGCTACGGCGTAAGCTCTGCTTAGTGCCACTGTAGAACCATAAATCCCACTTGAGTCTTGTTAACATTTATTGTAAGATATATTGGAATGCTTTCAGAAGACATTAATTAATGAATTCAATTATTTTAAAGAACAAGCCCTGGCAATTCAAAGGAAGGAGCTGCAAGCTGGGCTACTTTTCTCGTCGTTTGGGGTGAAATAACAGACTCAAGAGGCATTGTTTTTAATACGGCCAATGTGTTTGGAAGCACACACATCTCCTGTGGCAATTTGTCCACTCAGAGTGAGACATGACAGACAGCAGCAGAGAAGACAGATGAATCATTGTTCCTGTTGCCTCTTGCAAGTAGAATGTAGGTATAGCAACTTATTTATTCGCTCTTGCTCAAGTCAGGCCACAAATGTCACGTTGATTGAAAGAATTGTTCGGAAAAATGCTAATTGTTCCACTCGTTGAACTTCTTTACTGTCAGCAAATCAATCAGCACACTTCATAGGCACAATGGATATGAAAGCATTTCACCCTGTCTAAAAGATGCCAGATCCTTATCATCAATGAATTTTCGCAGACAATATCTCTAAATATGTAACAGTGAAATGAGGATTTGTTGTAGACATGGAAGCCCTTAACGTGGCTCACTCTTTGTTTTCTAATGATTCAGCAGTGGTAATTGCATGCATGAATCCGGTAGCTATTTAAATATTTTGTCTTTTTGTGTCTCACGTGAAGCTTTTTACTGTAAATAGGTTTAGCATTAAATACTAAAACAGATTTGCTGAAACTGAATTGTAACACCTTGAAGGTTGACTATACACACTTAACTATAATACTTAATTTGGTAACGCTTTAAATTACAGCTCAGGGAACAGGGAAGGTGCAAGGGGGTAGATTCTATGTCGTACTATGACGCATCAACGTCAACACGGGCATACACTTGGGCTTCAATACGATTCAACAGACTTGAACCCTGCTGAAATGCGGCACTGGTACCGTTCGTCATTGCAGCCGGAGACTCCACTGTAACGGAATATAGCTGCAGTTTACCGTGAAAAATCACCAAATGTAAGCTAAACAAAAACTACACAACCAGACATGTTTTTGTAACATTTTACTTGAAGGTATCTACATAAGAGTGACATGACACTGTCATGAACACATGACACTGTTATGACACATGAACCCTAACCCTAACTCTAACCCAAACCATAACTTGTCATGACAAAAACCAAATGATACTTACTAAAAGAAGCGTTATGTCATAAACATTTATGACTTGTTTATAATGTTTATTATATATGTTTATGTTTTTACCCAGGAATGTGATCTGAAATTAGGGAGAAATGAACATCGGGAACGCAGACTACAAGATTCCCTGACGTTAGCATGTAGCTACATGTAGTGTATATAAAATGTTAACACTGAGGTAATCACATCTGTTGAATCATGTTGAAGTACTCGTTGCCTTCGTTGGTGGTCAGTGTGTTGCTAGTAAGTTTTTGTTGTTGTTGTTGGAGATGGTTACCATGGTGAAGAAGCAAGGGGAGCAGTACAGCAGGATGGATTGGATTATGTCCTTGTACAGCAACAACAGGAGGTGGGGGCAACAGACAGTGCTCTGAGTTTACTGCTGACATGGAGTCTTTGCTGGGATCATTTATGGATGTTAGTGATCGAAACTGAGTTTATTGTCTAAGATGAGTCCAAGATATTTGAAGCTGTTGTAGATGGAGGTGGGGTTCGTTCCAGTGTGGGGTGTGTTTAGTGTGCTAATGACCACTTCTTTTGTCTTGTCCACTTTCGGCTGCAGGTATTTGTCAGTGTACCATTGTGTGAAGTGAGAAATTGAGTGTTGATTGGCTGTAACAGAGCTGTTGTTGTTCAAAATTCTTTGTCATATGCAATTACAGTGGAGCAGCCATTTTCTTTGTTCTCATGGTCCCTCTAACAATGCTTATTAAAATGTATAAAAAGAAGCAGAAGTACAAATGAAAATGTAAGACATACACATAAAAGTGCAGAAGTTAAATATAGGAATGAAATAGAATGTTAAGGGGCAGCTGTGGCGGTGGTTCGATCCCTGGCCCCTGCAGTCGACATGTTGAAATGTCCTTGGGCAAGACACTGAACCTGATGCTGTGCCATGGGTATGTGAATGGCGTTGGATAAAAGTGTCATAAAATGAAATGCAATAAAGAATAAACTATAATAGATAATATATGTAGGTTGAGCAGCAATATACTGTATATGTGTGTGTGTGTGTGTGTGTGTGTGTGTGGTTGTGTGTGTGTGGTTGTGTGTGTATATATATAATGTGAAGTTTGAGTGTATTGAATGAAAGACTTAATATATTTAATGAAAGTCGTAACATTTTGAAAGAAAGTCGTAATATTTTGAATGAAAGTGGTAATATATTGTATTAAAGTTGGAATACTTGGGATGAAAGTCGGAATATATGGGATGAAATTTGAGAATATTGAATGAATTCTGACGTCATCAGGGGGCTGGCGCCATTTTGTGTTTTTTCGGTGTGATTAATCTGTACGGATTTTGCTGCAACAAGCGTGACGCTATAAACGAGTCAGCACGAAATCCAGTATTCGCAATCCGAATGTAATGAAGAGACAATAAACAATGCAAGTACAGGCCAAAATAATACTGGTAACCATATTCAATACCATTCTACCGATTAAGAAATGTATTCAGTTTCATCGTGACCGAATGTATTGAACCTCACAGGCCAGGCAGTTTCCACTTATGAGACTAACATTAATACAGAAAGAAACATGCCTTCAACCTCACAGTACAGGCATTCAACAGGGTTTTAAATGTCTCTTGATTACTTCGTAGTGCTAAGTTCATTCCCCCCCCCCCCACGCCCCTCCTCAGTGCCTCTGCTCACTGACCTCTGCCACTTCTGGAGCAGCTTTGGCCGACATGTTCATCAGATCCCCAGTGTTACAGCCAAACAACCTCACAATGAAAAATGCCTCCACATTTCCTCGGTTTCACAAACACTGTTTGGAACAAAAAGCCCTTATCAGACCTGCGTATTATTCACCGTGTTAATTGGAGGGAAAATAAATGTATTGTGCATCTCAGCGGTTCTGTTAAAACAAGATAAGAACCACATGAGCAAGTGCAAGGCTGTGGCCATTGAATGAATTGTTTAACGGAAAAATTGTGAACAAGTTGGAAACGTTTTTTTCCCCCATTTCTGCTGTGCTAAGCCTGGCATGGTTTATGTGACCAATCTGGCAATCCCCTGTCAGATGTCATTAATTGATTGTCACTGATTCTGGCATTACCCATTCAAGAAACAAAGGTCAGAACTCAAACATATACAGGCACGTTGAAATCAGAAGCATTCACCACCCAAAACAAACAGGTTTGATAACCCAACCACATGCAACATGGTTGTATAGTTGTGTGGATTCCCCTTAACAGCAACCAGTAAGCAACATTTCCAAAGCTACACTGACCATTACAGTGAGCTGCTGCAGATATGGAGAAGAGCATACTGGTTACAGGAATTTGAATTAGTAGGAGGTTATATATTTTTCATTAACATGGAGAATGTTGTCAAGCTTTTCTCCACCTTAGGCCACACAGCTCTCACCTCTCTATTCACTTTTGTTTCTAACAAGCACAGCCACCTTTTATCGAGAAAGTTGCAGCTTTGCACAAATTAACCAAAAAGCAGCCTTACTAAATGACTGTGCATTTATAAAACATGTTACTTTCCCCCCATTACTGTAGGTTTCATAAACCTATTCATGCACCTATTCATGCTCAGTGTGACTGTGTCCAGTCGATGGGATCACTCACGGAGGTGATAGCAGTCAGTAAGCCCTTAACAAGCATGATTACTGACATGTTTATTCCTTTTTTTCAAAGTAAAAAAATATTTTTGCTTCAGTACAGGTTGGAGTGGAGTTATTGCTCTGCCCTGTAATGGAGAAAGCAATTATAGAAGCATGTGTAATCATGTTTTTATTTTCTGCACCCAAACTTCAGATATGGAGTTAACTTATGCGAGTCATAATTATCTCTGACTGTCCTACTTCAATTTACTGCTTTTTCTTTCATCAGTAGATGCTGCAAAACCAGGTTATGGTTTGTGGCGTGTCGCCTCACAGCATATGCCTATATTTTTAAAAGGAATTTATTTCTCGCCACTGTACTGTACAAATGCTCTTGGGGGAATTGTTGGGTCAGTGTAAATTATAGAGTGTGGTGTAGACCTACTCTATCTGTAATGTGTCCTGAGATAACTGCTGTTGTGATTTGAGTAAATACACTTGAATTGAATTTACAAGTACTATATTTACTCTGTTTACAGTCAAAACACCTTCATATGTTATCATCATCATCATCATCATCATCATAATCATCACAATTTTGTGGATTTTTTTAGTAAGTTATATTTCTTTTTTTTATGGATAGCATATATGGAGCATACTGGTTGTTACATCTCAGCAGCTGTCAAGCTTTTCTCCACCTTAGGCCACTAAGGACCTCACCTCACTATTCACTTTTATTCCCGACAATTACAGCCACCTTATACTGAGAAAGTAACAGCTCTGCATGAATTAACAACAAAAATCAGCTTTACTTGATGACTGTGCATTAATAATCCCCCCCCCCCCCCCTAGTAGGTTTCATGAAGGTGTCCTGAGATCAACGAGTGTATAGTTTCATAAATCATGTAAAATTAAAACATGAACATCCACAAGATTGTGAGTTCAATGTCATTAGATGATAACAAATGGAGGGGTTTTGAGCGTAAACAGAGTAAATATAGTACATGAAAATATGCTGTGAGGCGACATGCCACAAACCATAACCTGGTTTTGCAGCATCTAATGATTTGACTTTTGACTGAGAAAAAAGCGGTAAATTGAAGGAGGACAGTCAGAGATAATTAGATCATGACTCAGATTAGTAAACTCCATATTTGAAGTTTGGGCTCAGAAAATAAAAACACGACTACAATTGCTTCCTACATCACAGGGCAGAGCCCTGTGGCTCCACTCCACTCCAACCTGTACTTAAACAAATTATTTTTCTACTTTGAATAAAAGGAATAAACATGTCAGTAATCATGCTTGTTAAGGGCTTACTGACTGCTATCACCTCCGTGAGTGATCCCATCGACCGGAGAGAACAGCACCACAAATACAGACCTGCGTGTCCCACTGAGCGTGAATAGGTAGGGGGTTCACATACAGGTTGGAACAACCCGCCATCACAATACTCACAAAACCACTCGCTCTAACTCAAAGTCATTGACTTTTTTTGTCCATCTCAACGCATTTGGAGACAAAATGGGTGCTACTGCTCTTTGATTCAGGCAGCCTATAGACAAACATTCAATTTCTTTAAAGTGAGACGATGTACTTTTGTTTTCAGAGCCTGCACGTGCAGACGTCATCATTTGCTGACCTGACTAAGAGTGTTTCAAATCACTCCCTTGTTCACTCAAACACAATAACGTTCTCTATAGTGAGCAGTAAATAGAGCTTTAGGCTTACATAAAAAAAAAACAAGGGGTGCAGGGATTTTGACATACCTCAGACACCATCAGTGGGTGTTGCCCGTTATAAATCATAATCATTTGGCGCCATTGCTGGAAGGCATACTGACTTGCATAACTTTAAATTACACATGTAAGACATTTGAAGTTTGGCATTGTTGGAAGCGGTGATTGCATCCAAAATCACTTACTATATTTACTGTTGAGTGCACACTTTTGTACTGACTATTTTACGCAGGAGTAGTGAATGGGTAAGCGAGGGAATGATTGTGATTATGACACAGCTTTCTCCTTTTCTTCAATTGTGGACATTGTCATGGACAATTTGTAGTGATTATAGTCTGGCTATCACCAGACCAAGCTCAATATTTTAAGATTGAACATTAGTCGGGGGAGTCTGCTCTGTATTTTCTACTGCACAGCGGGCATATTTGAAATGACTCTGTACTCCAGAGTCATTTCAAATATGGGGGTCCGCGACCCCTAAGGGGTCCTCAGAGTTAATGCAGGGGGACCGCTGAATTATTGTTTTAATACTCCCCCCAACTTTAAAAATGTCTAAAAAAAATATGCATTAACATGAATCCAAAATACTATTAGCAAAGATAAATAAGTCTATATGTAAAAAACCTCAACAACATTAAAGATACGCTTATGTATGATACAGGTAGGCTTATGGGTTCACTGTGCCTTCCACAAGTATGTTTGACATTAAAACATGATGATATATGAATATGTACATAGTAGCTTAGTATTGTAGGGCACCATAAAAAGGAATGTGTATAGGCTTTAGGCCACCCTACATGTTATTGTCGGCTCAGTTTATTATGCAACTCAATTTTAAACGATATATGTAGTAGGGGGTCCCTGCTCGTCTCTCTTTCAGGTTAGGGGTCCTTGGTCTAAAAAACGTTGAAGACCCCTGCTGTACTCAACTGGATAGTCCTTCAACCAATCAGACCAACGATCGGGGTGACGTAGCAGCGACAGCGGCATCCATGGGTAGCTGCAATTTGGTGGCCGGCTTGTTGAATGTAAACAAGAAGCTGTTTGGTCGCTTCTCTATCGTCATTGTGTTAAACGCAGCAATAGAGTGCCAGGTGGATAAGCCAGTTTGTGATTGGTTCCCGCAGATTTGTATCGGAAGCGGGATAGATAAATGTACAGGTTTCCAGCCTGAGCTGCAGGGAGAAATCAAATCTGACGTTGCTGTAGAGTTGAACTAGAAATGGCCAGTCACAACCCCAAAGCTTTTTGACCATCTGACAATCAGCTGATGGAGCATACTGGTAGCTGTAGCAGTGAACTAGATTGAGCATTTCTTAATTTGTGTTATTTCCATTTTTCAGAAGTGACATTCTTGCTTTCAAGTTACAATATCTAACTTTTTACAAGATTCAAATGAAAATGAATGCATTAATATTTATATGCAGCATTTACAACCCGAGAGCTGTATATATTCTTTTTTTTTTATAATTATTTTTATTATTTCCATCAAGTTTTTTCCTGAAACTTGGTATTAATAACACTTCAATTTAGTCCATTTGATTGAGCAGGTACTGATTGCAGGTGTGTCAAATGGGCATGGCCAGAGTGGAGATGAGAAGTCACACAATTTTAAGTAAAGGTATTTAAATACAAAGACAAACTGAGCCAAACAATGCAAACATTTGTCCTCTCAATGCAATGTGTGGGCATCAGTTACCCTCAGTCAACACATCACGATGAGTTAACTAAGTAACAACATCCCACTTGACATAAGGCAAAAAGTTGCACAGCTTTAAATGTAATCTTTCATTCCCATTAAGTATATTCAAGTACTTTGTGTTTTCCCCAGAATTTTATTCTTGTATCTACTGATAAGTAACATCAAAACATTTTTTTTAGAGAAAGGGTAACATTGGCTTAGACTCGCAGTCTGACTCAAACTGTTCCAAGCACGCTATGAATATCCTGTCAGTCAGCGAGGCAGGAAACAGACAGCCAGCAGGTTGTCTGGCTGGCTCTACCAGGCCTGCAGGGGTCAAGCCTGTCAGGTGGGGGTCAGGCAGGTGAGGCAGATAGTGAAACAAAGAACCCCCCCCACCCCACCTCCTCTTTTCCCATCCCGCCTGCCTTCCCTTCCCCTCAGAACAATCACCACCAACAGGAACAGGAAGTGATCTAGAGAGGAGGTTGATCTAACCAGTGCAATTCCTTTGGCCGGGTCAGACGAGGAAAGAGAGGGTAGAAATGGGAAAAGATAGAGAACACACATGGCAAGTAATGGCAGGGTATCCTGTTTGGGTGTGTGTGTGTGTGTGTGTGTGTGTGTGTGTGTGTGTGTGTGTGTGTGTGTGTGTATTTTTTTCCTATTTATAGAATATTCCAGTAGAGTCTTATAGTGTTGTCTGTGGTGTTCAGTAGTGACTTACAGTGTCATGTCCTTGTTTAGTTTATTTGCACAAAGATATAAAGTACATACAACAATACATTTTCTTTTTTTTTTTTTAAAAACAAGCAATTCAATTCAAGCTATTTCAGTGCAGGAGAGGAAAGAAGCCTAAGGCCGTAGACTTATTCAGAGTCCTCTCCTTATACAAAATAGAAAAAACAACTAAAACATGTTTTTTTTTCTTTAAAACAACATAAAAATAAATTAATAAATGATATCAATCCTGTACTTTTCATCTATATGTCTGGAATATTTATATTTTATCCTTCTAAAATTGTATCATTATGTATGCCACAGTTCCCTTTCCTGGCAGATATCAGAAGATGCACACATGACCTCCACTGTGAATAAGTCCATGGCAGAAGTTTGAGGCCCCCACACTCATGTGTGCATGTTAACACTAGCCTCCTCATTGTTATTTTGACTCCAGGGCCTCTGGCAGCCAGCTGGAGTGCCAGTGTCTCCCTTCTCTCAGTCTTCCTTGAGAATGTGAGCAGGCATGTGGCATTGAGAGTCAGCAGCCCATTCCTGTTCTCATAGCACAAAGACAAGCATGTGGCACTTGACAGCGATGCCCGATGAACGACGCACGCTACCACAAGCCGCAGCAGCCCTGCCTTTTAAGATGTGGCCGAGGGGTCCCTGCCCTGAAAGGTGACACCTCTGCCTGCGCCACCGGGGCTCCTTGCGTCTTTTCTTTCCCCCCACTTGCAGACTCTTGTCTGTCCTCGGCTGCTAATTTCTGTCACACTTTCTTTTCTGAGCAGGGGCACAAGCCTGTCTTGTATGTTATTAATACTATTGTTAACTGGACACTCAAGGCTGGCCTCCTTGACTCAGCTCATCATGTTACAGGTGTATTGTGCACAACAGAGAAATTGCCAATCCTGCTTTATATAATACCATCTATAAATATCAGAGGGAATACCTTGGCCAATTATGGTTAGATGCAGGTTGATTGTCACGATGTATCTGGCAACAGACATAAAGGCTTTCTTCTTGGCATAAGAGCAGCAGTGTTTTGACTGTGGTGTTTTCTGAGATAGAAGATTAAGGGAGAGGTTGTTTTTCTGAAAGCTTAATCTAAAAATGGGTAGGCACTATGTAAGAGAAAAATGCCCAATCAGGAGTGAATGCTGTTTGTGATTTTCATTTATCTGCCCATGGTCCGGAGAAACTGCTGTTAACTTTACAAAACAGTTGAGTTGAGACAGCCCAGCGCCTGCTGTAACGTTTGATATGACACAGCACCCTCTAGAGGCCGACATCTGGGGATGGGTTGGGACCTGTTTATTATCAACTGCTAAATCATAAATTTTGAAAAGACAAAAGTAAAAATCCTTCATTTTTATTCATACTTGCATGCTTAAGAATAATAGTAATTTATCACATCTCATAACTAATGGAAACATGTAGTCTTAACTTTTACGAGAGCTATGAGGTAGATTTAATCTAATTTTTTTTGCTTTTGATTTGAACTTTTGATAGGATGTAACTCCATTTTTCTTTTTCTTTTCATTGCATTTATCAGAGGTGCAAACACTAAAAATGAAGCTGTCATTGATTTTGTTTGCAATCAGCATGCATCTTCATTGTTTGCACTTGTATAGTGTGCCAGTATATGCTGCAACATTTCTTTCCTGCTCCACATGTTCTTGCTTTCTTGCTTTCCCGCTTTGTAGTTTCCATTTCAGCTAATTTCCATAGTATTTCATCCCAATTTATGAATCCCTATATCACAAATATACGAAACACGGCACACTTGAAATTGACTTCTGGAAATTGCAAAAAGGGGAGTAAAATGTTTTGATTTAGTAGTATTACAATTTTGAAGTATTCTGTAATTGTTAAATTTCACTACTCCAGTGTATTGAGTTGCTTAAAAAATCTTTATCTTTAATCTTTAAAATTATTATGGTGGCTTTTCTCTACAGCAGGACTTGAAACCAAGTAGTCTGGTTAAAGGACAGTGTCCCTGTTCCAGGTTAATCAAAATCATAAACATACAAGTATTTGGCCACCTGAACATTACAGAAATATGTGTGATAATAGAACATGTCAATACAATAATGTGCAGCTATAACAGCTTCCACTTTTCTGGTTTCAAGCTTTCCACTAGATTTTGGAACATGGCTGCGGGGATATCATGCACAGGGCATGTCAGATTGGTGCTGGGCCAGCAAGGGCCCTGAAAGCCTGTGTAAGTGTCTTTCTTATTTTACTCAGAACATGTGCACATATATTCTCCAGGCCCAGAAGTACTGAGTGAACAATGCTGTTAACTGGTGGCAGCATCGGTGGATGAGAGGGATCCATAATATTTTTCTTTCTTTCTCATGGAGCCACCTGGTGGGTTAATCTGGCCATTGCTGTCAGAAAACAAGCGAACAAAAAAATCACTTCAGGCAATCACATAAAAGAAAACGGACTGTATTTATATAGTGCTTTTCTAGTCTTAACGACTACTCAAAGCGCTTTAACATAGTATACAGGAAACATTCACACACATTCATACATTGTGGCCGAGGCTGCCGTACAAGGTGCCACCTGCTCATCAGATAACATTTATACTCTGATGAAAAGCATCGGTGGTTCAGCGTTTTGCCAAAGGCCAGGGATTGAACCACCAACTTACCGATTGGCAGGCAACCGCTCTACCACTGAGCCACAGCCAACATAGTCAATCTGAATAATAAATGCATATATGGTAGTGCCATAATAACATGAAATTAAATTAAAATGAACTGAACAGTTCTTCTTCTTAAATTCACTAATGTAAGGATGTGCCAGGGCCAAGTGGTATAGATGCATCCTGCACGAGAGCCTGTGTAAAGTGAAAGAAAAAGACAGTGTACTGTATTTTTCTGATTGTAAGAAATGTTTTGGGTACATAAAAATCTAATGTTCCATGATTATGAAGGATTTTGGACATTTTGGAAAGCGTATATTGCACTTCTACCAACAAAGCATATGACCTAAAATGACCATTTGCTAATAACTTTGAATAACAGTAGCCTATGGACGTAGACATTGACAGTGGTTTGTGTAAAACAGACAGTTTTGCTTTGATGGTGGATTTGGAGCTTTCTAGGTTAGGCTACATCCTGTAGCAATGGCTTTTCCAGGCAGTGTACCATGAGTAAACAATGGCTGCTCTCAAGACTTTTGTTTTCTAACATTTCTTCTTACGTAAAAGTCATATAAAAAAACTCCAGCAAGTCTATTTCTGTGAATCTGTGGTTCTTGCTCTTATTGTCAGCTTCACAAATTAATAGTAGGCTATGCAAGTGCGCACAAATGTACAACTACTGTTTGCGGAGCAACATGCAGGGCACTCTGTCAGGACTGAACAGCTCCTTCAGTGACAGGCTGCTGTGTCACGGAGAGATACCGCAGGTCTTCCCTGCCTACACAAATACCAGGACTGATACAACATAAGAAACAATGTGCAATTACATTTCACTATTTAATATTTACTCAATTTAATTATTTTATTATTGTTGTGTATTTAACACGTGTCCTCTACTTTTCTCTTATGCCTTGCTGCTGCAACAGTGTGAATTTCCCCATTGTGGAATTAATAAAGGATCTTGAATCTTGAATCTTGAACACGTGGATGCAGTAATGACCTCCTACGTGCAGGGGCGCTGTTTCGCATGCTGTGAAATCTTGCCACTCGCACGCGGAAGCTAATATAATACATCCATGCGCGGAAGGAACCCGCCATTAAAGCAACCTTACAACGTGAGTGTTACGTTGGAGTGCACTCTACTAAAAAAGGTGCAATTTTTTAACATATACCTACCGCTGGTATTTTCTTGGAAGAATGGCTTACAGGGGACAAGGACAGAAGGTGCAGAAGGTTATGGTGCAGCCCATTGTATCCTTTTTATTTCAATGAATGAAAGACACGGTTGAATTGTTTGCTACTATAAGTTAGCAGCTAGGCTAACCGTTCTCATTAGCTTGCTAGCTAACGTTAGCCAGTCGTTTCCCATGCTATGAACGAGGGTAGAGTTTTGATAGAGCTATAGGGTGTGATAAGTACTTATTACAAGCAGGATATGTGTCTTGATTTGAAATACTTTTGCAATCAATTCTGGATATTTGAAGTGCACTCAAAGGACCGGTGTGTATACATAGCTAGCCGCTGTAAACGTTAGCTAGCTAAGTGAAAGATACCATAGCACGCTAAACTGCATTCAACAATTCTGGTGTTGTACATTATGTGGCGTCCCTGAGAGATAACCAGGGTTCAAAGTTAACTTTTTCGTCCACCAGCCAAAGTGCTAGTGAATGTTCAAATGTAACCAGCCACTTACAAATTGTTTTTGGCTGGTTAATGAACAAATCTACTAGCTAGCCAATTGGATATTTTACCAGCAATTGGCTGGTAATTGTTGCTAATTTTGAAACCTGCATATAATCTGCCAAAATTGCTCCTTGCATTGCTAGTTCGATAGCCCAATGCCAAATAAGTTGCATTTAAAGTTGAGTCGGTATCTGTTTTACTGAACTAGATTTTTACGTTGCCTTGTTTACTTCCAGCGTGAGAAAAGTCAGAAATGCAACCAGGCAACATTAGCAGTAACGGTAGTCATGTAACGTTATGTACAATGACCCTTTATGGTGAAGATATTTACCTTGAGTCAGTGTTGTATGTTTGCTTTTGAACCTTGAATTTCCTTGACTCCATGTATCAGAACCTAATTTTCAGGTATCTACAAAATGTAAGTATTTGGTTCACTTTTCCCCCGTATTATTGGATTAATTAGTTTTTTAGTGATGTATGATTTAAAATTGAATTCTAATCTCTGTTCTTTTTATTCCCAGCGCTCACGGATCCAGGTCTGGTTGTATGAGCAGGTGAACATGCGGATAGAGGGCTGCATTATTGTGAGTTATGTTTTTGCTCTTTTCTTTTTTGTTGAAGTGGAATACAAAATTGAGTAAGAAGTTTGATTTTCCCAAAGTCATTTTATTAACATATGGGAATGAACAATGCAGGGTAGTCATTGACTAAGTTTAGAGAGTACTGTAGAGTTAGTAAGTAGATTATGTAGGCTGAATAGTCTGGAGGAGATTCTGAGACCATAGCTGCATCTCATAGCCCTTAAATGGACTCCTCCAATTGCCTCCCTTCCTCATGTCTTAAGGCGAGACACTACAGGTGAATAGGGATTTTTTTTTAACTAGCAGATATTACCATGGAACTCTGCCAGTTGATTACTTACATTAAGATGAGAAAAAAATGTACTACATGTTTTCTGTAATTTAATGTTTAAATATGCAAATAAGGCATTATCTAATGAAACATGAGCTAATTTGCATACATTTTAAAAAACGAAATCTGAGTATTCTGAGTAAAAGTCTGTTCACTAAGAGATTTACACTTTGGAAAAATAGCCAAAAAAATAAAACTTCCCAAAGTTACCACCAGAAAAGAAGCTGGTAGTTCTCCTGGAAGGGACAGCAGCTCCACTGACAGCTAGCTAAATATGTATCTGCCTACCACAGCCTGAGGGACTCACAACCACTGTAGGATCCCACAATTACAGATTGGTTTAGTATTGTATAATAATTATATTAGAATAGTATATGTGACGCCTACATATTTAATATATGACATGTAGACTATGAATTTCTGTGAACTAGAGAGAGAGAGAGAGACTCATTACCTCCGAAAGCTGTCCGTTTTACTAACGACAGTTTACATTTCATCATCTACTGTCTTAGTTTGTAATCCACTGTTTTCTTGCTAATGACAACTGTTTTTGTCTTCTGAGATGATCTTAGACTAGGGCTGAAACGATTCATCAAGTAACTCGGTTACAAAAATTCCTCGTTAAATTTCTATGCCGCGCACTATACACGTAGGGATCTGATTGTTCCACACGGACCGTTGTTCAGTAAGCACACCACTAGCGCGTGGTACATTTTGAATTTAGTTAGCGCGATGGCGGAGAGTAAAGATGTCCAGAAACGGCAGAGAATGTCTAAAGTTTGGGAAGAGAACAAGGTGCAATGTGTCTACTGACCTGGCATACCACAGCAGTACGACTTCAATGATTCAGCATCTGAACCGAAAACATCCGCTCCACGCTGTTTCACCGAGCGTCGCTGAAACAAGGTAACGTCGCCTAAGCAGCCGCTGATTTTAACCGCATACTGTATTTGTAGCGATGTCGTGATGCGGTTTGACTAGATATGATGTTTAGCTTTGATGTTTTTAAATAGTAAACTTATTCACGTTCAATTGCAACACACACACATACACCCTCGTCTCTCACTCTTCCGCGCGCACACACACACACACACACACAGGTTGCTAGGTTACCATAGCAAATAGGCTCACCCCAGAAATTCTATATTATTTGTTAGTAGCCTAATGGTAAATGCTGCAGGTGTAGAAATCTACATAAACAGATATTTACTTTGATGTCAGGACTAGATTACAGCATGAAACTTAATTAAATTAAATTGCCAAATGTTGGAGTTGGAATAAATACCTCCTGTTCTTTTGAGAAATAAAAGCCAAATGCTTGATCATTTTACAGCCACAAGTCCAGTCCGATGCTAAACTGAGTCAGTGCAATTTGTTTGAGATCAGAACCTGCCTACGGCCTCAATGGTTCCGAGTTGGAGTCCATGGTGTTGCAAGATGATAATACATGCTGTATATCCAATCAGGCATTGGGCTGTGGACAGCTGCCCTGCATATTTTGTGTGTTTACATTAACACACCTGATTCTGATTAACCATCAGTACAATTGCAGTTTAGGAAAACCATGTTAGTGAGTCAACCCAGGCTGACTGAATAAAATATAGCCCAAATAGCTAGAGGTGTCATCACCTGGACAGTACCTCACTGAGATCAGCGTTTGCCTTCGGACCGGAAGATTACGAGTTCAAAGCTCTACGGTCACAATTTCACATCTTACACATAATCAGCCATTGTGCTTTGGACACTTTCCCTGCGAGTTTAAAATGCACTGCCATCGCTGCGGAGCAGCTGTAATTATTTTTGAAATGTGCTTTATTCTAGGGCTGTACGATTATGGCCAAAATGATAATCACGATTATTTTGATCAATATTGAGATCACGATTAATAACGATTATTTTTTTTATTTTAACCAAAACTAATTTTGTCACATAGGCTAATTATAACTGCTTTCACATCCATATTGTGCTACATTTCTGCTAATACATCTATATTGTGCTACATTCCTCCTTTTGTTGAATGATACTATGGTGGAGCTAAGGTGGTAAAACAGGTTTGCGGTGGGGACGATGGTCTTGCATAATTTGCAGACGACATTGGTCAGACCTATAAAATCCAAAAAACTGCCATATTGGCGAGCTGACTTTTCCTGTTTCATCAAGAACTTCCGCGCTCGCTGCAGCACGCATTTTCCACTTATCACTCCACGCCAGTTCTGTGGTTGAAGAATCCAACACGAGACAACGATATGGCGCAACCAAACACAATACTGTTACATGATTGGCTGTTGGCGTGTCACTCCCTACATTGCTAGGCTACCAGAAATTGAGTGCCTTTGTTCATGCAACCAAACTTGCTTTGCTTTCTTCCGACAAAGAAAAAAAATTATCAAACTTTTATCGAACGCATTTTTTATTACATGTCTATCGCGAGACATATCGTTATCGTTTTATTGCCCAGCCCTATGAAGGAGTATGCCATTTTAGCTGTTGTGCGACTGCTTTCCACACATGCACGCTTGCCGTGAAAAGATACAGGCAATGCAGTTTTCTGTTCACGTTAACGGCGCATGTTCATGTTAACGGTGCCCGGTACCTACCGGACGAAATGACAAAATAGCGCTCTGATGCCCCAAAACAGACGTTAGAGGCAACAGAAACATCGCTGCATGTCACGCTAGTAAACCCTAACATGTTAAACAGCAGGTAACATTAGTCTATCAATAGCTACAGTAGTAACTGGATTAAACACGGCTAAAATGCTGACAGCTAAACAAGTGTAGTGTGACTGTATTTCACTGTCGAGGATTCCAACAGTGGACGTACAACAGTCTGCTGCTAAATCTATGAGCTAAAAGACACGAACTACCACTATGGTCACTGCTGTTGTCTGAAAAACACAGACGGTACAAAATGTTGCGTTTATTGGTAAACCTCGGGACCGACTGGACTGCTATCTGTGGAATTTTCCTCACGTTACTGTCCTCTGTGACTGTCTACATCTAAACTAAGCTGTGCGGTGCAGGGAACAACTCTTATTTCCTCATGGAGGCACATGATCAGACAGTGGTTTACTGAGTGCTTAGCAAAAAAAAAAGGTTGATACGGAGCGTTCTATGAACGGAGTGACGCATTTTAAATATCGCTCAATCATATGAATTTGATCGTGGGAAGCCAAAATAGTGATCGTGATTAAAATTTGATTAATTGTGCAGCCCTACTTTATTCACATCATTATGCTAAAATGCAAGAAAAACAACTTGTGATAAGAGGACTTGTTTTACAAGAGAAGATGTGTGTATTGGAGTTGTTGGGACTACAACAACACTTGGTCCACTTGCAATTGTAGTGTTACAGGGTGGAGGTTCTTTCGTCACCAATGCTCTTTGGACAGTGACAGCAGAGAGCTCACAAACCTGTCATCATCCAAGTGTCATTTTAGCCTGTCACTAATTTACTCACAGATTTCAAATTTATTATCGACAGCTTATTTGACCTGCCGCGAGCGTTGGTGCGGTCTAGAAATGATAAGCAGCTTCTGACTGTTTTCTCACTGCTCTTTGCCAATGAGAAAGCGAGAGGAGAGATAAAATATTTTGATTACCGATCCGTTAGTGTGGGACCCCCATGAATGTGTGGACACGATGGCCCTGTGTAATTTCTTTTTACATTTGCTCCCTAATTCTCACATGTATACATGCAAAATGCTCTCACTGTTAAGACCGGTAGAATGTGGATAAATTCTTATTCACAAAAAGTTAGCTTGAACCTGTTTGCTATGTCTCTGCACTGTTGATGAATCCAATAAGAGCCTCATAGAAAAATACGAGGAATTTTGGATACAAATATGAACATTTTAGTGCATTGAAACTAATTTGTGGATCACTGTTTCCTATCCGTTAGGGTTTTGATGAGTACATGAACCTAGTTCTTGATGATGCAGAGGAGGTCCACATGAAGACTAAGAACAGAAAGCCGCTGGGTAAGAGTAACCTACATGTTTGTTTTTGTAGCTTTGTCTCTTTGTACACATGCATATCAGCACACTTGACATTGTTTCACTGACAATTACTGGCTTTGTTTCTATTTCCATCCTTCATTGTGCTCTTCTGATCCACCTCCACTTGTGTCTCCCAGGGAGGATCATGTTGAAAGGAGACAACATTACCTTGCTGCAGAGTGTGACCAGCTAGGACAATGGAGACAACAAATCTTACCTTTCCTAGAAAGAAATGTTTCCCTTGTTTTGTTTTTGCGAATGGTGTTAAGTATGTTTGTGTTTATACAACATGACTATTGTAATTGTTTCTTTCTACCACGTGGATTTGACAATAAATTTTTTTTCTTACAACTTTTGTCTGCATTTTAACATTCCACTAAATGTTTTGAGATCTCCAGTTGTTTACATGAGTATCTGGGTCATTGGGATGGCTACTGAGCCATCTAGTGGCAGACAACACTATTGCAATGTACCTATGTAGGTCAAACTCAGAGCTCTAAATAAAGTAGAACTGGAAAAATTACTTTTACTATAGGAGAATTAATGAGCCTGTGTGCTGGCCTTTTAATCATGTTATATTTAGTGTTGTGAGAGGTATTTGGTGTACTCTTTGGTATGGTATTACAAGGTTTTAAAGATAATGGCAGCAAGAAAGTGATTTAGTCAAATACAATTATTCATATGGGGCACATTTCAACGCTTCCAAATTGTGCATTCTCTATTCGGACACCTTCTGATGTATTACGTGTGTCAAGTTTTAAATGACTGATCAGTTTAAATTGGATGAATTTATGTACGGGCACACAGTGTAATTTCTCAAACAAAGTGGGTGGAACACAATTATAACTGTAACATCAAAAACTATTTACAAGCTGCCCTATTTAGCTGGAGTTGAGGTTCATTTCTAGAAGTTAAATTGCAGTGTTAAATACCATAAATCATCTGTGTGTTCTTCGATGTTGAAACCACAGACTCCCCGTTGAACCATATGTGCTGTTTGGTTTTTGGCCCCAGTCCAAGAAAAGTAGCCTGGTCGTAGTGAAATTGATTCACGTAATTACGTAGTACATATCTAAGCACGCAACGTGTCCCTGTTCTGTTGACTGGGAAGCCCCTAGCGCGGAGCTGCCAACGCCCGGCGTAAAGACACAAATAGAGGATACGGTACGGAAAAAAACGTTTTTATTTGTTATTTGGCTACAACTGTGGTTGGTTGTTAGGTTGAATGCTGTCAATGTCATCTATGCTGTACATCTCTGGTACATTACCTGTAATTGTCAAATTATAAATCTCATTCAGCAACAACATCCGCTAAGGTTAGCTAGCTCAGCCAGTTAGCTAGCAAGCTATTTGAGGAGGACAGTAACGTTAGCACAGCAAGCAGACAGTCAGCTTTGGACTGGCTACTAAATAAACATCTTGGGTCTGTACAGGCCGTATTTCACATCAAATGTATTTGTAAGTATGACGAGAATTTGACTTCCCCGTGTCGTAAGTAAAGCAGTAGATACAATATGTTACTATGTAGCGGTTAGCTCGCTAACAAGCTGAATAAAAAGGCGTAACAAACGCTAGGTTACTAGTTTTATATAATCCCAGCAGGGTCTCGGATTATACAGTTAGTTATACGGTGCAATGTTTTGGATGCTAGGGTAAATATTCATAATACTGACTGTGTAAACGAGGGCCAGAGCAGTATAATGTAGGTAGTTTTTCTTGTTCGTTTAAACAGCCGGCAGGAAATTAGGCCACATTGAGGCCGAGGATGTGGCCGAAACACAGCAGCTAAGGCTAGGGCATCCAAGCTTAAGGTAACGTTAGCTTGTAGTGGTAGCCATCTCTCAGGTGTAATCTTGGAATGTTTTTATTATGTAGCTAATTAACTACAATTACACGTACAAGCTGATGCTAACAGTTTCTCACACCACTCGTGGTCGCATAGTGCGACATGTAGCACTAAATTGTGAGGACAATAATACGTTAGAAAGTTAATCTTTGGATAACTCGTTATAGATTATGTGTTGTTGTGAAAAGAAAATGCTTGTGATTTAGTCTGTCTCTTTGATCTGAAGTCTGCATGTGTCAAGTTTCAAACGGCCAAGGGTTTTCTTTATCAACCCTGTGCTAGAGTGCATCACAACATCTTTTTTTCAGATGCATTTAGAAGAAAGCTGTGGCCAATCATTCAGTGCCTTTACATGCTGTTTAAAAAAAACATATTCGGGTTAAGGAAATACCCCACTTTCTCAAACTCCATGTTATCACCTTACCCCGGTTAAAATCAGAGTTTTCATAACCTGGTGAACAGACCAAAATGTCTTGCTTCACAGAGTAAATTTCAATTAGGAGTTTATGTTGTGTGGAAACTGCCACATCAAACTGAAGTTTCACCAACTGTACCAAAACAGAATTGGACTTTATATTTAATGTGACTACAGTACTGTCTCAATTTAAAGGACAATTCTGGTGCAAAATGAACCTAGGGGTTAATAACACACGTGTACTGAATCGACCTTTCTCTGGGATATGTTTTCATGGTAATCGAATGTGTATGTAGCGATGAACCCCCTGCCTGAGCTATGTTATTGGTTGCACGGCATTCATGGTTCGACTGATTGGGACTGTTTTCCCAAGATGGCAATTGCCTGTATACCCGAGGGTAATGTCTTTATAAACTATATTTTTTAATAAACTCGGTACACTTACAAAGTTTTCAATGCTTTGGTTTACATGTAGGGACCCTCATTATGCTACCGTGGAAGTGTGGTGTTATTTTGAGCCTTGTTAGTCGTTTAAAATAAGAATTTTATTTTTACTCTACCATTGCCCCGAATGCCTAGCGTTAAGCTAATCAGCGGTTCGCGCTAGCTTGTTTCAAGCTACATACGCATTTGATTACCATGAAAACATATCACAGAGAAAGGTCGACTCGGTGCATGTGTTATTAACCCCTAGGTTCATTTTGCACCGGAATTGTCCTTTTAATACTGATAGGCTGAAGTGCAGCCCGCCGAGAAAAAACCCAGCATCGGTCGATCCCTAGTGTGGATGTAACAGTGATCGCCATGCAGTGGAACTAACTAGGGATGGGGCCGATCCAGTATAGGTATCGGGACCGATACCAGCGAAATTCAGGTATCGGATTTTCCCGATCCAGCCTGCGGAGATTTCCGATACCACGAGCCATGTCTGCACTTTAACGTTGTCTGCTGAAATGACTCCAAAAGTGATTCCTGCCAGTGCCGGCTGGTCTGCTGGTTGGCTGCAAACTGTGGAGTACATTTCCTGAACGGAGGCGCAGCTCAATGAGACACAGAGTTATGAGACACGCCCCCGCTCAGGAAGTCCATTCCGCAGTTTGCAGCCAGCTAGCAGGATTGTAGCATGAGCAGCATTGTGGCTAGCTCAATGCTATCCTGTGTGTCCGCTGTTTGGAAATACTTCACAGTGGAAACACCGCAGAGCAAGACAGCAAAATGCAAAAACAAAACAGGACTTTCACAATCGTCTGTCCCGGGGTTGTCGCTGGCTTGTGGCGTTTCATTTCCCCGTTGTTGCGTCCCCCAGAGACCGCGGATCGTGTCCCGACGGCCGCTGTTTCAGAGCAGCCGCTGCGCAGCCGTGAAAACAGAGGTGTGTGTCTGTGTGTGTGTGTGTGTGTGTGTGTAACTAAGTGTGTGTGTAAGATGTTTACAGTTATTGCACTTTTCTTGTATTTCAGATATTTGACATTTTAAAACGTTGATTTGTTGATGCTACAAGAGCCAGTGTGCTTGATTTGCGCTGTTCACACACTGTTTTATTGATTGTATGTGTGTGTGTGTGTGTGTGTGTGTGTGTGTGTGTGTGTGTGTGTGTGTGTGTGTGTGTGTGTGTGTGTGTGTGTGTGTGTGAGAGAGAGAGAGATTTTTACACTTGCACTTTTCTTATATTTCAAGACTCAAGTATTTGACATTTTGGGAATGTAATAAATATTGACATGACAGTCAATTTGAAACCCTTACAGTTGCATATCTGTTTTCAGAATGAGATTTTTCCTGTTTTTCTGACTTCCTTTTCTGACCTTATACTTACCTCAAGTTGCCTTTTGGGACATACATGCATACGTACGTCCATATCATACTTGCCCATTGAGAGGAGTTTATTTCAGCATCATATAAAATCAACAATAATGATAATAATAATATTAAAGCAAACACAGCTCTGGTATCGGAATAGTATCGGTATCGGCCGATATCCAAATTCAGGTATCGGGATCGGATCGGAAGTGAAAAAATGTGGATCGGTGCATCCCTAGAACTAACTGTTCTTTTATTGGCCATGTGGTACAAGGAGTCCTCCAGACAATAGCAGGGTTTTCCCTAGCTGAACAGTTGATTTTGTTGGTGCCTGAGGCACAGCTTTTCTTGACTTTGTGTGTTGGAAAGTTGAAGATGACCCAAATACCCAACCCAGCAAGGGACTAGCTAAACTTAGGTGATCAAAACAACATTTAATATGGCTGCTTTATTGTATTTTGGGAAAACCAAAGTTAGTTATGAGCACAAATAACAAGCATGTTTATAACACACAGGATATTTATCGGTCTTGGTAGCAGAGGGACCACAGTTTAGATCACACTGTGAGGTGTAGGAAAGCGCATGTTCTCCTACTTTATTTTGTGCCACCCGCTGACACGAGAAGGGCTTTACGCACATTT
This sequence comes from Gymnocephalus cernua, assembly GCA_023631565.1. Lineage (NCBI taxonomy): Eukaryota > Metazoa > Chordata > Actinopteri > Perciformes > Percidae > Gymnocephalus > Gymnocephalus cernua. The sequence goes on along the minus strand of CM042428.1, from coordinate 37,759,682 downwards.
GGAGATTTAATAAAATATTTCAAGACTTGTTGCCTATCCTCCTCGCTCCTGCCCTCTACTCTGCCTCTTTCCTTTACACTGTCCTCCTCACCTCTCTGTCCATACTAGGCTTGGGCGGTATTACGGTAATATGGTATACCGCGGGATATAAAAATAGCAGCGGTATCAGTTTCAATACCGTCAAACCGTCATAAAAAAATGATGCGTATGCGCGTTGTCATCACATGACTGACAGCGTTGAGGAGAAAGCGAGAGAGAGGCGGAAAGATGGCGAGTAGCGCACCGAGTGACCTGGTCTCTAAAAAAAACACAACTTCTGAAGTTTGGCAGTATTTCGGGTTTCGACCAAACGAGAAGGGAGAGGCGATAAATACGGACGAGGCAATTTGCAGATTGTGCAACAAAAAGGTGACCACGAGAGATGGAAATACTTCAAACCTAAGGTCACATATACGAAACCACCATCCACTCACTGCTGCGAGGATGTGCCCGAGTTCACTCAGTGCAACAGTTTCAACGGCTCCTGAACCCGATGCAGGGCCATCCACATCTAGGTCCAGTCCAGTGGCCATCAGAGTGGAAGAGGGAGAGGCACAACCCGAACCCCCACGAAAGAAGATGACTCTGGGAAGTATGCTGCAAAAAAAAGCCGACGCAATGGCAGGTCCCGTCGGCACCGTAGAGGACCGAGTCGGAGCGGAAATAACAGCCTACTGTTTGGAGCCAGTTACACAAGGAGACGAGGACCCACTTCTCCGGTGGAAAAATGCTGCAGGAGGTTTTCCCCAGATGTCGCAAGTGACACGGAAGTATCTGTGCGTCAAGCACACCCTTGGAGCGCGTTTTCAGCACCACAGGTAAAGTTGTCGGTCCACAACGTGCCCTGTTAAAGCCGGACAAAGTTAACATGCTGGTTTTTCTAGCGAAAAATCGGGACTAGATTTGATGCCGTGCACTTGCCATTCGTTCCTTTTCGCACAGTGTTTATTTCAGTAGCCTATTTTTATTTGTTTTTTGTTAAAAAAAAAAAACATTGGAAAGAAGACTGGAAAGAAAACGTTTTTATTTAGGACCATTTCCTTGCAATAATTGTATAATATGAATGTTTATGTTAATTAACTCCGGTTGTGAGTGTTTTGTGTCTATTTGCACTTTTGCTTTTTGTTTTTAAAAGTTGTTCGGGTGCTGGGTGGTGTGATTTCATTTAATTGATTTGTGTGCGGTGTGCGTCTTTGCACGAAAACTGTTCTGTATGTTTATGTTAATTTAATTATGTTTGACTATTGTATTTGCACTTTTTTATAAGCTGCAATTTGTTGCTAATTTTTTTTATTGTTGTGCATGTTTTTGTTTCAGTATTCGTGTTTGGTATTACGTTTCTGAACGATTTAGACACAAGCCAACAGTTTGGTGACTGTCTGAGCCTTACGTCATAATTTTTAATTATTCACAGTAATACCGTATACTGAGGTAAAATAGGGAGGAGGTTTGACGGTATCAAAATTTGGATACCGCCTAAGCCTAGTACATACTTTTCTGTCTTACCTGTACTACCTGTGGTCCTGCTAATGGAATGTATGAAGTAAAGTGCTTAATTCTTGAGTAGTGGCTGCATTTATTCATGGACAAACTGAAACCTACGTTGTACATTCACCACCACTTGACAACTTTACTGCTAATTTCTCCTCTGCCAACACCTATCTGCTCTTAGCACATCCACTGACATGCTCTCTCTCCATACTTGCTACACACACAGTATGCACTGAGCTATTCCCCAAAGGAGCTATGCTACTCTTACAACACTTGTAGTATGTAAAAAGTGGATTACAAACCCAGCCCTGGCCACAGAGTTCTACTGGTAGCATCAAAGCTTGTGCCTGGCTTTTTACAAGTTGTTTTCCTTATCTACTCTCATTCTCATAGGGCAGCACGTTAAGCCCACAGGACCAGGTGTTTCCGAGCCTCTAGTCGGTCAGATTGTGTAGCAGTATAAAAAAGAAATTTAACGCAGCTTTTGCAATTTGAAAATTGTGTTCTATTATAACGCAATTCATTTGATTCATCGTTCAGCTCTAATTTCTACAGCAGCAGGCATGTAAACCCTCACTGCTTTTCCACCCACAAGCTTTGGCAGTTGCCTTTTTATTAAACACACAGTTTCAAACTAAAGGCACCACAACTGATAATCAAACCCTGTGTCTCTTGGACTGGGACAACAAAATATTCCCTGCTCTTCACATGGAAATTTAGAGGAGTCAGGTTTCTCAGACAACTACTAGTGAGGTTAAGGTCCATTCGGACTGCAAAGTGACATCCACAGCACCCTCCACTAGTCCTACAAAGGTCTCATTATAATCATAAGTAATCACACCAATATGTCATCTTTTGAACAGTTAATATGGAACATAACAGCTTGGTGTTTAGAATTAAAAATAAACTTGACTCTAACAAACATATAAACCCAATAGTATTACACATTCTGTGTCTGATTATTGAAACATGGAGGATGGTATTCTTTGGTCTTAATATCCAACTCTGCTGTGCAATGCCTTGTTTTATTGATTGTGTCTAGTGGCCTGCTCTAACCTTTTCACATCTATGTTGTTCCTTCTTAGTTGCACAGTTTAGTCTACAGTTGGGGTGCCCTCTCTTGAGTCTGAAAGAAACGGGCCTTTAGTCAAGGTTGCAAGCTGTTGAGTCTGTGCCTCAGTCTGGCCTGCCTCCATCAGCGTAATCTATTAGTTGGCCATTACCAGAAGCAGCTCTACCTTTATCACGTTTTTGTTTAGTATTTTACCACAATGACTTATTCTACAGGAAAACGTTGTATTTTTTGACCAGGTGTTTATTGAAATAATTTTATTTTTGCCTTGTGTTTAATATAACACGTTTTTGTAAATTGGGTGTTAGTAGTCAGCAAGGTAAGGACAACATAATATTGGCATCAACATTCGTATAAGCAGTATTAAAGAAATGTTTCTCTAGATAGATGGCTCTTATTGAAATATACCTTTTTATAAAGAGTTGTATTATGTGTTCCTCTCATAACTTCCCTTGTTAAACCATGTTCACTCAGTAACATTGTTCTGCAGTTTAATCCCTCCTTCTTCACTCACACCCAGTGGTGCAGAGATCTGCAGTGGCTTGGCACTGACATAAGGCGTTTTCGCACCGGAGGGACTTTTGAAGTTCCTAGAACTAAAACGTTCCTAGAACATTTTTTTTTTCCGTCGTGTTCCCACCAGACAAATTTGGGGATTTTTTAGTTCCTCTGGCTGTATTACGGGACTTTTTTAGCTCCTACTTCAGAGCAGGGTCTTTTCCCTTTTCCTAGGTCTACTTGATTGGTCGAACTTATAAGTCACGGCCACTGCCAACCCAGATCTTGCAGTGCACCGTCTGTACTTGCAGACAGAGCAACAGTGGGACATTTTTAACATTGATGAAAAAAATAGACTGGTGCACGCCCTCTGCTCGCGCGCTGAAAATCGAACGCGCCGGCCGGAACTTACGTCATTTTGATGTCACGAATGCGCGCGCCACCTCCAACGCGTCAGGCATAAATGAGCCATTACCCCTCCTGCCAGTCCCTGTGGTCACTTGGCCAATGGAAAAAAAGATAGATTTGTGTTTATTGTCTGCGTTTCTCTGTTATGTACTCCAGCCTAGTCTTTAAACGCAGCCGTTCAAACTCCTTATGAGGATCCCAGCAAGGCACAACAGGAACATTCTGATGGCCTCCTCCATCATGCTGCTTTGTTGTTGTATGTGGTGCTAAGGTCTAGTGACGATGCTATGAAGACCGTTGCGGTGCTTGCGTCACTCCCTTACCTTTCCTACCAGTCCCTGTGGCCACTTGGCCGGTGGGAATGAAAATGGAAAAAAAGATTTTGGGGGAGAGTAGTTCTTAGAACTGCTTAGAAGTGTACTTTTCCCCTAAAATGTACAAGTACTATCCAGTGGGAAAACGCCTATACTGTAACTTGTGGGGGAGAAACGGGAATACCGTGGTCCACATACGACATGCAGCGTGTTGTCTCTAAATGCACCAAGGTGCATCACATTGTTATAGACACAGATTCAAGGTCAACGAATATTATCTTTTATAGGCATTTCGATATGTCACAGTTAGGAAAAGTACAGGTGTAAAAAAATTAATGGGTTGCAACTAACAATTGCTTTCATTATCGAGGCATCTGCAGATTATTTTCTCAATTCATCTTTTGGTTTATAAATTGTCAGAATGTAGAGATAAATGGCTGTTAAAATTTCCCACAGTCCAAGGTGGCATCTTCAGATTAGGGCTATGATTATTTTCATAGTTGATAAATTAATCTGCCGATTGTTTTCTCGGTTAATTGATTAGGCTAGTTGTAGGGCTGGGCGATAAAACGATAACGATATGTATCGCGATAGACATGTAATCAATATCAATAAAAAATGCGCTCGATAAAAGTTCGATAATTTTTTTTCTTCGTCGGAAGAAACTAGAGGTTTCAAAGCAAGTTTGGTTGCATGAACAAAGGCACTCGCTCTCTGGTAGCCTAGCAACGTAGGGAGTGACACGCTAACAGCCAATCATGTAACAGTATTGTGTTTGGTTGCGCCATATCGTTGTCTCGTGTTGGATTCTTCAATAACAGAACTGCCGTGGAGTGATAAGTGGAAAATGAGTGAAGCAGCGAGCGTGGAAGTTCTTGATGAAACGGGAAACGTCAGCTCGCCAGTATGGCAGTTTTTTTTATTTTATAAGTCTGACCGTAGTCAGACCAATGTCGTCTGCAAATTATGCAAGACCATCGTCCGCACCGCAAACCTGTTTTACCACTTCAGCCGCGCTCACCCTTTGGAGTACAGCCGTATTCGCCAGCAACGTCCAACAACATCTGCAGCTGGAACCCCGCACAAGCAGCAGAGCACCACGGAGAGGTACTCTCAGTGCCTTATGACTGTAAAAGCTAAACGGTACAAATAAATAACGGAGGCAGTGGCATATCATATAGGCAAAGACATGCTTCCGCTGAGCACCCCCCCACCATGTACGGTTTAGGCTGTACCGTGACTGTTAGACGGAGAAAAATATTAACTGTTACTGTACTGTATCACGTTAGTTTTTTATGTTACAGATGTAAAGTCTACCTCAGTTTTATTTCAATTTCTCCTATGTTTACAAAACACTGCACATATTTTAAAACACTTCATTCACCAGAAGTGTTCATTGTGATTTTAGACTTATGTTTACATTTGAATTATTTGAGTGTTTTCCATGGTTGTGTTGACATTTCTGCTTTTATAACTGAGAGGATTATAATCGGAGGAAGGTTAAGCTTAAAATAAAAACGTTTAAATTGAATACATTTTTTTCTCCTGGTCCTTATTTTAAATAGGTCATAAAAAATATCAATAATTATCGATATCGACTGATATGAAACACTTATATCGTGATACAGTTTTCAGCCATATCGCCCAGCCCTAGCTAGTTGTTTGGTCTATAAATAGTGACAAATGGGGCTGGGCAATATGGAGAAAATCAAATATCACGATCATTTTTATCAAATACCTCTATCGATACTGCAACGATATTGTAGTGTTGACTATTGGTGCTTTCACAAAATATTTAAACAATGAGCTTTTTGATAATCATCAGTAATGTGGATATAATGACCAAGTGGGTAAAGGCAAATAATAGAATAGTTACAACAGTCTGGAAAGTTCAGAAAATTACATACATTTACTGTAATGCAGCCTTTAAAACCAGGAAAAGACAACACTTATGCCATATTACGATATCCAAAATCTAAGACGACATCTAGTTTCATATCATGATATCAATATAATATCTATTGCCCAGCTCTACCTTTTTTAATGTCTTGTTTTGTCCACAGCTCAAAGATATTTAGTGTGTTATTATAGAGGAGTGAAGAAACCAGAAAATGTTCACATTTAAGAAGCTGGAATCAGAGAAACCGATTCGGTCATAGCCATAGGGCTATATAATAGAACATGGAATATCTTTGGATTTTGGACTGTTGAACATACAGAACAAATAATCTGAAGTAGAGCTGCAATGATTAATCGATTTGTTGACAATGATTGTTGACGATTTGTTAAATTAATCACTATTTTGATAATGATTCATTTAAAATGAGTATTTGCAAAAAAAACAAAGTTCATCAGTTTTAACATTAAATATATTGTCTTTGTAGTGTATTCAATTGAATATCGGTTGAAAAGGATTTGCAAATCGTATTGTTTTTAATTACGTTACACACAATGTCTCAACTTCATTGGAATATCTCTTTACGTAAATATTTTTTTCTATGGGCTAACAGTTAGCATACAAACGATCAGACATAAATTTAAATGTCCTCTGTAAATAGATAGTATAACATGGCTATGCTGCCGCCTGCTAGTGTGTCTGACTGCTCCAAACAGCTCTGTTGTAGTCCAGCCTTTACTTCAGAGACAAATGTGGGTCACTCTGTAACACGTTATAATGCTCGCCTAGCTACTAGCGTGGCACGCCCTCATACTCCTGATTAGCTAGTAGTCCTTATCTAGGTACTGCGCATGTGCGACTCCCAACAAAGATGGAACAGAAGTGTGATGCCTCATCAGCTAAAACAGAGCTCAACACAAAAGAGGAGCTGCAGCAATGTGCAGTAAAACAAAAATGTTTTTTTTTTCTTCTTTTAATTAAACCATGTAAACCTATTCTGATATAACCTCTAAATACATTTATGAACCTGAAAATGAGCATGATATGAGCACTTTAACAGTCACTGTACCTCCATCCCTGCAGGTAATGAGAAGCTCGTGGTGACTTTAAAGTCTGTAAAGCCAATCAGCAATGCCACCCACTAATGACGTTTATTTTTCTGTTCCAGATCTTGAATGAGTAGCGAAGACTGTAAAACACAGCCATGCAGACCATCAAGTGTGTTGTAGTGGGGGACGGTGCTGTGGGTAAAACCTGCCTGCTCATCTCTTACACCACAAACAAGTTTCCTTCTGAATATGTACCTACGGTAAGCGCATGGATGACTGTTGAAGTGAACTTATGTAAATATAAACATGGTCTGTCTTTTACTCATAATATTTAAGATTGGTATTGGAGTTTGGATAGCTAAATAATGAATCATTATTTAGCGTTTATTTAGTATTCATTCTCAACATGATTTTAAGTATGGAATGTGACAGAATTTGGTTTTGATACACCCTGTGAACCAAGTAATTACAGTCTTATTAGCCTAATTACAGGCTATGTCGTTGTACATGTAGACTAAATTCAGAAGTCTGAAAAAGCCTGGGCAGTTGTTAATGAGGATCAGTTGTTAAGTCAGCCCAGCCTTTGTAGCTAGCATCACTGATAATTTTGAACATAAACAAAAAGTTAGAGTTTGAAGAACCTCCTAGATCAGTCTATCAAGCTGCTGAACTCAAATAGTAAATCTTAGCAGAGCAGACGTGCAATAAATACATCAGCCTAGGATGCTTTGTTGATCTTAAGTTTATGTTTTTATGTTGATTTAATTTGGTGTTGCTTTTAGAATGTTTTTTTCTGTTACATGTTTGTGTTGTGAAGCAACAGATTGTAGCACTGTCCAAGACAAATTTCACCTCGGACAATAAAGTGTATTCTTCTTCTCCATATGCTGTTCAGGATCATTACAATTCTTCAAATCAGATAACAAGAAATCTATCCTATTTTCTCTGCTGTACGTTGACCTCTTGCTGTGTGATCAAAACTTTTTGAATGCAGCTATCTAAAACAGTTTTGAGCTATATCAGGTAGATGGTCAGTTTAGAAGTTATTTAATGTCAACATTTATTTTTTAATATTAACACCATATCTGTCATAATATCTGTGGTAATAAAATGTATGCATGCTTCACTATTGAGCAAACTAGCTAACCATTGGTTTTGGTCTGTGTTGTAGGTGTTTGATAATTATGCTGTAACTGTAATGATTGGAGGCGAGCCCTACACTCTGGGCTTGTTTGATACAGCAGGTATGTCTTTTCTATTCCAACCTACACTTTTGTACTTTGTTCATTCACGTTATCCAGTTTAATGTAACTATTGCCCATTAGGCCATTGTGAATATATATAGCCTACCCTTTTGTAATGTGAAGTGTTGCTATGATGATTAATGGAAAGTATGGAAAACATTTTGAGCTGTCTTCATTTACTTTTCCATCCCCACGTAGGGTGTTAAGGTGGCAGTGTTGGTGCTGTGCCTCATTCTGCCAACAGAGATACCCCGCTTAGTTCAGGGTATCAGTGCTGGTAACATGATGGCCAGAGTGTGCGAGTTAAACATGTTTGCGTGTGGTTTCTCCAGGTCAGGAAGACTACGACAGGTTACGACCTCTGAGTTATCCCCAGACAGACGTCTTCCTCGTCTGTTTCTCCGTCGTGTCCCCCTCCTCCTTTGAAAACGTCAAAGAAAAGGCAAGTCAATCTCTTCCTTTTTTTATTTTCTTGCCACTGGTCGTTTTCCCAATCCGTTGTGAAATATGGATGCTTTCTTTTTGTTGTTTTTTATAATATGTTAAAATCCTCAGAATTAGTAAATCAACATATTAACCACAGGTTGACATTGTGATCTGCATTTGATTTGTCATTAGCAGCTTTTATAAGAAAGGTGTCTCTTTTCTGTGTCTTCTTGTGTCTTTTTTCTTTTTACTGCTCCTTTATTGTATCAGTTGCTGTAGAGTATGTTGTAGGAGCTGGTCAGTCGCCAATCAATACGTAACATTTTGAGTCGATGTAAGATAAAATAAGCTAGTTAGCTTTCTGTCCCCATTCTAATATAAATGGGTATCCACTGCTGTACTGCCAAGTCAAATCTGAGCACCTTTTCATTTTCTGTAAGATTAATCAACTGTTTTGTAAGGATATAACAGCTACGGCTCTCTTATACCTTAGCCATGGGCATGATCAAAACTTCATGATAGTTGTTGAATGCTAACCAAATCAATCATTTCAAATTTGACTGTGCCATACAGTACTACAAACCAGTTTAGCATAAAATATGGACATAAAACCCACTAACATGTTGCAGCTGTCCACAAAGGCACATGAAAGAGAACTGTAGTTTCTAAACATTTCTGAAAGACTCTTTATGTTAAATTTGCAGTGGATCTGAACATTCTGACTTCTACTGACAGCTGATTAAACTTGAGTTACTGTTGAGAAAACCACACCGATGGAACCCCAATGTTAAATGCTTGTGATGCAGTATGTCGACCAATGCGTAACCCTGTGTTTCTGTATCCAGTGGGTTCCAGAGATCACCCACCACTGTCCAAAGACACCCTTCCTGCTAGTTGGGACTCAGATTGACTTGCGGGATGACCCTTCCACTATAGAGAAGCTGGCCAAGAACAAGCAAAAGCCCATCACTCCGGAGACAGCCGAGAAGCTGGCGAGAGATCTCAAGGCGGTGAAATATGTTGAGTGCTCAGCCCTCACGCAGGTAATAAAAAATATATATATGTACACACACACACACACACACACACACACACACACACACACACACACACACACACACACACACACACACACACACACACACATATACTGTATACACTCTTGAACACACATGATTCACAACTCAATGGCAAGAACTAAGAACGGAGGAAAGAGGAACATGTCCATATTCCCCCTGGCCTGTGCACGTTATGGTTGATGAGTTTTGTTTTGCATGCCAGTTTGTTTCGGTGACTGTTCTTACTGTTTAATTATAAATGGTTTCATATGGCTTAAAAACCTTGATTCAGACCATAGTGCATCCTGGTTACTGTAACCTGTCTTCCTTTTAGCTGCTTTAGTTCAGGTTCAGGTTACTTTATTGGTACCCGTAGGTAAACTAGTACTGGTGCTGGTATGTTGTAGAACCTGTAAACCTTCAGAGTCTCGTCTCGTAGGGTTTCTTGTAAGGAGGGTCAGTCCATGTGTTCCTCCCAACACAAAAGTCCAATGAGAGTGACACTAATTTGGTCTTTTTTAACCTTTTTCCTGGGAGTCCCAGCGCAACGTGGCCCTTGTCCTGGGATCCGCTTCCTTCATGCAGAGTAAAACGTGCTAGTAGTGTCTACAATTTCAGAATGGGCATAGTGCAGCCATGAAGGACACAGACTTGGATTAGCAAACAAAGATGTTAAGATATCGGTAACTTGACAGCTAAATAGCTTCAATTTTCTTTGCGAGCTACATGTCTGCTAATGAGAAAACGCTGCTGTTTGTAAAGTTAAAGAGATAACTTGTGTCCTTTGGGAGAAGAGCCATGGTTGTGCAGGCAAACCTTTTAATGAGACTTCAGGGCTCGAAATACCATGTGCACATGCACGGTAGTGCACGTAAAATGTGAGCTGTGCACTGTACATAAATCTCACTCAGCTCTACATTCACCTGTGCATGTAACTGTTTTGGGAACTCTCACACATTGACTGAGAGACTCACGCAATTGATACTTTTCACATTTTCACATGCAATAAAAAATCAAAATCTTTAACTGATGTTGCAGCGCGAATCAGCAATCATTTCTCACTTTTTTATATACCAAATAAAAAATTTTAGCAAAGAAGTCATAATTTGATTAAACAGTTTCCATAATAGGTTTGCTGAGAAGTACAATGAATTTCTGCTCACCTTATTCCTGACTATGACCATATACAATTTGAAGTAATTTCAGTGCACATTACTGTACAGGGAAAGTCAGCTCAGATGATATTGTAACAAATTTAAAATGTCCTCAGTTTCAAACTTTCATAATTTAAATCAATGAATGTTTTCCTTCAGAGGTTTGTTGACATTTTAAATGTAATCTTGTTCAGGATGACCATGTAAAATCTCAAGACCTTTTACTGTACATTTTTTGAGAAACTTAAAGTTCATGTTAGCTATATATATATATATATATATATGTGTGTGTGTGTGTGTGTGTGTGTGTGTGTGTGTGTGTGTGTGTGTGTGTGTGTGAATGTGAATGAATGAATGAACGAATGAATGTCCTAATGTTTAAACTCTCATAAAATCTTTGGAGGTTTGCTGAAATTTTTCAATGTAATCCTGTTCAGGATGACTCTGACCATGTAAAACCAGCCAAACAAGTCATTTTTTTATGGATCCGGCCATGTCAGAAGTGCAGAGAATAAAGGACGAATACACCAAATGGTGCAGTATAAAAAAAATCTTTGGGTGAAGGTAAAACGTTTTTAGTCCATGTAATTGTTAGTTACATGTTCCAGTTCAAAAGTATTTCAAGTCCTGGAATTGTAATGGCCATGTGTAGATCAAACTAATTAAATGCTATTAGTGTGACCAAAAGTAGGCAGCTTGTATGTCTTTTTTTTTTAAACTCAATATTAGATTCAATATCGTGGTACGCAATGGTTCAATCAAGTCCTGAGTACTTGTGTTGGCATTGGTGCATCACTGTTAGAAACTTGAAGAAAGCAAGCAAAGGGAACGTGACTCGTAAGAGAATAAATGAGCTAGGCCACACTCAGGCAGAGAACAATAGTGTTGATGAAGTTGAGGTGGAGCCCCCACCTCTCTGCTCTGCCCCTTCCTTCCTCCTCCCCCTCCCTGGCACAACTGTTGCATAGCTGCTGATGTAATTTCCTGTTTCCTGTCGGGGATCTCAGCACTCTGTCCACAGCCCACTGCACCCTCTCTTCTTTGCTGTAGAGTCCATCTCAGCACTGTCATCTTTGTGCCATGCATCTTGTCCTGTACACTCACCTTCTCTTTGTATTTTGCACAAATACTTTCCTCCTTGTTCTGCCATGTTCCTCTTATCCTCCTCTCCATCTCTTTCTGTGTTTGCTGTGCTAATTGTGCTGTTCTCTTTTCCTTCTCCTGTCGTAGCGAGGGCTGAAGAATGTATTTGACGAAGCTATCCTAGCTGCCCTAGAGCCACCTGAGACGCAGAGAAAGAGGAAATGCTGTATATTTTAAACTCTGTGCCACTGCTCTTTTCGTCCTCCTCTGATTTCCATTATTTCCTGCATTTTTCATCAATTTACCTCATCTCTCTCCTTCCCCCTCTATATATTTACATGTGCTGCTTTTGAAATCTAGACCAAACTCAATCCCACACATCTCACTTCTGATCTAACTCCAGACCCAGACTACTACTCTGTAGACCCAGACTACTACTCTGTAAACCATGACTACTATTCTGTAGACCATGAATACTACTCTGTAGACCCAGACTACTACTCTGTAGACCATGGCTACTACTCTGTAGACCATGACTACTGCTCTGTAGACCATGACTACTACTCTGTAGACCATGACTACTACTCTGTAGACCATGGCTACTACTCTGTAGACCATGGCTACTACTCTGTAGACCATGGCTACTACTCTGTAGACCATGGCTACTACTCTGTAGACCATGGCTACTACTCTGTAGACCATGGCTACTACTCTGTAGACCATGGCTACTACTCTGTAGACCATGACTACTACTCTGTAGATTCAGATTACTACTCTGTAGATTCAGATTACTACTCTGTAGATTCAGATTACTACTCTGTAGACCATGACTGCTACTCTGTAGAGTCAGACTACTATTCTGTAGACCCAGACTACTATTCTGTAGACCCAGACTACTACTCTGTAGTGCATTGTAACTAATCTTTGTTTCATGGCCTGATTTACTGACTCAGGCCTCTAAGCACTTCAATAACTTTACTTGTTGCTTTTTCTAACCTGTAACTGCTGACATTTCATTTGGTTGGTGTGTTAACATACTTCACATCTTACTCCTGGGGTGGTACTTCAGCTCCGTTTTACATCATAAATTGCAAACTCCACAACTGTATTATTCCTAGTTTTCCTACTTTGGCCCAGTGCTTAGTAATGTGGCCCCTGGCCAACAGTGGAGCAGTAGCTCACAGAGAGGACGCAGGACGCAGGACGTAATTGTAGCTCACCATTGTTTTAGTCAGTCTCTCCCTCTGTCCTGTAGTAGTAGTAGTTGATGTGAGGAGGGTTTGGACCAAAGTAAGGGTGGAGGCTTCACATTGCTCCACACTAAACAGAGCTTCCATTTCTAATGCTAATGTATTTTTTGTACTACTGTTGATGTTTGATTAAACAGATCTTGGGGTCTGACTATGGTTACAAGTAGGGCTTTTAAGTACTCAGGTCATATGTAGGGAGTGTTTGGCCATTTTGACAACATAACCACTAAATATAGTCTTTCATGTTTGGTACCTTAATGGTACTGTCCTATTGATCTGGTGACCTCGGCTACACTTGATGTTTCTTAAATTTGTAATTTTCTGAAAAATGCTTTCTTGTTGACTTATTTGGCCCAACCTTCTCTATATATGACACATGTGCCATTAACTGTGGTGCATATCTGTTGTCTTGGAAGTCCAGATACTAAAAGAAGCTATAATTGTGTAAAATGACCTGTGAAATAAATTAATAAAGGACAAATGAACGTGCTCTCCTTTCTGGCTTGCTTCTTTTTCCAGTGCTTTGTTGGAATTTAGTAGGGTTAGTCAACTGAGTTAAGCAACGCTGACTGGTTCACTTATAGTGCAGCACTGTGTCAGAGCAGCTCTGGTTACTTCACATGACCAAGCACGTGGTGTAAGCAGCTCTGCTCAGGGGCAAATACAAAGAGAGAAGAAACTGTACCTCTGAGGCTGAGAGGAGACCTAGTTTGTGGTGATTTATTATTTTGAATATGTTGAATCTGAATGGCCTGTTGTAGTCAGCAATTCTTATCTGAAGAGCAGAGCCAATTAAGTAAAAGAAAGAAAAAAAGAAACAGGCGGTGGGGAATGAAAATGCTCACATGATATTTTTGTTTTGTGTGGTAGTCGGGGCTCCTTTTTCCTCCACTTTCTTGTTTGACTTGCCTTTTGGTTTCGGCCATCACAGGTCAACTACACTTTGGACACAAACGCACAGGATTTGTGTTGACACTTAATTTCTAAGAAAATAGAAGCTTCTTGAGTTCTTTGTCACAGATCTGATTTGATCTTCTTGAAATCATTTACATATTTGCTGATTTGTTTTGTCCCCAACAGCACTCTCACATCCCACTTAATGATGTTCAATGCTGCCTCTGTTTTCACCTATTAATTTTCCCTGTTTAAGCTGTTATTTTGTCTACCTTTTTTTTTTTTTTTTAATTTTTTTAATTGACCTGTGTGTGTTTGCGTTGCCCCATCATTAAGCCTGTGTGTTTGTGTGTTTACAGAAAGGCCTAAAGAATGTGTTTGATGAGGCGATATTGGCTGCATTGGAGCCCCCAGAGCCCAAGAAGAAACGCAAATGTGTGCTGCTATGAGAGGCTCCTACCTTTTCAAAGCACACACACATAACATGTACGTGAATCTTAAAAACATAAATACACACAGACACACACACACACACACACACACACACACACACACACCCCTGCCACCACACCCCTTTCCCTTGCTCTGCTAAGGTTGGTTGACAGCATTGTCCTCCACAGAGAAGACTAGAAAGAAAACAGCTTACAAAGTTCCAGATAATTCTCTGCAATAAAAAGAAGCTTCACCCCTAAGTCTGAGTTTGGGACAGATCGACCTAACCTGGCCAACAGGTTGCTGTGTGTTTTGGGCAGGGTGGCATAGCCTCGAACGGGGATCCACATACCAAGCTTACATACAAGTAGAACTCATTCTGTCGAGCTTTTGATAGATGATTTTGATTCAGACAGTGGTGTCGCCTAATCAACTTTTAGACGCCCAGCCAATATAAAGGTTTCATGGATATAAGCCCCAGCCCCTCCCAGCTGCCTGATTGGTGGCTGCTCATGCTGCTGGTCCCATCCTCTCTTGACGAGCACACTCATCAGCCGATCCCTACGTTCTTTCTCAGCACTACCAGAAGAAAATGCTAACAAGGTTGGGTTTTGTTTCTGTTTGCCAACACCCCTTTTCTCGTCAAACATAAGTCTGAGATATTTATTCCACGTTCCACATAGACGCGCTCTTAACCACTAAGGAAACTGTGTAGGTCCGACAGAACTCGTTAATTCAGAGCAATACGGCTAAAACTCCACACAGTGGAAACTTAATTAGTAGATGTTGCCACCTACATCCAGTCCTCTTTAGTGTGGACTTTCACAGTGCAGAGTCGCAGTCCATTTGGAGTGGCAATCACTTGAAGAGCTAAAGGCATCCAGAAGTAAAGGGTCCAGCTTTGAGATGCAGGGAACTTAAACAGTGTTAGCAGAACAAGCGTTGTGTTCTTTACGCGTGACCAAGGGAGGGTAAAGCAGAATACTGTTTTAACATTGTCATCACCTTACACTTAGAACGGGTACAGCAGAGACATACGTGTAAAACGAATGTACCTTGGCGGCCAAATCTGGAGATCCATACTTCGACCAACTGATCAGTGAACACAAACTTCCACCAGAATTCTGTGCCAGGTCAGAATTTGGTGCCTTCCTGTTGTGTTTTACCCATGCGGTCTATCTACGGTCTGAAGGGCTGTCCGGTCTGTTGTACCCATTCGTACTGTATGGTGCCGCGTGTAGCTGAGCCTCGGTCTCTGTTCTAAATGATAGGTTTAACAGATGTAATTATAATGTAAGCTGGAACACAATTTCGATGTAGGCTCCAGGTGTTTTTACCAAAATATTTTTTTCTTCTTCATTATTTCTGTTTGTGCTGTTTTTTATTTTTTATTATATATATATATATATATATATATATATATATATATATATATATATATATATATATATATATATATATATATATAAAGGTTACTTTTACATTTAGTGGCCGGAACTCATCTGAACTCTTACCTGCCAGTTTATTCCAAGAAAAGCTCTGATTGGTTTAGTTGAATAAAAACCTCCAATGGCAGAGAGACTGTTGGGTAAATATTTTTTTGTGATTGGTTTGTTCTTGTTTTTCTTTACTGGTGGCTTAGAGTTGGGTTGATTTCCAGCCCAAGTCAGTATAATTATTATAACCTGTTGATGTTTTGGTGCAAAACCAAATGCTCTGTCTAAAGTCTTTGTTCTTTGTATATGCATTCTTTTAAAAATATTAAACTTATACCTTAATTGCCTTTACCACTTTTCCCTTGCATATCTTTTTTTTTTTTTATTGCGACTGGTGAACAATAGAAAAACATAACCACCAGAAATGTTTTTTTCCTGAATCAATAAATCAATCTTTTTGTATAGCACCCTTTACACATGTTGGTGCAATTAAAAGTGCTTCACAGATGACTGACAAGCCAATAATTAGATAAAGGGATAGACCTTAAACACCATAAAAAAGACAATTTACCAATTTACAATTAGAGACGAGTGCATACCAGATAAAAATGACAAAAAAGTGATCAAATAGATTTAAAAGGTATAATAGTAAATGTAGTGAGACATTAAAAAGAATAAAGAACGCAAGAATGAAAAAAGATGACAATAAAATAGATTCGAACATAAGAGATAAAAGCTAGGGATAAAAGTAAAATGATGTTAGCTTATAATATTTTAATAGAGAGGGAAATCTTTTTTTTTTTTTATACTGCAACAAAGCTGCTTCTCTACCAGAGCTTTCAACAACATCTAAGGTCAAACCCGCGTACTGGTCGACCCCGTTCCCTGTCTTGGTGGCAGGCTATATTTATTGAGCAAGACCATTACATCCAGTTTCTCTACTGTTCAGCTGTTTGGATTCCACCCACAGCTGGATGAGCCTGTCATGGCAGCCAGCAGGTGGTGCTGTCCACCCAAACGTTATCGCCCCTGATGTTGGTGCCCCTCTGTGGGTCACAGTGAAGCGGATACATAAGATATTGAAGCAACTGATGGTATTCACAATCCACTGAAGTCCATTTATTCCCGCTGTATAAGAAGAATTGGATATTGACATTGGGATCGTTGGCACCGATTGAATTGTTGGCACTCATAGCTCACAGTTGTGAGCTAAGGTGGAACTCAATCACCCATCAAGAGAATTTTAAAAGTGTTGGCTATAAAACAAAACAGATAAAAGCAGTAACACTGGTACAGAAAGATTAAGGTACATATATGAAATGCAACATTAAGTATGTTAAATTATAGTATAAACTTTATGGAATACAGACTCATATTAACAGGTCTACAGAGGTTCATATGTACAGACAATGTTAAGATGCACTTTTTGGTTCTTTAAAGCCACATTAAACTCATCTGGTACTGTTACCAGGGCAACACATCCATAATCTCAAACCTGCAGCTCACTGATAGCTGGATCATGACCCAGATGTTTTCGAGTGAACCCCGTACATGAACTAATTATCAGGTACATATGGCTTGCTTGCTTAGATTTATAATGAAACGATGTTGATATGAGTATGATGTTGTACGAAACCATGTAGGTTATTGTATAATTATCACAACTTTCATAACAAGCTACCTACTTACTGTATATATGATAAAATACACAACAAAATTGTTTGCACTCTAAGAAACAGAAGTCATGAATTCAACTTCTGACTGTTAAAAGACCAACAGAGCCAGAACATATGGCATCACATATTATTATCCTTATCAATCACACACTAATATCACTCGTAGTCTAACCTCATTCACTGGAAATATGAAATTGTTTAACAGTGATCAAAATGTTGAAATACTGGAAAATAAAACCAGTAGCAATGCAGGAACACAGACTATTAGACTCCATGAATCTGTTGCCCCAGTGCATGCTGGGAGGGTTCCCAACAGACCAATGTAACAGCGATTACATGATCAGCACTCAACGATTAATATAAATGCTGATAATGGTTTCAACTCTCTACTAATTTTCCCGGATTAACACATCACCATTTAAACTGTGTTCGAAAATCCGAATGAGCTGGATGACAGAATTATTTTAATATGAATTAGTTAAGCCACATATTAAGACTGGTCCAGACAACTCTTGGCAGACAAACAATGGCTTTATGAACTACAAATAACACACGATATAACACACCATGGTCAATTTACCTATCATTTTGAGTCACCCTTCAAAATAAAATGGAGAGACGAATAATAAACATCATGAAGCCTACGCAGTAGTGAGTCAGATGCATGCATACAGGGTGTAAAGCGTTATCTACCTTTTATACAGAATGGTCATGATTTCTGGAGGAATTTATGAATCTCATTTTTTTGTGATTTCAGGGTTGATTCTAATTGGTAAAAATTACAATTTGAGAAAAGTATAATAATATATAATGTCCCTGTTCTTTACTTTCACACACACACACACACACACACACACACACACACACACACACTGTATTGCTGTAAGCTGCTGAGAGATCAGTATCACTTTCGCACAGCTTACGCAGATGTCCAGAAATTCCTCAAATGGCAGCAAATGAGGGTGATAGCCCAGGTTTCGATGATCTGAAATCATCTGAAACAGGGACAGTTGGGGGGATGTTGCACTCCCTCCTTCACCCTCATCCACCCCTGTGAGGCGTTCACACATTCCCTGCGTTTCTGGAGTGCTGTCTGTCAGCGCCTTCTTCCACTAAAGAGACGCTGACAGCCATTAATTATCACACTGGCTGAACGAAGGGCATTCCTCTCTGTTGAAATATTAGTGTACACACACACACACACACACACACACACACACACATGCTCCTCAGCCCTTTATGTCCACACACAAATGCAGAGAGACACCACCTGGCCGTCATTGGTCTTCATGTTTGACAAATGAGTCTAAATGCTTTGTCCTCTGGGGTCGTCTAATCACCATCCAGCCTGGCCGAGTATCTCCTCTGGGTGGGACGAGCAGGCTGATGTCGGGATGTAATGGCAACCCACCGGACCCACTTGAGAAATCTGAAAAACACAGACAATGCAGGTGGAGAGGTGCTGCCTGTGTGTGGTGTGTGTGTGTGTGTGTGTGTGTGTGTGTGTGTGTGTGTGTGTGTGTGTGTGTGTGTGTGTGTGTGTGTGTGAGTGTGAGTGTGTGTGTGCGCGCGCGCGAGCGCGCTGCACCCGCTTTTATGAGACGATTTTACGATGATCTGCACAGATACTGACTTGTGATGAAAAGCATGCTGAGGATTGAAGCAGTTTATCAGATCTCAGCAGTAAATCAGTTTTCATACATCTCAGCTATAGTACAGTTCTAGGGCATGGCTGCATGAAAACAAGCCGTGCTTGCACTGAACCTTTGACAGCTTCTGCTGTTCCAGTGTCCAAAGCTCCTGCCAACACATGGAACACAATGTGGTTTTCATTTGGATGTTGGCTGTGGTGTAGAGGTGCAGGTTTGGCCCAGTCTACCTGGTCTAAATGCTCTCCAGCAGGTAGGAGGCGGTGTACGAGTAAGAGAAAATGGAGAGGGCCCATCTTTATTTTTAAATCAGAATCATCAGACACCAGCACCAGTGTCTGGACTCCATACAGCGATTTATTTTTTTATTACTTGCTGCTGCTCAGGGCAGACGCCCCTCAGTTACAAATCTCCCTGATGAGTCTAAGCGCCAAAGACTTTCACTAGCAAGGACCACGCCACAACAGTATGTCATTTAAAGATTTAATGAAGGCTTGTTTATAATAAATGTTAAGAGCATATATATTTGGATGGAGGGTGAGAAAAGAGATGTCATCTGATTGGTTGGTATGGGAGGATGTACTGGAGACCGGACGGAGCGAGACTCAGTGTGGGGGTTCCGTCTCAGTTGCTTTCACCTGAGCTGATTTCAACCCCCTTCTCAGACTGTACCTAGAATGAGAAATGAGAGAGGAATGCACTGGACTGAGTAGGAAGGGAAGAGGGTAGGAGGGATGAGGGGATGAGGGTAGTAGGGACGACGGGCACAAGGGATGAGGGGATGAAAGGATGAGGGTAGGAGGGATGAGGGGCAGAAGGGATGAGGTGATGAAGGGATGAATTTAGAAGGGACGAGGGACACAAGGGATGAGGGGATGAGGGTAGGAGGGACAAGGGGCAGAAGGGCTGAGGGGATGAGGGTAGGAGGGACGACCGGCACAAGGGATGAGGGAATGACGGGATTAGGGAGGAGATGATGAGTGGGTCAGAGTAGGGATGAATGGAGGGAGCAATGGGGGTGTGTGAATGGAGGAAGGGATGAGGGTAGGAGGGAAGAGGGGATGAAGGGATGAGGTAGACGAGAAGTCGAGGTACCAAAGGGAAAGGGAATGCGTAGACAAACAGCACTGAGTGGGTTGGCTTGGAATATAAAGGCTGGTCAGTGATTAGAGGTGTGGTTGAGACGTGGCCCTGCTCCCCAACCTAAGTTAATTCATTAACTTAATTTCATATCATCTGTTATGACAAATAGTCATTATTTGCTTTACTTCATTCACATAATGCATCTAAGAAGTGAAGATGTATGTTCTCAGTTAAGATCTAACCGGATTTGTTTAATGTTCAGTGATATGGGAAATCAGTTTTAGTGAGATAAAAACAGGAATAGGTAGGGACAGAGGTGGCTACTTACAAAATGTAAGTTAGCCAGTTACTTGGAAAGCTTGGCAGATGAGGAGAAAAAAACAGATTTCTTTTCTTTCTTCTGCTATGCCTTGTAATCACAGATGGGGGGCCAAATATTGGCATGGAACACAAAAATAAGTTTGATAAAAGTTCTTCCTTGATGGAAAAATAAATAAATTATGAGGACATGCCAATCTGATGGGGTGGCCAGGTACAATCCAAGCGCTGCCACATGAAAACTCCCCTGTAGACTATATTTTATTTTAATTTCATTTATTTTCCAACATTTAACTAGTGCTATTTGCACCTGATTCTTCATTTTTATGTACACATACTAGTGCTGTTGTTTTGGTTGAGTTGTGTTTTGCTGCAGTTACAAATATGCTTATCTTAAAAGAAGCAGATCCAAACTTTGTTCTCATCATGATGTTTATTGAATACATATCTGACAACCAGGCTGCCATCAGGTGACGCTACCACTGGTCACTGCAAGGATTATTTTGACACGGCAGGTTGCTGTTGGCTAATAGATACATGTAACACACACGCTCGCGCCCCTTTCACCCACATATACACACATATTCAGGTGTGTGTGTGTGTGTTTAGTGTCCAGGTGTTAAGGAAAAAGTTATTTGCAGTTCAGCTGAAATCTCCCCGATGACAGACACATGGCTATAACCATAAATAGAAAGTGTGTGTCAGTGTGTGTGTGTGTGGAGAGGAAAGCTCACAGTGATCCTCCATACCAGCATCCAGAGATGAAGCTGTGGCAGCTAAAGCCCTCATCAACAGGCTGATCCACCGTGTGTGTGTGTGTGTGTGTGTGTGTGTGTGTGTGTGTGTGTGTGTGTGTGTGTGTGTGTGTGTGTGTGTGTGTGTGTGTGTGTTTTCCCTCCTCCTGACTGATCTGTCCTTATCTGATCCTTCCATGCTGGGATAAATGGTGTCTGAGTGGCCTCGAGGTGAGTGCTTGGAATTCACTACAATCAAAAGCTCAGGGAGTTTGTATAGATAAATGTGAAAAACAGACCTGGTTAAATTTCACTGTAAATGTCTCAGAAAACTAAACGCCTGTCCGTCCACTTCACTTCATTTAATCCAGAGCTTGTTTTAGGTCTTTTAAAGTCCAAGTCAAATGTCAAGTCTTTTTGAGCAAGTCTGAGGTCTTCATGAGTGATTGAAAGTATTTTGGCTTTCAGAAACTAACCATGCTCGTTAAATGCGTGTTCATTTATAAGACAAAATATGTCCTCCCCCGAAAAACACTCCCATAAATTGTTTGTTCCAGCAGCAATCTAGCAACCTCTAGTGGCCTCCCCTGATTATTACAGGAGCAAAGGAGGAAGTAAGGTGACGAAGTATAAGAGCACCAAATTCCACGTAAGGAGGTAGGTTGGGTCGGGGTACATGTCCTGCTTAAAAATAAAAGCAAATGGCATTTAAAAAAAAAAAAAAAATCATAAATATGGGTTTCTTTCAACCAAATTGCCCAAAAAACAACATTGATATACAACCAATAAGACACCCAAAGTTTAAAATTCAATGGAAGTAATCATTGATTTTACGTGCAAAATACAACATACAACCCCAAATCAGAAGAAGTTGGGACAGTATGGAAAACACAAATAAAAAAAGAAAGTAGTGATTTCTTAATGTACTTTGACTTGTATTTCATTGCAGACAATACAACAGCACATCATTTAATGTGTTCCTCATGATTTGTATTGTTTTTGTTTCAAAAAAACAAAATTCCTATTTTGGTTCTTGCAACACATTTCAAAACAAGTTGGAACAGTAAAGCATTTACCACTTTGTAATGTTGCAATTCCTTTTCACAACACTTAAAAGACGTTTAGGGACTGAAGACACCAAGTGATGAAGTGTTTCAGGTGTAATTTTGTCCCATTCTTGCTGCAAACAAGTCTTAAGGTGGGCAACAGTACGGGGTCTTCGTTGTCGCATTTTGCGCTTCAAAATGTGCCACACATTCTCTATTGGACAGGTCGGGACTGCAGTCAGGCCAGTCAAGTACCCGTATCCTCTTCCTCCGCAGCCAGGACTTTGTAATATGTGCAGAATGTGGTTTTGCATTATCTTGTTGAAATATGCATGGACGTCCATGGAAAAGATGTCTTCTTGAAGGCAAGCATATTGTGCTCCAAAATCTCTATGTACATTTCAGCATTAATGGTGCCATCACAGAAGTGCAAGTTACCTTTGCCAAAGGCACTGACACAACCCCATACCATGACAGACCATGGCTTTTGGACTTGTTGCTGGTAACAGTCTGGATGATCCTTTTCTTCTTTGGTCCGGAGCACACAGCGTCCATTTCTCCCAAAAAATACCTGAACTACTGATTCATCTGACCACAGTATACGTTTCCACTGTGTGATGGTCCATCCCAGATGCCTCCAAGCCCAGAGAAGTCGACGGTGCTTCTGGACACTGTTAACATAGGGCTTCCTTTTGGCACAGTACAGTTTTAACTGGCATTTGTGGCTGTAACTACGTATTGTGGTACTTGACAAAGGTTTGCCAAAGTAGTCCTGAGCCCATGTGGTGATATCGCTTATAGATGAATGACGATTCTTGATGCAGTGCCGCCTGAGGGATCGGAGATCACAGTTGTTCAGCTTAGGCTTGTGCCCTTGTCCTTTACGCACTGAAATTCCTCCTCATTCCTTGAATCTTTTAATTATGTTATGCACTGTTGAAGGTGAAATAAGCAAATGTCTTCCTATCTTTCTTTGAGGAACATTGTTTTTAAACTTTTCAATAATTTTCTCACGTATTTGTTGGCAAACTGGCGATCTTCGGCCCATCTTAGCTCCTAAAGGACTACACCTTTCTTGGATGCTGCTTTTGTACCAAATCATAATTACAATCACCTGTTGACATCACCTGTTTCAAATCACATCATTATTTAACCAATTTACCTGATTACTAGCCCTAAATTGCTCCTGTCCCAACCTTTTTTGGAATGTGTTGCAGGTCTGAATGACAGGAAAGGATGTATATTTACAAATGAAATTAAGGTGATCAGACAAAACATGAAATATTTTGTGTTCACATTGTCTGCAATGAAATACAAGTCAAAGTACATTTAGAAATCACTACTTTCTTTTTTTATTTGTGTTTTTCATACTGTCCCAACTTTTTCTGATTTGGGGTTGTATGTTGTATTTTGCATGTAAAATCAATGATTACTTCCATTGAATTTTAAACTTTGGGTGTCTTATTTAAAGCATTTGAATTTTTTTTTTTAAAAAGTTTCAAAACAGCATCCTGACTAAACCAGTCTGTGATTCACTTGACAGTCTGTGATTCACTTGACAGCCTTTGATCTATCCTTTGAACTGTTAGACAAAATAATTTCATAGTCATGTACATAATGTTTACTGAAAAAAGCATTGAAAAAAAGTGACAAAAACATTTACAAAAACAATTAAAAAGCATTGAAGAAAGGTAAAGAAAGCATCAAATAAAGTTTTCAAAAAACATTTTCAATTTTGACCCGGAAGGACAACAAGTTTATTGCGCAAAGAAAACAGAAGGGTTAATGATGTGTTTAAAACCACGACTGTTAACCTTCGCTGGTTTAGAAATGAGGACGGAAAGCGCTCCTGTGGGTCAAATTTCCTGCCACCTCTGGAGGCGCTAATTTATGAAACGCTCCCGTGGGGAGTTTTAGCCTGATTCTACGGAAACCAAGAACGGCCATGGATTTCTTTCTTTTTTGTGCACTGTTATCTCGTGATAATGACTTATTAATTTGTTATCTCGATATAACAAAGTTTGTTTTCTCGAGTTTTTTTTTTTTTTCACGAGTTGTTTTTGTTTTCTCGAGTTTTTTTGTTTTCTCAAGATGTTTTTTTTTAAATGGATTTTTTTGTTGTTGCCTAAGACACCCATCCATTTAAACCGGGGAATGGGGCTCCATGAGCAGATAGAAATCTGCCGTTTCTCCCTCCTCGTCTCCGGTCAAATACTCGGGAAAAATCCCACCACGACACCCTTCCATTTAACCCGAGGAATGGGGATCCATAAGCGGATAGAGGTCCGCCGTTTCTCCCTCCTCTTCTTCATTCCCCGGTTTAAATGGATGGGTGTCTTAGGCAACAACAAAAAAATCCATAAAAAAAAACATCTCGAGAAAACTAAAATGAACATCGAGAAAACAAACTTTGTTATATCGAGATAACAAATTAATAAGTCGTTATCACGAGATAACAGTGCATAAAAAAAGAAAGAAATCAATGATTCTGCTAGTTAGGCTTCCTCCCCAGCCTGTGAAGCAGAAACCAATCCATCGTATTCAAGGATGTTCCATTTTGTTTCTCTTATTCTGATGCAGCAAACGATTCATCATCAGTATTGGAGCCGCAGTCATTAGACGCCATATGATTCACTTGTAAACTGTGTTACTTATTTCAACACATTTGATAGCTGACTTCTATATGAAAATGAATGAAAATAAAACACTGGAGGTCCCAGTTTGCCACCTGTTTGATAGACAGTGTTGGGAGTAATGAGTTACAAAAGTAACGCAATTTCAGTAATGCATTGCTTTTTGCTTTAATGTAGTAATACAATGCATTACTAACAAAATATTGGTAATATAATACCCGTTACAATCTCAGTAATGCGAGTTACAATGCATTTTAACCAGAAATCAGAAAACAGCAGTGTGTCCGAGCATCTGACAGACACAAACATGTTGGGAATTAATGTTTAGGCTTGCTACACGTTAGCATTACATTTTTATCAGCGGTGGAAAGAAACTATACCGTACTTCAATTCAATTGTAAGGTAGGCTACTTTTAATTAAGTATTTACATTTTCTCCTACTTTATATTTAAGTATTGTACCTTTTACTTCACTATTTATTTTACAGCTTTGGGTACTTTGCAGATTAAGATTAATATTGCAAAATATTGTGAATCAATAAATAATGATGTATAAAGATACATTGGATAATTGTATACAGTTGTTGATGTTAATGTTGATCCCGTGGCAAAATTCACAAGCTACTTGCCAAGTCAAAAGCGTTACAATTCAGAGACAGTAATATTTTAATATAACTAATTACTCTCAAATGACAGTAGCTAGTAATCTATAGTGTATTACATTTTGGAACTAACTTGCCTGACGCTGTTGATTGACTTATAGGCCTTAGACTTATAGACTGAACACAGTTTGCACTGCACTTGCCGCTGGGTTCAGCGCACATCTATAGTGTGCTGCGCCCAGAGTTCAACCAGGTTGAATTCTGAAACCTGTCGTGGCGCGGCAGAAACCGTTGGAACCAATGGGTTTAAGAGTGCAGCAGTGCTGTTGCCACATTTGTCTGAAAGGCCCTTTAATGTGCACCCTTGAGGGTAGAAAGCACATAAAACTTGCAAGCGGTGTAAAGGTAAAGTACGGTCAGTGAATAGCAAGTCCAGTGCACCAGTACTATGTAGCCATGTCAGATGTGGAGCCTGGTGTCTCGACGCCCACAAGCCCGATTCTCCCAACCGTTCCGCTCATGTTGCACAACGTGGCCGTTTCAGGGCAAAGAGCGGCGGAGACACCGGAGGAAAGCCGAGAGAGAAGAAGAGGGGAGGAGGGCTGGAGGAGAAAAAAACTGCAACTGTCATCACAAACAAGAACCATCTGTCTCATTTGTGTAACTTGTTTTCTTTTAATATGAGAAGTATGCTGAAGAGATCTGGGAGTTTGAGAGAGGCCTGGGAGGGCCGGGCCCTGGGCTAAAGCCAGCCTTCTCCTGGGTTCTCTGAGCGAGTGGCATTAATATCCAGCCAACCTGCACTGTTAACCCTTCACACTCACAATACACACTGACAGAGAAAGAGAGGCAGCAGAAAAGCTTGAACCGAAGCTATGCAGAGGTACCTGAGGTGCAATGTAAACTATTAGTTACCTGTCTGGGAGAGTGATTAGCTGGATGATTGATGTGAAACACCATCGTTATCTCATTACCTCTTATACCTTCAGGAAGTATTTATTTGAGAAATACCCGTGCTTATGTTGGTTGTGAATAGCACATGCTAATTAGTCAAACTGTCTATTACCTTGATGTTGTTTCATTATGTTGTCTACATTATAAAGTCTGTGTGATGTATGTATGAATGGATGGAAGAGGTCAGACCACTTTGCAACCTTCTTTAGGCCAACATGGTGTTGCATTATTCCTATGCTTTCAAAATGTAGGTTTACAGTCTTGCTAACACCGTTGCTATAGAGAGCTGCAGTGAGACCAGGTTTTGTTCCAGATGTAAGACAACCTCAATCAAAATCTCACTGACATTTGTAACACCATAAATAGCTAAAAGTCCAACCTTTAATTTTTTTATTTTTATTACCGAGTCAGATTGTCTGTGGCTTCCTTCATATGTCTAGAAAAAAAAACATTTGAAGTCGTCTTCGATGAAATCCATTTCCCATAAGTTTTAGACCATCACATGTTAGTCTATATCTACAACGTTAGACTTCCGCCGGATTTCACTCATTTTCGGCATGATGTTACCTTCCGCTTTTTTTGTGTTGACATTTTAAACTCAGTTTATGAGGACTATGGTTAACTGATTCTCAGCTTTCCGCAGGGTAAATCCAGACAGCTAGCTAGACTATCTGTCCAATCTGAGTTTTGTGTTGCACGACTAAAACAACCTTTGAACGTATACGTTCCACCAAAACAAGTTCCTTCCGGAGACTATTTTGCAGAGGCGCCACTGTCCCGTACGGCACTTAGCGCCGCCCAAGACGATTGTGATTGGTTTAAAGAAATGCCAATAAAGCAGAGCACGTTTTTCTCCCATCCTGGAATAATGTGTGGACTCGCCAGACCCTCCCCCGCAGCGCTGTGGAGGAAGGTCTGGCAAAAGCGAGACTAATTGCACGTTAAAGGTCCTATGACATGCTGCTTTTTGGATGCTTTTATCTAGGCCTTAGTGGTCCCCTAATACTGTATCTGAAGTCTCTTTCTCGAAATTCAGCCTTGGTGCAGAATTACAGCCACTAGAGCCAGTCCCACAATGAGCTTTCCTCAGAACGTGCCATTTCTGTGTCTGTAGCTATTGAGGAGGAGAAAGGGGGGGGCAAGGTGGAGGGTGGGGGTGGGGGTGGGGGTATGGCCTTGACCAACTGCCATGCTTTGCTTGTTTGCAAGCCATGATGTCTCCATAGACAGTTAAAGAAATGGACTAACAGATCCCGTTGCTCTGGACGGAGACCAGTGAAGTCTATTAGAAGCACTTTTCCGGTGATGGCTGAGCGTTACTGCGCAGCTGCAAACTGAGCTTGATGACGTAGATGTGACGTGAATGTGTCTGAAAGTTGTAAGTCTTCTGGTAGCTGTGCGAAATCTCAATCATTCTCAATCTTGCAGAGACGGAGAGCGTAGGTATATGTAAGGGGATAACATAGGCACAAGCTAATTATTGCTAACTAAAATGCTAGTTAACATAAGTAATTAAACTGAACAGCTAATGTAAGTCCAAACTGCCTGCGAGCTTCTCCTGTACTATACGGTAATTCCTCTACTATGTGACAGTAAGTTGCTTGGTTATGACACAATCGTTAGCCTAGTTTTACAAAAACGTCTGCTATGGAGCCATAACGTGAGATACAAGGTAATGGAGCCTTTTATACATTGTCGTGTTTCTTTAGAAATAAACAATGGACAAATAAAGTCTTTAAATGCTTCACATGTAAAGTTATTGGCTGTCAAAGTGACACCAAAATGAATGGCAGTCAATGGAATGCTAACAGGGGTGATGGCTTGTTAGCAACAAAATGGCGCCATAGGAGCTACACTCTGTGGAGGCAGGCTTACCCCCTTGGATGTCTCTCTCTTTCTCATGGGCGGGCCAAATTCTCTGGGCGGGCAAAGCAGAGAAAGGGGAGGTAACCTTTCCCCTAATGACTTCATAAAGAGAAGATTCCAGATCGGCCCATCTGAACTTTCATTTTCTCAAAGGCAGAACAGGATACCCAGGGCTCGGTTTACACCTATCACCATTTCTAGCCACTGGGGGACCATAGGCAGGCTGGGGGGACTCATTAATGTTGAAAAAAAGTGAAATTTTCATGCCATGGGACCTTTAACCGTCTTGGCTCGACAGAAGAGGTGTACATACTTCTGTCATACTTCTTTACCATCTATGTAGTGAGTCACACATTCCCAGTAGCTAGGTAAGATCACAACAGATAGCTGTTTGTTTCTCTAACTTCAGTCAGTTACAAGGCAGGATTAGCAGGGAGACTTATTTTAAACAAGGGTGCACTTCCAACTTTGCGTGGAATACCTGCAGACGAGGGACATGTAAGTAGTTCTTTTGTAGATTATGGTGAACTAGTGTGTGTTGTAGCAGTGTTTTGCCATTGAGAACGAGCTAAGAACCCAAAAGAAAAGTGATTTTTTTTCATAATATTGGCACTTAACTATTAACTAACTTATTTACATATTCACGAAGCCACTAATTTCTGCCTACAACCTTGTGAGAAGAACAACTTGGAGCATAATGCTCTGAAGACAGTGGAGATAGTTGTGGATTTTCGGAAGGACGCAGCCCCCTCCCACCCCCATCACCGACGTCTTAATGGCAACAGAGAAAATTCACTCTGAAGAAAATGATCCGAAGAAGACAAAATGCTTGTTGCTTTACATAAGATTTGTTGATTACAAAGATAATTTAAATCTCGTTGTTTCACAGCAGTAATTCTGGAGCAGGTTTTGACTATTGTTCAGGCTGTTTCTGTCTTTCACTGTGAGACTGTGAAACCAGCAGCTTAGTCATAAGGCTTTCGATCCTCAGCAGAGGATGTACTTCCTGCGGCAGCTGAAGAAGTTCAACCTGCCAAAGACAATGGTGATGCACTTCCACAAGGCCATCATCAAGTCCATCCTCTCCTCCTGCATCACCAGCTGGTACGCTGCTGCCGCTGGCAAGGACAAGGGCAGAGTGCAGCATATCATTTGCTATGTGGAGAAAAGTGATTGGCTGCAATCTGCCGTCCCTCCAGGTCCTGTTTGTTCCAGGACCCTGAAGTGGCCAGGAAGGATTGTGGCCAATCCCTCCCACCCCGGAAAACTTTTTGAACCATTCCCCTCTGGCAGAGGGACCAAAACCTCCCGCCACAAGAACAGTTTCTTCCCGACTGCAGCTGGACTCATCAACAAGGCCCGGGACCCCTCAATGACATGCACTCCACCCCCTCCAATAAATATTTTTTCATATCCTGCAAAAACCTATACAGCTTTCCAACTCTAAAACAGTTATATTGTACATATTTGTTATAGTATTTTTTGTCATATTTGTATTATAATTTTTCCATTCTATATTTATGTTATTTACTGTTGCAGTACATTGCTTTTATTTTTCATTGCCTCTTAATATTTTATTATTATAGTTTATTGTACGCACCAAAAACCAAGGCAAATTTCTTGTATGTGAAACTTGGCAAGAAACCTCACTGTGATTCTGATTCTGCTATATTTTCCTACATTCGAGCATAATTGCTTCCTATAGCCTAGCCCTAACTCAATTACTAGGCTAAACTCACTGTTAAACACTCAGTGGGTACTAACATAAGAAAGACATAATGATGAAGCAGTTGCTGTCAGTAGACTACATACAGCTGTTTCCAATGTATGTCTATCAAATGTGTGTGTATCGATATGAAATATCATTTTTGGGGTATTTGTTTTGCCTGGAAATTGTCCATATGGATGCTAGATATCAGCACAAAATATAAACTATGAGAAGTTTCATTCCACAAATATTTGTGCCAGCCTTCATAAACCCATATTTGTTGCACTTAGCGCACACACGTACGCTAAGTGCTAAAACCCTACTGTCAGCCTCTTGTCTCCGCCACAACCGCAGCAAACCACAAAAGGCATAAGAGTTCTCTGACTGACTAACTGTACATCTGGCTGACTGAGCACACACACACACACACACACACACACACACACACACACACACACACACACACACACACACACACACACACACACACACACACAAGCCCACAGACATTCCCAATCAGTGTGGCTACCACCACCCACCTCATCTAGGCCATCATGGGGGCTTAATGAAGGACAGATCCCTCCGTTGCAGACCGAGAGGGGTTAGGGTTACACTTTCCGCAGAGGGGGAGCGGACTGGAACCAGCAAAAGTCAAAGATATTGCAAGAGAATAAGCGAGAAAGCTGGAGTAGTGTGGGCTTTATGATATTGATAGAGACAGAAGGAGGGAAAAAGCTTGAGCCATGTGGTCTGCATTTCGCTGTAATCCCTGTTCTAGCTCGGTGTTCCTGCCTCTGTTCCCTTTTCAGTTCGAACTCAATCAGGCAGTTGCTGAAACCTGAGCGGCCGCTCTTGTTCTTCCCAAAACCAGAGTACCAGGTTCCCAGTGTGGGAAACACATCCATTTATCTCTGGTTGATATATGCAGTATGCTGTATGCATATATGGCCCATAAATTGTTTTATAGGTGTCAGGGGTGCAAGGAAGGACCTCGGGGTGTAATGTACCTCACACAAACAGGACACACACACACACACACACACACACACACACACACACACACACACACACACACACACACACAAAATGCTGCATGGTGCGAACTGTGGCCACATAATAACGCAGCTGAAAGACACGGGAAATGGACGATTTTATTGAAATATGTGTATGTCTGTCAGCAGGGCTGTGTGTGTGTGTGTGTGTGTGTGTGTCAGGGCTTGGTGGTGGAAAAGGATCTGCTCTCTCTCACTTTCCATCTTTCTATCTTCTCATGTTCTTTCTTTCCTTTTGGGCAACATTGTTTTGGAGGAATTCTTCCTTACACACACACACACACACACACACACACACACACACACACACACACACACACACACACACACACAAAAGAAGCGACAACAGTCAAGTTTGACAAAGCATATATTCCGTATTAACATACATTCATAGGCAGTATAGTCTTCTTCAGTGTATAAGTCTTTACAGATCTACAGTATGTCTCTATAATGATAGCACGTTATTATAGGAAAGCATGGCTTTATGGTGGTGGTACAAGACAACAATAGAGTCCTGACAGTGGCATGGGAAACCGTGCGTGTGTATGTGTGTGTGTGTGTGTGTGTGTGTGTGTGTGTGTGTGTGTGAGTGTGTGTGTGTGAGTGTGTGTACAGTATGAAAGGAACAAGGAAAATTAAAAATGTGGTCAGAGGTTCGCTGCTGTGGGGCGAGGGCTCTATGTGCGCTTGGAGAGAAAGTGCTTCAGTCATCATGCATGGTGAACATGCTCGGCAACCCTCTGGCAGACCCCTTTGTGTATGTGTGTGTCTTTACATTGTGTTTGCTGGTGCATGCATGTCTGTGTGTTTACTTGTGTTTGCATTAAGCCAACTAGCGTTTGGCAGATGGCGATGTGCAGGAGAAGGCCAAGGTCAATATCAATCCAGGATTTTAACAATATGATGTTCTGTAATGGTAACAAGTCATTGACAATCTGATCTGAAAACTGTTAGGATATAAGGTTTCTGGTTTCTGGTTGCAGGTATCAGCTGTGCATGAATACAGGTGCTGATTTGAAGCAATGTTTGCCAGGTATGTGTGTGTTTTGTGTGTCTCATGCCTATCACCTGCCAATGCTACGGGTCTACAGAAAAGACAGGAAGGAGCTGACATTGGCTTTCACCTGTCCATTATCATCCTCCCTCTGACAGAAAGACAGTGAGTGTGTAAGTGGAGCAGCATCAGGGCATTGCAGGGGGTAAAATAAATGACTGGACCTCAGCGCAGCACAGCCATGTACCCTCAGGAAGCAAATCACAGAAAGTCCGTCTGTGACACGTTCCACCTTGTTGTTCAAGTCTGTCCTCTGACAGACCCGGCGTTTCCCTTTTTGACATCCAGCACTCCAAGTGAGTCCCTGAAGCAGCAGCAGCAAGGATAGAGGGCAAACAACCCTCCTCTTGACCCCAATCCCAACCCAAACCCTTAACCCCACCCACCCATCTGCCCACCCATGGGTCCAGTTTGTCCCTAATTATCTCCATTCGTCTCTCCCCTCCTTCTAGGTCCACCAACCGTCAATCTCCTCAGTCTCAACAAATAAGTTAAACATTACAAAAATAAGAAGCATCAATGACAAAGCAAATGTGAGTGAGGGAGGGAGACAGAAAGTAAAAGATGCTCTCTACTTGAGAAGAAACAAACTGCCTCTGTAACTTTGTAGGGAATCCCATGCATAATCTACTGATTTTCATTAAGGTGGCATAAAATGAATAGGATGACATTTGATGTTTAAGCCACTCAGTCTGTTTCCGTTGACCAGTAGTAGGGGGGTGGGGGGTTTCAAGCAGAAGAAGAGGGAGGTTCACAAATCCTCCTTGCTCCCTTTGGCCTTGGTAATTGAGCAGGAGTGTGGGGCGTTTGTTTTGTTCATCAGCAGTGCCCTCTGTGCCCCCCCATTCCCATCACCGGCAAGTATGCATCTCCACCATTTTGCGGCACTGTTTGCATTTGACATAACAGCACCAGTGGAACTTACAGCTGCACCTGTCCACCACCTCTACTTCCTGCGTCTGGAAGCCACGGCCACAGCACATCAGCTCGCAGCCGTCGATGGCCTTTGACGTTCGGTTACATTGGCGGCCCACCGTGCCCAGCATGCCCGGCGTGCGTGGGTCATAGTCGCAGAAATCTGGACTGGGCTCCAGGTAGACCAGATCTTCGTCTGTGTGAGGTTTGAACTGGGAGTTTCGAGGTGCCAGGACTTTGGTGGTGCCCACCTTGCGCTGCTCCACCTCAGTGGCACCGTCAAACTTCTCCTTGATGACATTGCCCACTTTGCGGAAGGGCGGCATGGCTTTCCAGCAGGTCTTTACCTCACAGGAGCCTGACACGCCGTGACATTTGCACTCCACACGCATGTGGGACAGAATGGCCTGCAGAGAGGCCAAAGAACCTTTGGTTAGCAGAAAGAACTTGACTACACACAATGTTCATACAGATTAGCTGCTGTGGATAGCTGCATCCATCTCTCAACTGCTGACTGTTTGGGCTTACAGTAACTACTACATACTGCTACCAGAGCTGTAGACTTAAGACTTGGACTCTAGTCAAACTTCATTGGGATTTGATTTTGACTTGACTGCAATGAGACTTAAAATACTGTATTTTGTAATCTTTTGTTGACTCGGACTTGTCTCAAATAACATGACTTGGACTCAAATTAATGGAGAATAGACTTGCACTTGTCTTGATTGACTTGAAACTTGAATTGGACATATGTAGAAATATTTAAGACTTGAGCTGGACTTATCTTGAATGACTTTGGACATGACTTGGACTTGTCTTGAATGATTTGAAACGTGACTTGAACTTGTCTCAAATAGTTTGAAACTTGACCTGGACTTTTCTTGAATGACCTCTGACTCAACTTGGACTTGTCTCAAATTACTTGAGAATAGATTGACTAGAAACTTGACTTGGACATATCTAGAAATATTTAAGACTTGAGCTGGACATATCTTGGATGACTTGCCAGAATTGTCCCAAATAAATTATTGTGAGGTAACACAAAAGCATTGCGAAGGAACAACTGCAAAGGTAGATCAGAAAAAGAATTTCCACTGCAACCTTTTGGGTGTTCCGTACTAAAAGAAGTGCAGTGTTTTACTGATTCCCATTTTACGTCATTGGCACTGAGTTACCTTCCTGCCAGCCTCGTTGTTGTGCAGGTTCATGAGAGCCCGGCTGGAGGACTGGCCTTTACTCCTCTCCCTCACATCCACAAAGGATTGGGAAAAGGCCACTCCATATGCAATGTTATCACTGCAGCCCGACCACTGGAACCCTATGAAAATATATTAACACAGAGACAGGAAGTGGTTATCTGTATGGCACTTTAAACATTGTTTAAACATTATACTATTTTGCAGCCATGTTTCAGTAATTCGGAATTGATGAAATGATGGTTGATGATTGTAGTAATGCGTGATAATGGTATTTAAAAGATGTGGCTATACACACATGGAGATAAGATGGCAAAAAAAGAATATGCTGCCAGTGATATCTGTCTGGATTTTTCAATAAAAATACTGTCCCCTTATTTAGTCTTTCAAATGATTGCATTAAAACGTACCGGATCAGTTGGTCCTTCTGTTTCCTTTATGTGTGTTTGTGTGTTGGTGTGAAATAGAAAGAGAGAGAGACCTACCCTCTGGACTGACTCCATGTACATTGTGGTCGCAGCCACATTTTTCCAGCTCTCCGCTGCTGCAGGCCCTTGTGACCGCAAACGCCACACTGGCTGCTGAGATGGCATATACAAAGGCTGCCTCACGGGTGCCTAACACATAGACAAACAGCCACACACATACACACACAGTCATATTGCTTTGCATTATGTAAGTGAAAAGAGCTTCTCATTCTGAATGGCAAAAAAACCTTCTACAGATAAAGAGTGTATTACAGTCTAAGAGAAGGAGCCCAGACGTCAACATGCAGTAACTGGTTAAGTCAGTACAAATGGAAACAAGCTAAACAATGTCAGAATATTTTAAAATGGAATGGAATAATCCATATCAAATCAGCTTTGTGATATCAAAGATAATCAGGTCTCAATTTTGTTAATGCATGCAGGTAGAAAAGTTAACTGATACATTTGTTTGAGTGTCAATCAGCTGGGCGTAACTTTGGGTTCAACATTGGGGGGGTTGAGATCTCCAACTATTTAGGAAGGTCCTGGGACATGTCTGCATATATTTAAAAAAAAGCAACAAAAACATCGAAAAAATTGTCGGAAAAAACGACAAAAACGTGACAAAAAAGATGACAGAAAAGCGAAGCAACAAAGATTTCGAAAAAAGCAACAAATAAAACTTGAAAAAGGCGACAACAACATCGTAAAAATTGTCGGAAAAAAATCTCAAAAAGGCGACAAAATCGTCGAAAATAACTGTCCAGAAAACCTTGAAAAAGGCGACAAAACCGTGGAAAAAAATGTTTTGTAACCCCCCATCCCACCCGTAAATTATGCCTATGGCTGTGGTGCTGTCTGTCATATCAGTGTGTCCCTTGTGTCCAGATGCTTGCAGGGAGTTGGAGACAGGAATCACTGCAGTGTATAATCTTACCCTGGGTGACCACTTTGCCAAACACAGGCATGTTCTCCAGAGTGGAGCAGTTCCATCGACGGTTGCGAAACTGGAACTGACACTCGTCTATAGCCAGCTGGGCTCCACGACGCACCGCATCCATCACCTCCACACTGCGCTTGCAGATCTGGACCTGCAACAGAGACGCACAGGAGCTACGTCAGCCACAAACACAGCACGCATACTAATAAAATACTTTACTTTCTCATTTAACGTAAATGTCTCCCGGAAAAAAAAAAAACTAAAAAACATTTACCAGTATTCATTTTGGTATTGATATGTCATTATCAAATCAATTGTGGTACCTTCCTATAGATAAATGAGAGCTTGCTAGAGAAAACTGCAAACTTCCTCTCACAACAAGGGCTCATCCTTTTTGTTCTTAGCTGATTTTTGCTGCAGAATATCACATTTCTTTGAAACGATTAACCTTGTTATCACAGTATTTTTGTGTCCCAATCACCCCAACTGTTGTGATATTCCCTTCTGCAAGAAGACACTGTTAAACACACTTTTTTGTAAATTATGTGCAAAAAGGTATGGACGGGGTATTTACCTGTCTCTGGATGAGGCCTCGTAACCTCTCACATGTCTCCTCATCCCTGATGCTTCCCACTGACGACAGCTTGGCCAGGTACCTGAAAGAAATGAAAAACACAACCAACAAGACCTCTTTAGTGTGCAGTAGGTGGGGAGGCCTGAAAGAACATGGAGGTCGCAAAGGAACATTCAGGAGAAGAAGTTGAAAGTACCGAATCTGATGTCTGTGGTTAAAGCGGTACAAGGTGAGACACACACAAGATAGACATATATTATCTCCACCATAGTGTCACTTTAATACAGTTATTGTTGCAGACAAGGTTTCCCTTTGAACCAGGGATGACTGAATTTGACAACACCATACAGAGCGTTGGTTCCCATGACGTTGTGGGAATGTTTTGGATAAATGTCAGGTTGTGAGGACACTGAGAGAGGAGGGAAAGTGGCTTATCATACAAACCACCTCCAGGCCAGACAGGTCAGGGAGATATACTGAACACACACACACACACACACACACACACACACACACACACACACACACACACACACACACACACACACAGACACACACACACACACACACACACACACACACACACACACACACAATCTAAGATGTGTGAGAAAATGGCATCAGTCTGGATGCCCTGATCCTCACACATCCACCTCAACTCACTTCAGTCTCATATCTCCAGTCCCAGCTGCACCTTACAGAAATAGGCTTTCTCATAAGCTGGCAGTGAGTCTCCCACAGAGGGAGCAACCCTGATTATGTACAGTCAACACTACTCAAAGTGTACTCTTTATACATATGTTGAGTCTAAAAATTATAGTTTTTTTCAAACAATGGAAAGTTTTGCAGATGACCTGAGATAACTTCTCATTTCTAGTGCAGTTTCACGTAACGCAGTCATGGAGTTTTGAAAGAAATGCTTGTTTCTTCAAACAAGGCACAAAAACATGGATCACTCTTGATTTAAAGAAACACCTCCAACAAGTTTATTTACACTTTAAAAAGTGGAAATTAGTTTGCTATTTTTTGGCGTTTTAATTTTCTACAACCTTAGATTTAAATAGACAGACTGTTGAGATAGATGTTTTTCCTCACAATTTTTGTTGTGGATCCTGGCAGGTCATGGGGCAAAAACATAATAATTCTGCACACAAAGTAGGAATGCATGCTCTTAAATTACTTATTTGTACTCTGAAATTAACAGAACACAGTCTGGCTGTTTACCTCTGCTTCCAATCGTTATGCTGAGCGAGGCTAACCACGCTTGGACTCCAGCTCAATACACAAACAGACATTGATCTTCTTATCTCACTCTCAGAAAGAAAGCAAATCATGCATTTTCCCAAAATGTTGAACTACTCCTTTCAGGGAGGTCAAGGAAAAACACAGTGATGTTTAACATGCAAAATCCAAAGTATATTCAAGGATCGAAATCGAAAATATAAAACAATAACCGGCATTAAAGTGCCCATATTATGAAAAAAGCACTTTTTTTCTGGGATTTGCGGTGTTATTTTGTGTCTCTGGTGCTTCCACAAGCATACAAACTTGGAAAAAAAACATCCATGCTGTTCTGAGTGAGATACAGGTTTCTGAATGTATCCTGCCTTCAGTCTCCGGGTGAGCTGTTCAAAATCGGCAGGGCTTTTTACATCAGTAGCCAAAACGAGGTGCTATGGAGCTAGCATGCTAGCACTAGCATGCTAGTGGTTAGCCCCCTCGTTCTCAATGGCAGAACACTGCTACAACGCACAATAATCACCATAATCTACAAAATAACTACTTACATGTCCCTGTTCTGCAGGTATTCCACGCAAAGTTGGAAGTGCGCCCTGTTTAGAAGAAGTCTCCCGGCTAATCGTGTCTTGAAGTTACCTAGCTACTGCACATGTGCGAATCCCTACAAAGATGGTATAGAGGTGAGATGTCTTACTATGTAGCTAAAACAGAGACCTGAACAGAGTTGAAAAGAGGAGCTGCAGCAATGTGCAGTACAACAAAAATATGGTGTTTTAATTAAACCTTGTAAACCTATTCTAGTAAAACCTCAAAATACAATTATGAACCTGAAAATGAGCATAATATGAGCACTTTAAATCCAAGCAGCACATTTACATGAGATTGCCCATGGCCATTTGTGCTGCATTAGCTACACAGTGGCACATGCTCACCTAAATTAAAACGCCATAAAGTGTGAAATGTAGCACAAGTGTCTAAAAAGTAGTCCTGAAGGGACAATGACAACTGTATAAAATGTAAAAACCTAACTATTTTACTATTGTATTCAGTATTTGGAGGCTCCTCCATACAGTGGACAGAGTTTGAATATCAAAATGGCCCCTAATGAGGCAAATTCCAACAAAATTAATTTACAGGCGGTCATTCTGACCAAGTAGACATGTTTTTCCTTAAGGTTTCTCGAGCTTGTTTTATGAGGCTCGGGTTATGAGTTCCCAAGACCACACATACCTCTGTAAAGCCCCTGTTAGCCCGTCTCAATCAAGCTGTGGCACAGATCCAGATTGTAGAGAATTCTGCTGTCAGATTATTGACAAAGCCATAATGCACAACACAAAGTCATGCTCAATCTTGTACACCAGCTGAGTGTATAAAAAGGGTTAATGACACCCTAATTATTGGTTTTATTACATATAGATCAGCTGTTAGCTACATCTCACTTATTTCAAACCCTCCTGATATTGCCTGGTAAAAGTGATAGAAGTAGAAATAGTTAATGTTTAGCGTTTAGTGCATTATGTTTAGTACTATTTGCAAATGTGGTATAATTAGTATATCATCCTTCCAGAGGTCAAACAGCTCCTCCTCTCCAGTCACCCTCTCATCTCCTCCTCTCAACAGTTCAGATTATCTTTCTCTCTCCGTCTCTTTGATGGCCTTCTTTTCCTCTTCCCCTCCAGACAGTGTCAATATTTAGCACTCATCGCTGTGATAACCCCCGCTCTCGGCCACTCTGCCACATCTCAGCCACATGGGGGGCGCGTGCGCGATCACGGAAGGCTTGCATCATCTGGATGCGCCTCCAGTGTTGTTGTCATTGCTTAGAATTCCTCATGGAGGCGACATAAACTATGCACTATAGCTTTAATGTAGGGCCATATGCAGTCTGTCTTATGGCATTTAAAAAAAAACATTTGTATTCGCGATTCCGTCCATTATTTGGTACCACTGAAATTATTGGCCAATACATTACAGTAATGCTGCCATCAGTCTGGGACAGGCCCCAGCCGGACCCTCGTCGGAAAAAAAGACACTTGCCACCGGGCCTAACAACATTTCTGGGGGAAACCCTGACTCGGTTTCCTCCGGGGCACCACCATCCTTCATCCGAGTGTGTCCAATGTTTTTATGGTATGAACCCCCAACATTTCGTTTAAAGCTGTACCGATTACTATTTCTATATTACCAATGGGTTAAATGACAATGTGAAAGGAGACCTTATCAGACTTGCTCTGCCGACTGGCTTTGGCTTCATGTTCCACAAGCTCGGTCTGAACCTGGAAAAAATGTTTTAACTTGAGTGCACCTGACTCCTGGAACAAAACACACCAGTTCCTCAAACGCACTTGAGGCTTTTGCACATTTTAGATGGTTTTAAACCTCCAAACTTCTACTTGTAATGGCTTCACATAATTGTGCTTTCTTTTACATCCTAATTATCCTAATTTATTTATCAAATAATTTTTCCACTTCAGAAAGTTTTAGTAACTTCCCATTGTTCTTATGATGGTGTCGCTTCTTTTCTTTTTTTTTTTCTTTTTTTTCTTGTTTTCATTTCTTCTTTTGTTGTCAGTGTAAATGAGGGCTGCCCGTCAACGATCTCTCGAGTATAAATACAGGTTGAATGAATGACTGAATGGTTGCTTGAAGCGGCGAACCAACTCAACCATTCAATTACCAATCAACACTTTGATCTCTGGAGCGTTTAGCATCTTTTAGCTGTAGGTTTGACAGCTATATGTGCTAATATGGATTTTTTTAAATAGAATGTAGCCAAATGAATTTTCCAAAATGTTTCACACACTAAATTAATTTTATTGGGTTAATTTTAAGTGAAAAAAAATATATAAGTGAGACCGCATCTTTGGCTGGATATACAACTACAGGATAGAGTTTTTTTTATCTATCTATCTATCTATCTATCTATCTATCTATCTATCTATCTATCTATCTATCTATCTATCTATCTATCTATCTATCTATCTATCTATCTATCTATCTATCTATCTATCTATCTATCTATATATATAACATTGAAAAGATATGTCGATGTTGTGTTCACAACTTTCTGCTGCCTCCAAGAGACCAAAAAAAGACATTGTAGGTTTAAAGACATAGTATTAGCGAGTGAGGGATGGGACCGCAAGCAGGAAACAACAAATATGTTTCCTGTCATCTGGTACCCTTGTGATATGTTAAAATGTAGAGTCATAAAGTCGGCATACTGACTCAGTAATGTCAGTTACACTGCAATGTCTAATCTTATCACTAGTTTAACTTTAGCTAACATTAGCCACCATAAGTTACTGGTAATACCAGACCAACAAAGGCTGTATCAGGAAGTCCCTGGGTGTATTCAACTGAGTAAATATGTGTTGTTATTGTTTATGAATTAAAACTTTTGATTTGTAAGAGGAGGAATGTGTTAAAAGTTACACACTACCGCTTTAACACACCTGGAAGGAATAAAACGCTCTGGTGCTTCTACTAAGATATGAAAAAGTCTTTCACCATGAAGGGCACTGATATGAAAATGCAGAAAGATAACAGTGGTAAGAAGACCTGATGATTACGTTTTCAATTTGTTTTTAATTGAGTTGCAGTAACTCTAAACTTGACGGAATCCTAAACCCCAATGTCTGTCCTCGAGCCCTCTGTGAGGGTATTTATCTTCCCAAATCTGAAATCTACAGGTCCTGCCCTCCCCGGCTCTGATTTGCTTCATTGCAGTAGCGAGATTTTCATCGAAGCCATGTGCGCTGTTTGATCCCCCTTTGTTGTTTAGCGTAGCCTTGGGCAGAGCTCTACGTTTGGGTCGAAGCATCCAGCTGGGAGACTATCAGACAGTGGTAAAAACAACCCATGGAGAAAACACGAGACGACAACCGAACCCAGCACCACACTCATAAAGCTGGATGGCATCGCACTGGCCTGACATTCACCCTGGAAACAGTTAAGAAACATTGAGTAAGCCGTTATTCAGGTGATTTTCTGGATACGTGTGTGTGTGTGTATACACGCGTGGGAAAAGTTCAGCGCAGGCCTTGAGCGAGTGTGTCTGAGTGTTTTCAGCCCTGTCTCACTTTATCTGTTCATTCTGCTGTGTATACCCTTCTCTTCCCAGAGACAAGGTTAACAAAACGCCTCAACAAGGAGACACACACGC
This sequence comes from Gymnocephalus cernua, assembly GCA_023631565.1. Classification (NCBI taxonomy): domain Eukaryota; kingdom Metazoa; phylum Chordata; class Actinopteri; order Perciformes; family Percidae; genus Gymnocephalus; species Gymnocephalus cernua. The sequence continues at coordinate 37,718,067 of CM042428.1, read as the reverse complement.
ACACACGCACTCGCCAACCCCTCATCCTCATTCCACTCCCTCTTTCCTCTCTGTCTCTCTGGCCTCTGGTGGTTGCGTGCTTAAATCCCACGGGCCTAAGCCCAGTGGAGCCAGTGGTGTTGTGAAGGCTGCGACGTGTAATGCAACACAAACACGCGAATGCATCACAGTCCAGGTGGAATGCTCCATACCTCCCACCCAGAGCCCCCCACGGCCTCATGGGAGGCTAGAACTGAAAATAAGAGATAATTCTAAACAGAGGAGACATTTATGACGCAGGTTGTTATCTGGAGACAGGAAATAAAGGATAGCAAAGAAATGGTGAGTACCACACAAAAGACCCTTTTGAACCACTTTCATGCATTATAAATATGAATTACTGCATTTTCAATGAAAAAAGAAGGGACATAGGGAAAGAAAGAACTTGAAGAAAGAGTGCGGGAAAAAATTGTCGACATGTATTAGTTCATAATATAAATCAACAACAACTTTGATAATCAATCAATAGTTAAGTGCTAAGAATGAAGACCATGAGAAGTTCTGAGAGCTGGCAAGTCGACCTTTACTTACTTACTTTTTTAATTTAATTTAATTTCTATTTTTTTACATAAACTGTTACCAAAGGTCCAGGTATTTCCAATGGTTAAGGTGATAGTGTGATATTTCAGGAAATACATTCATTGCTTTCTTGATAAGAGTTAGATGTCTGTAAATAGCTTAGCTTAATTTAGCTTAGCATGAAGACTGGAAACAGGGAAACAGCTCGCCTGGCTCTGTCCAAAAGTAACAAAATTCACCTAAGAGTACCTCTGCAGCTCACTGATTACCTCGATATATTTAGCTTGTTTAATCGGTACACAAACAACAATGGAAAAACGACAAGTTGGATTTTAAAAACAAGTTGCGGGTTACGTGCCGGACTATTTCTTGGCTGGGAGCAGCAACTTCAGAAGCCAATAAGAGTGTTTCCCAAAATATCAAACTATTCCCATATTTCAAGCAAAACTGCCAGATATTTTCTGGTTTGGGCTTCTCAAATAGGAGCATTTGATTGATCGTTTATTTCTTTAGACTGTTTTTGTATGATTTTCCATTGACTGCTTTTGGGCTGTTGTCAGACAAAATGAGCAACAAGCAACATCATTCACTATGTTATGACATTTTATAGAGCAAAAAACAATGAATCAGATTTCAAGAAATCTGACAGGTTAATCTATAGTTGCATCCCTACTTCATTGTAAAACATGCCAAACTGAAAAAGCAGTCTCAAATGACTTAAAGTGGCCATATTATGCTCATTTTCAGGTTCATAAATGTATTTTGAGGTTGTACCAGAATAAGTACATGGTTACATGGTTTAATTCTCAAAAAACACCATATTTTTGTTGTACTGCACATTGCTGCAGCTCCTCTTTTCAGCTCTGTTCAGGTCTCCGTTTTAGCTACATAGTGAGACATCTCACCTCTATACCATCTTTGTAGGGATTCACACATGCGCAGTAGCTAGGTAAGATCACATCAGCTAGCTAACTTTTTTCTCTAACTTCAAGGCAGGATTAGCAGGGAGACTTCTTCAGGGCGCACTTGCAATTTTGCGTGGAATACCTGCAGATTAGGGACATGTAAGCAGTTATTTTGTAGATTATGGTGATTATGGTGTGTTGTAGCAGTGTTTTGCCTTTGTGAACGAGGGGGCTAACCACTAGCACCTCGCTAGCACCTCATTTCGGCTACTGACGTAAAAAGCCCTGCCGATTTTGTACAGCTCACATGGAGACTGAAGGCAGGATACATTCAGAAACCCGTATCTCACTCAGGACAGCATGGATGTTTTTTTCCCCAAGTTTGTATGCGTGTGGAAGCACCAGAGACAAATAACACCCAAATCCCAGAAAAAGTGATTTTTTCATAATATGGGCACTTTAAGAGAGGTCTTGAGTTGTCCTCTGCATGCTTTGTCTATATTGAGAGTATCCTGACATACTGCTGTACTGTCTGGTACTCCAGTTACACCGCCTCTAAGTCACATAGTTAAAGACTTTGGCTCCCTACTCCCAAACCTGAGAGACACCCGTTCGATCCGTCTCTACAAACAGGCCTCTAACATCATGAGAGACCCCTCACACCCGGGACAACCCCTGTTTACCACCAGCGTTGTGGACAAGCTGCTGAACCCATAACCCACAATCAGTTTTATGCTTTTCTGTCACTATTTTCATTCAATATTGGATATACTGGGTAGACACTTTAAGTGTTAAACAATTAAGTCAGCTAAAATGGTGGCCAAAAAAAAAGAGAAATTAGGGACCGCAGTGAAGAGAGAAATGCAGGGGAGGGAGGGATATAGAGGCTCGACACATCTACATGACAGTAGTGTGTTTCAGCAAATGTCACACACACACACACACACACACACACACAAAGGCTCACAAACTGTAGCACACTCTCTGTGCATCCATCACATCTAATGTTTATTTATATGAAAATATCCTCATGTTTGCCTTTCCAGCACTGAGCACACAGCAGAGGTACACAGTGACAGGTAAATATAGCATGGATGGGAAATGCAAGGAGAGCTGCGAGAAAGAGTCTAAGAAACGTCTTTTCTACTGAAGCACTGTGCACAGGTCTTAAAAGAGCTAACAAACCTGCAAGCAATGCTGCAACAAGTTAGAGTTCTTGACTTGATGCACAGACAATATCTTTTGTTAGTTCAATGTCAATAAAGTAAAGTGCTCAGGAAACCCTCACATTCAGTACTGCAAGTAGAGAGCCAGCAGGCAGCAGATATTTAAACTGCGTTTAAGTGTGACTGTGGTGTGACCTGAGCTAACCCTCCCTGTCACCTCTGCAGTAGACACCTACAGTATGTAAAACACATAGTGACCTGTAGAGGGCACTATCCTCTCAGTTTACCTTCTGCAACTTTACTACACAAAGTTATATTTCAGCACTACTGTAAGCTCGCCCTCCTACCTCCTGAACCTTCTGTGGCTTTCCTGACGGCTCCAGATGATCAGACTCCTCTGAACATGGCCAATGTCGTGCCATGTGTCTGTTCAAATTGTTCTTCAGAAAACACCTCTGTTGATTGCATGGGAGACCTCTGAGGAATCCATAATAATGCCTTAATATGTCACCTCAGTGAGGGATTGGTGTCCATGTCACATCGATCTACACATCCAAGAAAAGCTGACACCAGACCTCAGTTATTTCCAAAGGAAGAAAAAAAAGATCAAGAGGAGTTTTACAGAAAACAAAAAAAAACTTATTTTGACCCCCAACTTCACCTGCACAGTCAACTATGTTTAATCTACACTGAAAAAACAACATTTTCAACACAGTTTAAATGAGTGTATCTGATTGGCTGGTAGGTTTATGTTTAAATTGTACATCAGTTTGAACCGCTGTTCTAAATCAGCAAGCAATTTCTATTAAACTAGTGACCTTAACAGCAGTGCATCTGCTTCTTGTGACATCACCACTCAGTGGTGAAACTAACCTGCCTGTTAGTTATTGCTTGCAAACAGGTGGACGTGTAAGCAATTATATGTCCTTAGTGGCTCTTAGTGAAGGTTATAATGTTCGTAAAGCATTTCAGAGAGGTGTTGATCCAACTGTATGGTCATTTTGGAGGATGTAGTTTGTGGCAGTGTTGTAGCCAAGACCACAAACCGAGACCAAGTCATCACTAAGACCAGAGTATATCGAGACCGAGACAAGACCAAGACATTGAGGGGTTGAGACCGAGTCAACCCCAAGACCAAGGCAGGGTGAGACTGAGTCAAGACCAAGGTAGGGGGAGACTGAGTCAAGACCAAGGTAGGGGGAGACTGAGTCAAGACCAAGGCAGGGCAAGACTGAGTCAAGACCAAGGCAGGGGGAGACTGAGTCAAGACCAAGACCAAGAAAGGGCGAGACTGAGTCAAGACCAAGGCAGGGCGAGACTGAGTCAAGACCAAGACCAACGCGGGGCAAGACCGAGTCAAGACCAAGATCAAGGCAGGGCGAGTCTGAGTCAAGACCAAGACCAAGGCAGGGCAAGACTGATTCAAGACCAATACCAAGGTGGGGCAAAACTGAGTCAAGACCAAGATCAAGGCAGGGCGAGTCTGAGTCAAGACCAAGACCAAGACCAAGACCAAGGCAGGGCAAGACTGGTTCAAGACCAATACCAAGGCAGGGCAAGACCAAGTTAAGACCTAGACCAAGGCAGGGCGAGACTGAGTCAAGACCAAGACCAAGACCAGACCAGACCAGACCAATGCCAGAGCTTCTCCTGTCTCTCACATTCACTTTCTTGGGAGTGCGTGTTAAGGCGGAAAAATGTATGGGGACAAATTTTAAATTAGAAATGAGTCAAGTTATTGGTTGCATTTGAAGCAGGAAGTTTTACATCCAATCTCAGCAATGGTGTTAACACACACAATAAGACAATGCAGAGGCAATTTAGTGATATCCCTGCAGTTGTGGTGTTGACCGATCATGAAATAAAATCCTGAGTCCTCTTTATCCGAGACTGAGACGAGACCAAGTAAAAATGAGATTGATTCCAAGAAGAGACCGAGACCTTCAAAAAGTGGTCTTGAGACCCGTCTTAAGATCAAGACCGATCTTGAGTACTACAACACTGGTGTGTGGTGCTGTTGTATTGCATTGCATCATACACAGAGGTATTCCTGTTATTTAGCCTGCCCTTGTTGATATAAACGGGCTAGACAAAATAATAGAACCACCTGTCAGAACATTCTAACCTTCATGAAGGTAATATGTATTGCAGGGCTGTTGTATTACACTGCATTAGCTGGTGTAGCTAATACACCTTCTTTGTGTATATAGCACAAAGAAATGTGAGAATGATGAGGTCTAGGTTCATATGTCTCAAACAACTGCAGCTGCATCTTGTCTCATATCAGGATTCACTTTTCCTTAACATTGACCAAATGGTTTTATTTGTCTAACCGTAACGATACCTGACTGGAGTAATGAAATGTCCAGAAATTGACAGTGGTTCAACACCGCTGTCAAAAAATCTGAATCGTACAAATTAAAGGTTTGAAGGTTGCAGAGCAGGGTTTTACGTAAATGGCAAACTGCAAACTGAAAGCTTGTTTTTGATGTGAACCATTAAAATAGAATACTAAAAATATAGTGATCTAGTAAAAATAAAGTGAAAAAGAGGGAATATGTATGTTTTTTAAAATAAACTGTGCTTTGAAATATTTATTGCAACACTTTTGGGAATGGGAGTCTGCATTTGCTCAAGTATATATGCAATCCACAATTCTTTTTCTTGAGTAGTAAATGAATAAATAAATAAAAATAAAATAACCATTCCCAAATCATGGATATCTCACTGAGAAATAAAACTCATCAAATCCTTATGAAACCAACCATCAAAAATGAAAAATGAAAGTACTGCAGTAGTTGGTTTAGGAGCACTTTGGGCGGTGGTGGTAGTGGTAACAATGGGTGGGTGTGTTATTGTAGGAAGGACGAGGTGGATCTGATTTTAAGTCAATATTCAAAAAGCCTAGCTCTGACGTATTTAGTATAAATAAAATAAATGTAGAGAAACAGTAGCGTCAAAGAAAGGAATGAAAGACAGTGTAAAAAGGTCAAAGGGAATCATTTAAAGTGAAGGATAAAAAAATGGAAGCAAAGCAGGTACAGTGATAAGAGAGGAAAGAGGTGAAAGTGAAAAGCATCCGATGAGTTCAGTTAACACAGTTGACTGAGCAGCTAGAGGCTCGTGTGTATGTGGCCACGTGTGTGTCTGGGTGTATTTATATGCTGCTGGCTCCACTAGAGCTCATTTCCCCCTGAAAATAACATGCTCTGCCAACACCACAACTCTCACGCACGCACGCACGCACGCACGCACGCACGCACGCACGCACGCACGCACGCACGCACGCACAAACACACTTTAACACACATTTGGGAAAAGAGGCAATAAAAGCCATGAAATTAACCTCCTGCGTGGTGTTAGTGAGTGGCCCCTAAAGGCTAGGAATCAATTAGTGTGTCTGTGTGTGGGTGTGTGTCTGTATGCATACAACCTCATCCACCTAAAGCCTATCCTCAGATTCTCTGTTATGTTTCCTGTCTATAAAGGTCTTTCAGGTGATGCACAGTAACAAACACTCTGCATGAAACAATAGCTGCAATCAGCTGATTGTTTCTAAATGCAGGACTTGGCTGGAGCTGATTCCTGTGCTGTGTGTCGGAAGTGTTCTGTTTTCCGTTTGCAGTCTGTTTGTAGTCCGAGTAGTATTGACCAATCACGTTTGAGCAGGCTCTGGTTGCATGCAGGTAAACAGTCCTTGTGGAGTGCAAAAGAGACGGAAACTATTCGCCAAAATGCTTTTTAAAAAATGTATCTGCATTCATATACAGATATCTGTTTAGGCTATAGAAATTAGCTGAAATGTCGTCTGGACTAAAACACCTACTAAAAGTATTGACTAGGACTGTTAATGATGAGGAAGTCTTGGCTTGGAACCCCAGAAATATTGATTGTTGCCCCCAGAGGCTAAATCGTCGCCAAACCGATCGCCGATGAGTTCCAAGATTGAGTAGAATAAAGATGATAGGCATGTATGTTCTTATCAGCTTTTGAGTTAGCAAGAAGTCTCTGTATGTCTATAAAACATTATCCATTTGCAGGGTTGCAGCGTTTAGTTCTCAATGTATTTAAAAAACATTTTTTTATTTTAAATGAGTATCTACTAGTAAGAGATAGTTAAATGTAGGAATCTTTTTACACAAGACTAAGAGTCTAAAGTCATGCTAGCTAGTGTTAGCATGCTAACATGCACAAGATGACAATGCTAACATTTCTACGAAACACAAAGTACAGCTGATGCTGATGGGAATGTCAGTAGTTTTGCAGATATTTGGTCGGAAAATAAAGTATTGGCCAAATTGAAATGTTGACCCTATGATGGTGTGAATTGAAAAGTTAGAGGATCATCAAAGTGATTAGGATTCGACTTATGTGAACCATGAATGTCTGTAGAAAACTGCAATCCATCCATTAGTTGTAGAGATATTTCGGTAACACTTTACTTGAAGGTATCTACATAAGAGTGACATGACACTGTCATGAACACATGACACTGTCATGACACAGTCATGACACATAAACTCTAACCCTAACTCTAACCATAACCATAACTTGTCATGACAAAAACCGAATGAAACTAAAAGAAGCGTTATGTCATGAACATTTATGACTTGTTTAAATAATGTTTATGACACGTTCATGACAGTGTCATGTTACTCTTATGTAGATACCTTCAAGTAAAGTGTAACCGATATTTCAGTCTGGATCAAAGTGGATGGACCCTCTGACACACTGGCATTGCCATCCATAGGGCAATGCCACTAACATGCCTAAAAAGAAAGTAGTTTGTATTCAGCCAGCTACAAGTCACTTGAAAATCTGGTGAGGGGGTGGCCGATCCTGTTGATGTATAGTGTCCCTCGATCCCTCTTACCCATCCCTGTCAGTTTGTTGGAAAAAAAATTGAAATGTGTCTGTAGTTATGGTAAATCTATGGTGGGATATATTTTCAAGAATCAGTTTTATTTATGGCCTACATGTCAAAGGATAATATGAAATGGGAGTCGGTACATTTAAAGGGATAAGAGGGATAGGGTCTAATTTGGATGGACTTGACCATTTTACATTTGTCATTAAAGCGGAGCTTTGAACTCTTATATTTTCAATTTGATGGATAAAAGTAGTTCATGAAATCATAAGCTGAAAAGAATGGGATTGCTTTATTGATGAGTTTTTCTACAGTGTCAACGATGAATTTATAGTTGTTTTTATTTTCACATTCAGTTTGGATAGATAAGGAGATAAGCTTGTTTGTACTGTAAAACTGAAATCATTCATGTGCAGCGGGCAGGTTTGGACATGCACCATGTACACTCCTGCTAACTATTTACACAGTTAACACACATGTATAAACTGTGTGTTGTACACAAGTTTGTATGTATAAAGAACCCTCTGTGTATGACGTTAGAGGTTCTGTTAACTAGGCATCACTACAGAACAGAATATTTAACTTTTGCACTTTTAAAACTCCTTCAACTTTTCATTTTAAGATGAAGATAATATATGTATTTTTATTCACGATGGACATCAGAGATAGCAATGTCCTTGGAAAGTGCATGTCACACTGAATCTAAAATGGTGTATCATGTCTATGTGCTCAGATACGACTGTGAAGGTGTTTGATTTTGATGCAAATTGCAGCAAACGGGCTTGTTATCTGTTCAATAAACCTTTTTTTCCTTTTCTTTTCGCCTATTTTCCACACCCAAATGGAAAAGTTTATAACAGAATGGAAGGCCAGAATGCCGGTATGAGGCTGCATTTGAAACCTCAATTATTCTAGATTCTGAAACTGTGATTGTGTAGCATTTGACTTAAACACAACCAAAACTACATCAGTTTAAACATAGCTCCTTGTGTACAATCAGTCATATTTGAATAACAATAACTAAGCCATGCTTTATGCCACAGTATGCAAGTCCCCACACATACATTCTACATCTTTTTAACAACACCTGTATCAGTGCCGATCCTGACCTCCCTGGGGCCCTAAGCAAAATTCTGCTAAGGAGCCATCTACCTGACCCGTGATGCTGTGAGCTATGTAAACCATTTCCCATTGCCACACAGTCACACCTGACACTTCAGTGCTCCCAATACATTCCTCCCTCCTTTTAAACAAAACAGTCAAAGAATAAGTACAACAATATAGAACAGAATGAGGTTCAAACAAACAATATTTATTGAATAGAGTATTTTCTATAATATTAAGATAACAAGTGAATATTATTAAATAAGTGAATATTAACGTAAACGAACGTTGAACCGCTGTTCTAAATCAGTAATCAATTTCTATTAAACTAGTGACCTTAACAGCAGTGCATCTGCTTCTTGTGACATCACCACTCAGTGATAATTATTGACTTGTATCTTATAATAAATTATAACCCTGAACTTTGGCTTTTGGGATTAACTTTGGTTCTCTCTACAGCCTGGGCATTTTCGGCATCAGTATGGGCACCACCAGACTATTTGGACTGTCTAGAATAAACTGAGAAGAATATCACATAGTTAGTTAAGCAGTCATTTACACTACTCGTTACATGTTACAAATGTGTAAACATTTGAATGTTTGAATTAAAATCTTACCATCAAAATATTCCTTTTCTGCACTTTCTTGTAATATTTCAATAGTGAACTGATGCAGATATCAATAATCCCTGTGAGTGATATCAAGAATTAACTTTTGTACAAGTGAACATGTAATTCCTGATATCAAAAATAGACATTGGTAGGTAAAAATTAACTAAGGGGCCCTACTAGTAAAAATAATCAAGAATTCACTTTGAAAATAGTAAAACAAATCGAATTCTTGATATCAGAAATGCATAAACTGTGAATGAATAAAAGCTAAAATGGCTTTTGCCATAGCATGTTGAATTTTGTATTTATTTAGTATTATGCATGTTGAAGCAATTGTTGATTTATGGTTATTATTTACTGAGGGATGTGCATCCATATTGACCAGTATGTCCAGCTAATCAACATTTTAAATTCAATTTAGCCTATAAATTAATGTCAAATTGTCAATACATTGCTTTCCATCTTGCATAATTAGTGCAGTTGTTTAGAGTTTTTAACTACACATTCTGAGACTAGATAATCAGTGTCTTAAAAGTATGTATAATGTGTACTTTGATGAGGAGTGCCATCATTCACGCCCATATATTGTAGCCTACAGTCCGTCTGGTCTTCACATATATTTCTGCTTGAAAAATGTGCGTTTCATTTCATTAACGCATGATAACACACCCGACGCGGTTATCTTTTCCGAGCTGCAGTAAACAAACACCGTTGCACTTTGTCGTTTATCAAACGTAATAAATAATTGTATTTTACTCTCACGTTTGTCAGGCACAAAGTCACAAAACACAGCCCTGGAAGTGACTGGCGTTAGCAGCTAGACAAGAGATGCACTGCCTGCCCAGCTAGGTTAGCAAGACCGAAAAAAAAAAACACAATAGAAATGCACATAAACGTAACTTTACTTTGCTGACATCAAACTTGGAGAGGAGAGAACACAAGTTTACCTGATTGTTGTTCCCGCAATTCACTCTCATTGTGTTTTTTTTTTTCTCTTTTTGTGACCAGAAGGATAGTTTCGCTTCATTTTGTCATGGATGTTGTAAACATTAATTGACGCGCTATGACATGAGGGGGAGGCGGGGCCTTGAGTAATTTGCGGGGCCCTACACAGCTTGCGTAGTGAGCGTATAGGGCGGATCGGCACTGACCTGTATAAAGTTTCAGACCACTAGGCCCAACCTTATGGGAGCTAGGGAGTTTTTAGTTTGTGGTGTCACTGGTGTCCCTGAACCTCTCCAAAACCTCCTCAAGTGACCAAATTGTGCTAATTGCTTTTACTCAGTTCTGTGACATTGGAAAAATGCAGGCTAATGAATGCTAAAGCATTTAGATGTATATCCAACCTTTTTACATTCATTCAAACTTTGTTAATCCTCTTTTTTTCTCACAAAAAATGCGTTCTATTGGACTGGCTCGCACGTAACGTTCCTATCCATGCTATACGCCCTTGGAAAGGGAATTTGCTTGGCCGAAATCATCATGATAGACGTGTCGATAGCCAATGACAGCTCGTTCTACCACGCTTTGGTGCATATGATTTTGGTAAAACAATCTGGTGAACGATTCAATTGCGAAGAATCTAACCGATCTAATGATGTGTAGCAAATCCATATTGACAAAGGTTTTTAACATTTGTATTTGAATGCTTAATCATCAGAATAAGGGGGTTATACCTAGATGTAGTTGTAGTAGATGTAGATGTGTGTGTGTGTGTGTGTGTGTGTGTGTGTGTGTGTGTGTGTGTGTGTGTGTGTGTTAATGTGAAACAGAACCAAACTATCGTAACGGGCCGCCGGCGACCACGATCGTACAAACTAGATTTGATAAAATGCTGTCATTGCCTCTATGATCTGTGTGTCACAGCCACTGCTGCTGTTGGAGCTGCTAAGTGTGTTGATGAACGTGCCAAACTACAATAACTACCTTCCAGTTGTTTTTAACACCAGCATGCACCTGTCCCTTTCACCCCGGCAGTATCTTTGCCTCACGTTTCTACCTCCTTCAAGTCTCCCGCCTCACAGTCTGACAGTATGACATTTAGAAATGCAATCAGCTGTTCACAACCATTGTTTCCCAGGAGCACGAGCACTTCCACATGGCCGACAGAGGGTGTGTTGTGTCTCCTAAAAGCCCCGTGCACCTCACTGTGGATCTGCCAGAACTGTCTCTTGTCTTTCAGCGACCCAGGTGTTTTCTCGTCAGCCAGAGCGTGGTGGTAATCTGGTCGTCATGGGCGATTCCCCGTGGCTCCGAGTGTGTCACGATAATTGTACACACTCTGATGACAAGAGGGCTCGAAATAACATGCCACAGCTTTAGCACATTCATGCGTGTGTGTGTGTGTGTGTGTGTGTGTGTGTGTGTGTGTGTGTGTGTGTGAAAGATGTGTGAGGCGCCAGTGTGTACCGCAATGCCAAGGTCTCTGCTTTCTCTGGTTACCCATCAGCTGCCATCTCTTTAGCACCTCACCATGGTTGTCCAGGACATATGCATGTATGTTCACACACACACACACACACACACACACACACACACACACACACACACACACACACAAACACACACATGAACACACAAGAACACACACATACACACACACATATACAGTATATATATATATATATATATACACACACGCACACGCACACACACACACACACACACACACACACACACACACACACACACACACAAACAGTATATAAAGAGATATCAATGATTAGTGAATTATCTGTGATATGTGTAACACCAGGATACAACTGAGAACGTTGAGTAATAATGGTGTGTATTCAGTAGTTTAGAGGGGAAATCATAACTATTCTGCCTAAACCAGAATAGTACAGTAAGTAATAACATCCAACCACATTTTGTTTCCATCTATTGGTTGCTTTGCTTTTGCCATATCTTTTGCTTCATGTTGACAGTAGCAAATGACAGCCAAACATGAACGCACTATTCAGTACTGAAAGTTAAGTGTTTAAAAGCAAACACTCAACTCTTTCTAGGTTTTCTAGGATGTTCTTTCTCGAGCAAATAAATGAGGATTCTAATCCTTTCTCCAGAGCAGCTTCATGACAGTTTCACTAAACAAATAAATGAAACCAAGTGGGGCGTGCTCGAAAAGATGCCAGATGTAATCCTTTTGCCTCAGCAGTGGTGAGAGGAATTATTCACGACCACTATGGTTGCTTTTTCTTGAGTCAGTGTTTAAGGTTTTTACCCATTAAGTGACTTTGAAAACACTTTGAAACAAGGACAAAAAAAAACTATGTTGGTGTCAGCTAGGGCACACTGAGGTTATTACATGGAGCTGCGGCAGTTTGTAATCTTGGTAACTCGGTGTGGCAATGTCAATCCAGCGGCACACTGAAATCTTGGTGCCAAAAATGAGTGTTCATAATAGTTTGGTCACGTTCTTTGAGCTCGATAGTATTTTAATCCCCCAACGTCGACTTCCAGGCAGCGCTGCGACCGTCGACTTCAAGGCACCTAACCCTAACCTTAACCCTAAAGGCGGCTACAGACCAAGCCGATTTTCAGCCGTTGGACAGTCTGGTGAGGTCAGTGAATCGAGTCTGCTCGGCATGTTCCATGCTGTTGTCCGTCCGAGGAGTTGTCGGCCTTCATTTTGACCGACCAGATATGTTTCGTTGGAGGGCCAGCAGTCGGACTCCATGAACAATAACCTGGAGATGACGAGCGGGATCTGAATTGAAGACAGATTCAGCAGCTTCATGGCCTATTTCTCACTTAAAATGTTTTCAGAAACACGTTTCGGTGAACTATTTTAGTAAAATATGAGATTGTATTCTGAACAAGCCGCCATGACAGTCTGCCTGTGAATTTCCGGAGAAGCCAGACTCATGTGATGCGTTCATCCGATCAGTTTTTTTGGGCAACAATACAAATCGCCGTCTCTTCAGTGTGTTCTGAGGCACTTTTTGGTTAGTGTGTCTTCACCTTAACCCTAACCAGTGCTGCCTGGAAGACGACGTTGGGGGTTTAAAACCCCAAACACAGTTCTTTGGTGAAGGACACACCCATATAAACCTCTCAGAAATCACACAAACCCTTTTATTTAAGTTTTGCTTGCTTTCAGCTTTTATTTCTCTTTTTTTTTCAACCAGCTGACGTGATCACACACACAATTCTGCCAGTGAGGCAGAATGAAGATTAAAGCGAGATTCTTACCAGCTCTGTAATAACAATTAGTATGCAGCCTATAGTGAAGGCCTTTCCTTTACACTGGTGACTCTCTTTAAAGCCATCTGAAGGCAGCCTGTATCTGTTTTGCCTTTTTTCCACCGGGCGCATCTGGGCTGCATTCTAGATGCGCCGCAGGGCAACAACTATGTGTTTTATTTTATTTTTAACGAGTCTGACCAAAGTATCGTTTGAGCTCCACATTTTTGTATTACAACATACAGGTAGACATGTGGTGAGCAACATCACAGTGGATGCGCCCCTTCCATACTTCCTATCCCCTACTTCCAGTGCCCTTGATCAGACCACACCCATTTTCAAACTCGGCCTTCAATGTCAACTAGACACCTGTAAAGTTTCCTGGCTAAATCTTGCACGGTTGTGAAGGTATCACAGGGATAAAATCCATCCATCCATCGTCTTCTGCTTATCTGGTGTCGGATCGCGGGAGGAGCAGCTCCAGCAGGGGACCCCAAACTTCTCTTTCCCGAGCCACATTAACTGCCGCATCTGGATGCGGACATATCAACACCTGGCAAAGTGCTTAAAACCGCCTCTGTTGTAGTTCCCGCTACAGGAGTTGGAGGTGTCTCCAGGACCATATTCTCTATCGACAACGTTTCATTTCCAGGATTGTTCAAGTGCCACTGGAAATTCGGATGTCATTAATTTCCGGCCGGATATCCATCACCTTCCGCTTTCTTTGTGTTGGTGTTCTAAACTCCAGTGGATTTATGAGGACTATGGAAAACTGCTCCTCAGATCTCTGCAGGGTAAATCCAGACAGCTAGCTAGACTATCTGAGTTTTCTGTTGTATGACTAAAACAACTTTTGAATGTACACGTTCCAACAAAACAAGTTCTTTCCCGAGGCTATTTTGAAGCGGCACTGTCGTTGAGTCTGATGCTTAGCGCCACCAAAGACGATTGTAATTGGTATTAAGAGATGCCAATAAACCAGAGCACGTTTTTCTCTCATCCCGGAATGCTGTGTGGACTAGCCAGACCTTCTTCTGCAGCGCTGTGGAGGAAGGTCTGGCAATGCGAGACTACCGGGACCACATTTTGCTATGATGACACACACACACACACACACACACACACACACACACACACACACACACACACACACACACACACACACACACACACACACACACACACACACACACACACAGACTTGCAAGGTGAAAACAATACCAGAGTTAATATCAGCATATCACTGATAAGTATGTATTTTTGATTTTGGGGTGAACTGGCCCTTTAAATGTAACTGAACATCTTCTATCTAGACTAAAGCGAAGCCCTGACTGGGTCCTCTTGCCAATTTATTTGGATTCTTACTAGCCAGTACATTCCGAGATACACCCCCCCCCCCCCCCCCACACACACACACACACACGCACGCACACGCACACGCACACGCACACGCACACTTTCCTGCTTCATCTCTATCAATGTGTTCAGCTGTGCATGTGTCTGTGTGGTGAGTTGGAGCATGCTGCACTGTAAGTGGTTACCATTCTTCTGCAGTCAGTGTGGTAATTACTGAGTGTGTGCCACTGTTGGGGAAGATGCCAGTGTACATGCTCAATCATAAAAAAATGACATACATACACACATACACACACACACACACACACACACACACACACACACACACACACACACACACACACACACACACACACACACACAAAGAAACACACGCACGCACGCACGCACGCACGCACGCACAGCAGCCCTGGAGCAGTGTGCAGGTGCAGCAGGACCAGTCGGAGCAGGACAAGAGGTGGAAGAGGAGGAGGAGAAGGAGAAGGAGGGTGATGACGGACAAACCAATGAAAAGGAGCATTCAAATTGCTGTTCGGCAGCGGGACACTAAACATGACTCAGCAGCCACAGAGATTTGGCAAAGTGATCGCATCCTGGCTCCCGGGCTAAAGGTGACAAGCAGAGCTACAGGTGAGGTAAAGAAACAGGCTGAGGTTTAATGTGACGTCAGAACAGCTGAGAGGTGTTGGAAACATTTTAGCTGTTCTGAATCATAGTCAGTGAATGCAGATTCAAAGAAATGTTTCATGAGTGACGGAATAATAATCTGCTATATTTCTCCAAAGGGTTGCAACTAACCATTATGTTCACTATCAATTCAATTCAAGTATTTTCATGATTAATAAATGAATGATTTGATATGTAAAATATCAGAAAATAGATAACAATACAGTTCAATTTCACAGAGTGCAAGGTGACATATTCAAATTGCATATTTTATCCGACCAACAGTCGGCTGGATTCAACTTTATGCAAATGGCGAGAGGGCGACTCGACGCCCCGCTCCTCCGAAGTCCGCGCGACGCTACCAGAATGCATTGCACGGCTGCTCCCATAGAAATGAATTGGAAGCGGGGAAATGACGCGGACAATGGACACCATGAGTCCGGTTTGGTTCCCACAGCTACTATACATTTGATGTTTCTGTAGTGAAAATTCTTTCAGTAGCTCTGATGCTAACTTATGAGTATAATGATGCAGGTTGTTAAGTTATCAATATTATTTACATTCTTCAAAAATGATCATTAAAGCAGATGAATTTTGCTTTGTTGGTCGGCAAGGATTTATGCATGAAAAACATTTTTTTTTACCCAACTATGTAATAATAATTTTTTACAATTACCTTTATATACTTATTACACAATAATGAGCACATATAATAGAAAACGGGACAGTGTATGAGTCTCCACTGTGACTCTGTGTTTTGGATGAAGAAAATATTGCATTATAACACAGTTTTGAACAGCCACACTGTTGTTAAAAACATAATAAAACACATTCTGACCATGGTTGTCTCTCTCACAGTTTAAATGACTGACGTGAGAGAGATGAAGGAAAACAAACTATATATATAGAGAGATGTTTATTTGACTGATTGTAATGAACAGTCCTGTCCAATCAAGTGCTGCTGTGGTAAACTGCTGGGTATAGGTGTGTTGCTGTGTGCTTTATGGTCCAGCAATAATCGTTCTCCTAATTGCTTCTTATCCTTTGACCCCGAGTGTACCTGCTGCTGTGTGTATAGGTGAAACTGAAGCTTGAGGGTTTGTTGAGGTGTTGAGGACTGAGATGCAGTCTCTACAGCCCCACGCAGATTTTCCTCAACAGTGTAATCCCGTCGAGCAGACTGGCAGCTCGGCAGCCTGCCTGTACATGCCTGCTCTGTACTGCTGTCACCACGCCTTCAGCCCCAAACAACACAATTACCCTGCACTCAGTGACAGAGTTCAAGGTAGACAGCGTTGTTTCGGCAAGGCTGTAATTTCATTTATTCCAACAAATCTGTCAATGATATCAGTTTGGCCGTCTTCTGCTATCCTGATGTAAAAACACACAAGTCTGTAGTGAACCTTTTATAAACCTTACAAAGTTAATGCAGAGACATTAAGTGAAAATAATGTCAATGCAAGTCAACATGCACTATGTAAGCCCCTATAGGAGGATTATAAAAGGAGAGAATTGTGTCATATAATAACAACTATCAATGTCAGGTATAATTATACCGCCCGAGCCTCAACTCTCTGGAAGAGAACAGGAAGGTCCTGCCTAAATGATGAGCGCGGCTTGTAAATTTGCTGAAGTTAAGAGGAATGAATGGCAGCAGAAAATGGAGCGGAGCCTGCGGAGGAATGCAGAAACCCACCTAGCCACCTCCCACAGGCTGCCGGGAGAGCAGGCACACACATGCGACCCAACCGACCAGCCCCAGGAAGAGGTGGCACTGTGCAGTTCAACTACAGAGTCACACTGTGTTTTTGGGGCCCCTGTAGTCTGACTGCTTCAAGATCTCCACACATCGAATACATTAATGAATAATACAATATTTCTATATGGGCTGACATTTGTCTGTGAGCTTATAGTGACCTTGTTGAACTTTTCATTTTCCCTTATTTCCTGAGTTATCTCTTTATTTTTACTATTATGTTCATATAGCCGACAAACTTGGTGTCCGCCTGCAGAACTTCATGGTAAACTAATAGTGGTCTTACTCTATTTATTTAGGTAGGCTATTTTAAGTATTTAAGAGTCACTGTAATATGCATGTGGTATTCAGGCACTGATAATTTACTGGGATATGTCTTTTATTTGATAGAATATATAGTTTATTACGCTCAAATGCAGCTGAACTGACACACGCCTGCCTAATATTAACAGCATCTTTGTCTGACCTTATAATAGGCTGTTGGTGATGACAAAATATGAATTTAGGACTATGAACAAGAGTTTTTGAGAATGCAGGTCAGTGTGAACTCCTAACTGTTCATTGAAGCGTTTCCAAAGTGAACAATTATTACAATGTGTTCTTGCCATTTATAAGGAAATTAGCACATTAAGTTTTACAGGCTGCACCAAAACATCTTAATTCCTACTACAAGGTTGATCACATAATTATGAAAATCTCTTGATATTTACTTCATTGAAAGAAATGAGGTTGAGGGTTATGTTGGCAAAAAGATCGGCAGAGGAGACCTGTTCATTTAGAAATAAAACTTTATAACCCTTTTTCTACAGGCTGCATGCATATTATTGACACATGTCCACCTTCTATTATTAACCTATACTAGTTTCATACATAAAACTTTTCACATGAAAGAAAATGAGATGTCACTGTCAATCAATAATATGACATTTCACCTATGACATTTCACCTATGGGAACCTGCACCTTTGCATGAAGAGCATGTGATTTTTAACTTGGGTGACTTTTTTGTAAGGGTCTTTGCGGGGGGATGTATCGGTGTTGGTAAATTATTAAGTCTTGGCGAGAGGGGGAGAGAGAGAGTGTGCGCGCGCGTGTATGTGTGTGTGTGTGTGTGTGTGTGTTTGTGTGTCAGATGGTTAACAATTAACCTGAGCGGGTAACGAGCCGGAGGGAAAGAGGAAAGAAGATGTGAAGATGAGGAGGAATAGGAGGAGATGCGGTGAAAGAGTGGAGGTGAAAACATAATGAGAATGTGGTCCACTTTCTAAAATCAGGAGTAGAAATGTGGAGTCCAACTTACAGCCAGTTACTTGCGTTGGCGGAGAGGAGCGCACAGCAGAGCATCAGGACGCACCGCAAAACATACTCCTCAGTCATCTCGAGAGGGAGGTCGGGGAGGTTGGTGAGAGCTGAAATAATCCCGAGGTGGACAAGGGGTCGGCGGTGAAAAAGAAGCAGCGGCGGGGTCCGTAGAATGCTGTTAATCCATCGTCCCGCATCCAGTGGATCATCCACCGGGGAGGCGCGCAGCTTCACGGTCCGTCCGCGCGGTTCTCCCGTCCCTCCCTCTGACACTCCGCACTCAGAAGGGACGGGGAGAGAGGGAAGGGAAGGATGCTAAAAATACAATCAAAACTCTGGAGCCGCTCGGGCTGAATCGGACCCTTCTCCTCAATCAACTTGTTTGCTTTCTTTCTCAGCTGCACGTTTACCGCAGCCGGGACAGCGCGTGGATAAGCAGTCAATAAATGCCAAAAGAAATGAGCTCTCAGGCTGCTCTTCCTCCTCTCTGAAAGGCTTATCACCCGATACCGGGTCGCGCTCTGAGACAAGCGGGGCTCTCCTGTCAGCGCGCTGCGGGCTCTCCAACTCTCCCCGGACACATGCACACACTCTGAGCGTAAAATACGCACACGGTTCCTCCGCACACACCACCGTCTCTCGGTGCGTCTGGCAGAAGAGAGATGTGTGCTGACTTTAGTTGAGGGGCGGTGCGAGGATATAGAGGTATGGCAGCGAGATGGGAGTTTTTTGGGGATGAAGGAGGCGGGTTTAGTGCGCTGCTTAGGTAGTGTGTGTGTGTGTGTGTGTGTGTGTGTGTGTGTGTGTGTGTGTGTGTGTGTGTGTGTGTGTGTGTGTGTGTGTGTGTGTGTGTGCTGGGACAATGTGTGTGTTTTAGAGGTCTCCTGGGAGGATGCAATAGCACAGCCATTCACTAATGCCCTCCCCAGCCACCCCCCACTCCTCTCCCACACACACAGACACACACACACCTAAACACGCTCTCTTTCACTCACACACATACACACACTCCTCAAACAGCACACACTTCTTGGCAGCACCTCACTCTCCCTGTCACACACTCAACCAAATATTCTGCGGTCAACAGGCTATTTAAAGCTTGGCTGCAAAATGTCTGCATTTGAAACCAGCAAATCCCAATAATATGACAAATGTCAGCTACACACCATTGATTGATGAACACGTTGTAGGAGGATAATAAGGTGAGGCAGCCATGCTGGCCTCATGTTCCGAGGACTCTAAATGACTCACCTGATCCTGGCGAAGACGAAGAGCGAGGTGGAGGACTGGAGACGGCAAGATTATATTTTATTGAATATAATGTTTTATTTTTTAAACAAAAAAAATTAAATGAGAAAATAACACATTCACCTTATTTATTATCAAGGCTGCCTGGGTCCATCACTACAAATTACTTTTTAAAACCCACAGGACTTTATTTTTAACACCAGCGAATCCCAAAGTTTCCAAATATGTCAGACTGAATTATGGGTAAAGGTGTATAAAAAGATGGACAAACATGTACTTCTATTTAACATGTTGCAGCCATATGAGAATTATGTTCATTCAGTACAGGCAACATTAGTTTGAATAAAATGATAAAACAGAATAGAGGTAAGATATTACACTTACACTTACTTGATGGACCAAAAAGAGTCTGAGAGGTTTATTTAATACAGATAGAACTGTATTTAATATTGCCCAAGATGCTCAACATTCAGAGTGAAAGAAATACTACATACACACAGGGACACATGCATATACTACACATAAGATAAGAAAAGACGAGATCAAACTTTGTTAATCCCAGGAGGGAAATTTAGTAACAGCACAAAAAAAGACCAGAGAGGAAGACAGGAAGACGATACCGTTTGTTTTCTCTCTACATATATTAGTATGAATCCAGTGACTAGACAATATAAGATCCTTTATTGATGTCAACAGGGGAATTGTGTGTGTTGTCGAAGCACAAATAACAAAGACAGAGAAGTATAGACACAGAGAGAAAAAAAGTAACAAATGAATAAGTAAAATAAAATAGTGAGAATGAAAAATAGAATGAGATAAGAGATAGGAAAAACTTTACTGTCCACACAGATATGTTTCTTGCATCGCCTGCTCCTACACTCAGTAGTATTACATAAAAACACAAAAGCAAAAGAAAACATATGTAATCATCATCCAACAATGATCAACAAGACATGATACAATATAAACAAACATTTGACACACGTCAGTCATGCGCGCACACACACACACACACACACACACACACACACACACACACACACACACACACACACACACACACACACACACACACACACACACACACACACACACACATTTGACATCCAAAAAAAACCATATAGGCCTAGGAGCATATAAAGATACATCTAACATCTAAAAGAAGGTCAGAAGTCTAATTTAAAAACATTTTATTGAGGTATTTACTTTCATCAAAGGCACATGAAATTGCCTCATCAGGGTTTAAATATTTGCAAAACCCACAGACAGATTTAATTGGTGACCAATAGCATTCATTTATGAAAAGAAATGAAAATCACAAAATATGGAAATACAAGATTTCTGACCGACAGCGACAATATGAGATATTATATTATATTTCATATAATTACATGATATTGTGTATATATAATGCAAGAGTAATATGTTTCAAAAAAACATAACAACATACAACAGAGAAGAATATGTCTGTATTAATATAATTTATAATGTAATTATATAGTACACCAGATGATAAAATACAATATAGTAGATAGGGTTAGGGTTAGGGTTAGAGTTAGCGCTGTTCACGAGCCAAGGCGCATTTTACTAATGTGCTGTTGAAATAACAATGAAATGCTATTGACTTTAGACCAGGTTTTTGTTGGTCAATGGCGCGATCACTTTCTGCTGCCTCAAGATAGCAATACGCCAAGAACTCACCTGAACACCAGAGATGGGAAAAGTACTCACTTCTCTTAAGTAGAAGTACAGATACTTGTGTTAAAAAATACTCTGGTAAAAGTAGAAGTACTGATTTAACTTATTTACTTAAGTAAAAGTAACAAAGTACAGGCTTGGAAATGTACTTAAAGTATAAAAGTAAAAGTAGCCTTGCGAATGACAACCATTTTTATGCAAAGCTACCTGGAGCACAAATGTTACTAGAGTGCAAGCTGAGAAACTTCAGTAGCCATGGAGAAAAGGCTCTTTATGTATATATGCCATTGTCTACATTTTAAATGGATGTCTGCCAAAAGGCCTAAAACATCACATATATGATTATTGTGACAGAGACTGGGACTCCAGGTTAATAAGATTCTGACTGAGTAGCAAGATATGAATTCAATTGTGATTCTGTAATAATTCACAGATCTAGTTACATTTTTAATCAACATTTAAAGGAATCTACATGTAAGTTCTGCATACTTTTAGAGTAGAACTAACCAGTGGTGTAGTCTATTATTTTGTAGTGAGTATACTGTGATTTTCCCCTCCCAGCCTCATACTCGCCTGTCCCAGAGCGACACCCCAGACAGTCGGTACTGTGACGTTTCTGAATACCAACTGTACACGGACAACAGACGTTTAAGTATTGATGGCGTTTATTTAAAGTCCTGGAAAAACACCACTTAGAGATGAGAAAAGATAAGACAGATTTAACTGTTTGAGAAACGCAACCGAACCTGAACGCAACAGGACATCACATCACACAAATAAGCCGTTTAACCGACACCCCCCCACTGCCACACAAAACCATGACTAATAATTAGCATCATCATACAACATTTGTATCGATTAGCAGTAAAATCTGCTGATAAGGGCCTACATTTACTCAAAAGTATTTAATAAACTGTTTACAATCTTCAGCACCATGGATAACAAATGCATAAAAAGCAGACGAAAGGAGAAAAAAGCTCCACTCTTTCTATTTTAGTTAATTATCTGACCATTGCTAACTAACATTACCATATAGTCATTTAATTGTGTAAAGCAATGCATATTTAAGATTTAAGAATTTACTCTAATATTGCATAGTCATTGACCTTATGAAGGAGTTCTCACTGTCTCTCTCTTCATCTGAAACAAGGAAAAATAAACATTGTATTCTGTTTACTGCTGTACTCAGACACAGGTACACACACACATAGACACACAGACACACACACAGGCGCGCACGCACACACACACGCGCACGTAGCTAGGCTACTCTCACTTACCAGGTACCAGGTAACAGTAGGCTAATGTTGGTGGCAGCTGCAGCGTCACCCGACGTGGCAGTAGCTTCAGGGACAGACTTTAGAAAACACTGACGTAGTGTTATTTAGGTCTGTTTAGTAACGTTTCATATCTCGTTACTTATAAAACTTAGTTTAAACTCTAGGTAACTAACTAGTTGCGAGAAAGGAAAGACGGTGCAAAGAATGCAACTTGTTGTTGCTTAGTTGTGTTAATGTTAAGTCCGCATCTCGAATGTCTACAAATGAACTGTCAACAGAGTGTCGACGATGTGTGACACCGCAACGAGGAGTGGTCCGAAGAGCGGAGGAAGGAGCGGTGCACAGAGTCAAGACAAAGGTAGGCCTCTCATCCATTACCTCCAGCCTGGCGGATTAGCGTGTAGCTCCTGTAACTTCAAATGCACGAAAAAATCCAAACCCTGTTAATTTTCCTAGACACGTGGCCAGGCCCAGTTCTAGGCATAGGCATTCTAGGCACCTGCCTAGGGCTACTTACCACTAGGGGGCCCCAGTATATTTTTTTTTATACTGTAAATTTCCAATATAACACTTCATTTAAACTTTATTTTTTAAGTGTATATATTAGTATATTGTTTTATTAAAAAGTACAGTAAAGTAAAAACCTGACATACAGAACCGGATGTGTTTCCGGTTCTGTATGTTAGCTAGCTGTAACGGTTACATTTTTTGAGATGCTTTTGGATGCAAAAAAGTGAAATTAAAAGAAGAAAGAAAACGACAAAGAGGGGCTTTACACAAGTTTCTCTCAGGCCATTCAAATGAGTCAAAATAAGATACATTAAAATACCTAAATAAATAAATAAATTGGAATAATTTGGAGGGGGCCCGGTGCAGTATGCCTAGTGTAATCTTTCCATTTAATCCGGCTCTGCATGTAGCTCTGCAAGTTTCCCCCAGGGTTGTGGTTCTGCTGTGACAATAAATAAGTACATATACATATAATAACAGTACACACTCATGCTTTGTTCAAACACACATAACTTTATTTAAAAATTCTAGTGAATTCTAGTGGAGAGAAGTTACCAAAGATGCCAACAATGGGCTGAATTTAAGAATAAAAACTTATAATACAATGCACAAGACATCCTAATGAAATAGTGCAGCCAAGCAATATGATTTTCCCAACCTTATAGCTATAGGGGGAAATAAAAAAGGAACATTGGATGTTAAGTTACAGAGTCACAGTCTGCAGATGTGGAAAGACCAAGAAAAAACGTACAGCCAGGAGACTTCAGCAGCAGCCGCTCTTCACACATGGGCTCAGTCTTAAGCTTGTGTGTGTGTGTGTGTTCATGTGTGGGTGGTTGTGGTGGTGGTGGTTGAGGTTTGGGTGGTGTGTGTGTGTGTGTGTGTGTGTGTGTGTGTGTATGTGTGTGTGTGTGTGTGTGTGTGTGTGTGTGTGTGTGTGTGTGTGTGTGTGTATGTGTGTGTGTGTGTGTGCGTGTGTGTGTCGTCTAATCTCATTTCACTTATTGGGTTTTAGAGCGCTAAGAATACACCCTGCTGGGACGCCACCAGCTGTGTGCAGTGTGGCTCCTGGCTGGCGAACACACACACACACACACACACACACACACACACACACACACACACACACACACACACACACACACACACACACACACACACACACACACACACACACACACACACAGCAAATCAAGTCTGTCTGATTCTGGATACTTAAAGATAAGATAAATGTGTATTTTTCCCTGTAGGGAGATTTGGCTGCAGCAGCCAAACTAAATGAATTCAGCAGTGGAAAAAATGTTGAATATGAGCCCAAGAACAGAGTATCAACTAAACACCGAAAACAGCAACTGACAAGGGGCTCTAAAGTCTTCTCCTCATCTGAGCGGAAAGTCTGTAGGTTCTTCAGGAAAAGCCACAGAGTCGAAGCTTCTAGACAGCAGAGCGGAGCTGGTGTGGGAACCTGCTGACCTACATTCTGGGCTGACAGTTCCTTCCCAACTTCTGCTCCCAGTGAACCCGTTTCAGCTTCACAGTGAGACAGATGGCACCTGCATCATGCTCAGGGGAGTGTGTAAAACTCACCGCGTGTGAGTGAGCCTCAGAGCTGCCGCGGTGCAGTCTGCCCGCTGTGAAGGCTTCAGCGTCCAGAGGTAAAACAAAATAAAGTGGACGACATCACTGAGTACACGCAGGACAGTTCCCCAGAGGCTACCTGCATCAGCTCTGCTGCTGATTGGCCAACAGAGGGGGGCAGTGAGTAAAGGAGCTTGTTGATGATCAGCAGGGAATCAACAATTCATAGAATGCTCTCACATGACTGAAATGTAGGCTACCTCAATATCATACCTCAATCCTAAACAACCTATACGGTTGACTAATCCTTGTCTGTCAGTAAGAAGTGTGTGAAAATGGACTTGTAATATCAAGCATAGTTAAAAGTTCATTTCAAAATAAAGTTGCTGTTTGTGGGTGCCTGGGTAGCTCACCTGGTAGAGTGTGCGCCCACATAAAGAGGCTTAGTCCTCAATGCAGCGGCCGCGGGTTCGACTCTGACCTGCGGTCTTTTGCTGCATGTCATTCCCTCTCTCTCCCCTTTCAAGTCTAAGCTGTCCTGTTGGAAATAAAGGTCTAAAATTCCCAAAAAATAATCTTAAAAAAAATAAATCATAATAAATTGTTTGGAATATTGTATCACCGTGAATAATATAAAGATTTGGTAATGCATAGCCCATAGTTAATGTTGCAAGGCATTCACATTCAAGCTTTCCTAGAGCAGAAAAAGAAAAAAAAGAAAAGAAAAACTTGATTAAAGAAAATCCCTACAATAAATTGAGTTGCAACAGAGACACATATAAGACCTGCAATGTCAAAACCAAACTAAATGGCTTGTTAATGGATACAACATGTGCACAACATAAAACGGCAGCAGCCAAACCAAAGTGAAACGAAGTGCAACAGAGAGAGTGTGCCCACTGTGTAAAGTGTTTTCAAATAATACAGTTGCTTGAATAGTAGTTTAACTCACAACTGATTATCAATAAAAGTGGAAGAAGTATGCATACAGTGGGGGGCCCCGTCCGTACTTATTACCCCCCTTCTTCCTACTCCAAACACCCATTTTCAAACTCTGCCTTCAGTTTGATCTCAACTACACACTGTAAAGTTTTATAAACCTGAAATACTGAAGGTAAATCTACTCAGATAGCAATGCTCAATATTCTATAAAATAATGTCTTGAATGTGCTGTGTACAAAATCTTAATCTGTGAAGTAACTACTAACTGTCAAAATACAGTTAAATGTAGCATAGCATCTCAGTATACTCAGTAGAAATACTAACCTGTATTAGAAAAAAAGAAAAACATATTATATTATGTTATTTTGTATATATTTTCTTTAAAATAACTGCTGCTATCATGAAATCTGGCAGGTCGCCTACAAGCAAAAGTCTTAACTTTCTCAATTTTGTTAGAGGATTTAAATGCCGAGCAGTCACATACAGTAGCTGTCAGTATACAGAGTTTGACTGAACCCTCAGTTTGCAGCGGTGAACTAAATCTGCTGTGTCCTATGTTGCTCACAATCAGGATAAAATCTTATTTGCACAAAAAACACAAGCGTGCGAGCTCCCGCACCAACACTCAGCAGTTTCAACCCACTGCTGAGTCTCCAGTGCTGTGTGTGTGTGTGTGTGTGTGTGTGTGTGTGTGTGTGTGTGTGTTGTAAGTAACTCCCATTCAGTTTGTTGAGGTGAAATCACTGCGAACATGTGCCACTGTTGAAGGAGACACAAGCTCACATACTCCAAGTCTCTCTCTCACACACACACACACACACACACACACACACACACACCTGCGCACAAATGTGTGTGACAGATGTAGACGGTGAGTGCGAGAGAAAGACAGGCATGGACGCTGGACACATGAAGCACAGTGAAAGGGGGTCATGAGAGAAAAGGTCTGAGTCAGGACGTGTTACCCTAACGACCCCCCCTATCCCCATGGCAACGGGAGTTGGCACACATGCCCGGCACAAAGGCATTCTGGGAAAGCACAGGTTTTATATTGCCCCTGGCTTTACACTCCTGTGCCATCACCCTGGTAACACGAATGCTTCTCGGCCCTCTAACATTTACTCTCGGGTGACACACTCAGTCGCGCACAAATGAACTGTTGCACACACACACACACACACCACACACACACACACAGTCCATGACCCCTGGAGGAGTTCTGACAATTTTGACAAGTCTCTTCCTCTCTCCCTCTGTTTCCCACTGTTTCTTAATTTCTCTCTGTCTCTCTCTCTCCTTCTTAGGATGAACCTCATACACCCTGCTGCCTGTAAAGAGGGAGAGATAGAAGCAGTTTGAAGTGCAGTTTGGTTTGGGGGGAAGACATCAATGGAAAAGGTAGCACTAATATTGATTTTCCTTTATTTTAAAGTAATACATGCAATATATGTGATCCAACGTACACAGTGGAAACAAAAGTGGAAACCTGTCACAATGGCCACACCTTAAAGGTTCACTGTGTAGTGTGGTAGTATTTTATTAGCTAAAATCAATGTCTTCATTCATAATATGGTTCATTGGTGTAAAATTACCTCTGCCAATGATCTGACTTATCCTCGTAAGGAAAGAATTTCTTAGCTGTATTTACATTGAACGGGCAACTATACTATAATCGCTGAGAGGGCACTCTCAAAAGCACTAGCCTACCTGTCTAGGTAATCCACAACGCGTTTTCGTTCAGAACCAGCATCATGTGACTGAAACCAGCTGAAACGGAGAAGGAGATCAGGGAGAGGAAAGTCTGCACTGCACTTGAGTTGATAATGGAGGATCATACTTATGCCGAGCCACAGGAGAAGGAATCCTCGTCACCAAAAAAGCGAAAATTGGCAGACATTTTGTCATAGCTTCTTGGTACCTAACGGCTACCGTAGTTGCAACACACATTTGAAAAAGCGAGGCACTAGAGAGCACTATTCATTTGAATGTAAAATACAATTGCACCGCTAGATGGGAGAAATTCCTACACAGTACCTTTAAGTTATGGGTCATTAAGTTCACGGAGTGTGTAAGGCCTAAACCTCACTGGTTACATGCTGTTCCAGTGAACCCTTTTGAATCCCAGTTGTGTTCCAATTCATTTGGTGTGAAAGCTGTCAATCAAACTTTGGATGGAGGCCAACTAAAAGTTTGTTTTGGTGATAGAAGATATGTGATTTTAATATAAATCCAGAAGCTGAATTACTGTTAATGTATATCCACTGATTATAGAATGTCAGGGAAGTGATATATATATATATATATATATATATATATATATATATATATATATATATATATATATGTGTGTATGTATGTTGTACTTGTCATAGTCAGTGTGTTTTGGTAGTTCCATAATGAGAAATGTAGCCTCGTGATCATAGTAACTATCATGCTGGACCAGAACTAAAAGGCAACGCATCTTTTTATTATTTTACTTTGGTCCTCACAAAGTCAACCAAACTACAGGTGTGAAAGTGAGCGACGACGTGCTGCTGCAGTTCATCAGAAAACGTTAAACGAAGATGTTAGAGTCATGTGTACAGGGAGATGAATGAACAGGTTCTCAGTCCCAGACTAATTAACTGGTCTTTGTCTGAAATGTGTCCCCAAAGGCAGGAACACACACACACACACACACACACACACACACACACACACACACACACACACACACACACACACACACACACACACACACACACACACACACACACACACACACACACACACACACCAAATAGAAAAAGAAATTGTGCATTTCCTGTTGTCCCTCTTCAAACACAAACTAGATCAATGCTGTTCAATATTGAATATGGATATCAATTATGACATCATGCTCTCTTTCTCTCTGCACTATAAATCTATAATTCATTTATGATGAATGATAGTGTCATTTTCCTCCAAACTAATGACAGTACTGTAACAATTGAATGATCATTTAGGTAATTTGCAATTTTGTTTCACTTGTTTACATTTTTGAAAAGTGTTTTACAGCTGTTTATTGCTTTACTGTATATTTTTTTCCTGATGAGCCCAATTATTGCTTTACTTTGGATGCTGTAGTGACTATTGGCCTCAGAGGGAATCTGTTATGTTTGTGTTTATTTGGTATGCATGCTATGCTATGCACTATATTTGCTACTTTACTGCTTTGACAACACAGGCTCATTTCACATCACACAGATGAATCAGATTTAAATTTAAATACATGTGGTTGCGGTTCTCTTCTTTCTATTTGCGTGTTGTATCTAGCATGTAGTTACTGATTACCCTGGGTTGTTGCGTCCTCTGACCCCCTTGTGCCCCAGCCACAACACAAAGGTCGGAGGTCAAACGCCCTTTGTCCACCCCCTTACCCTGTCTTGCTTTGTTAGCCTTCCTCTTCATCCTCCTTTTCGTTCATCCTCTTTTATCATTCTACTGAGAAGAAACCGTAGAGATTTGCAATGAAGTAAAAGAGGATGATGTTGGTTATGTGTGTGTGTGTGTGTGTGTGTGTGTGTGTGTGTGTGTGTGTGTGGGTGTGGGTGTGGGTGTGGGTGTCACGAGGGCTGTCTGGGGTTAGGCCAGTAAATGAACAGCTGAGAGCTGTGATTTAGTCTGTATAAAAGCAGCCCAACTGTCATAACAAAGACACTCTGACAGCAGGCCAACCGGAGACAAAGAGGAGTCACCAGCCCCCAGGAGGCCTCCAAAGACCCCTTTGGACACACACACACACACACACACACACACACACACACACACACACACACACACACACACACACACACACACACACACACACACACACACACACACTTACTTACACAGACAATGGGGAGTCAACAGCGGGCTCCCAGAGGCCCTGTGAGGGTCCAGGGGCCAGACTGAGCTTGGTTGAAAGGACCCAAGAGGCGTCCATTACAAAGCCAGGCAGGCGTCATAGGACCACGGCAGTCACCCATGGGCTACGGCACTGGCACCCTCACTCAGCCTCAGCGGGTGATGCTTAATCAGCAAACATCTTAACCAACGAAAAACATTCCCATCAAATTCGGTAAGTACTGCGGTGTGTATCAAGGTTGTAATTGTTGATTAGTAAACCACCAAGTTAGCATTGCACTCCAATAACGCTGCCGGACTCACAACGGAAAGTTTAAAACAGAAAGAACCTAAATCAATGTTATGCCAGTGTTGCCAACTTGGGGACTTTCTCACTAGATTTAGCAACTTTATTTCTAAAAAGCAACTAGCAACAAATGAGCAACGTAAAAAAGCAAAACATATGTTATATTGTACTTCATTCACATGCATGCTGCTCAGAGTTATCTACCAATATGCAAATAAGTGTTTGACTGGTGACTTTTAGCAACATTTGGAGCTAGTGCTAGCTACTTTCATTGAAAAAGAGTTGGCCACACTAGTAGCCGCTAATGTAGCCTTGAGTCGCTAGCCTCAAGCAGAGATGAGGAGCGGGCGATAGAAGTCTGGTAAGTTCACTTCCTCCCAACTTCATTTCCAAACTAGTCTTCGGCGCCAACTGACGCTGACTCAAGTTACATCACTTGAGCCAATTTTCTGTGCTTTAGCATCTTTCACCTCACTGTTTTGGTTTTACAGTCCACAACTTTACTGTTTTTAATTGGTCTCACCTCTCTCGTCGTCTTGTTTTCAGCAACAGCAAGCAGCTGTTTTCAGCGAAAATGCTCCATTTACCCCACAGTGCACTAACTGCCCAACACCAAACAACTAACAGACACAGCAAGCAGTTAGCTGGTGACCTTAGAAGACCATTTAGCAGCTAATGATACATATATTTCCCCTAAGTAGATGGTAAAGACAGACAAGAGCTAAAAGGAGAGTGAATAGTGGACCTACGTTTATCAGATGGACAAAAACACATTTTAAATGACTGCTTAGGTTGCTTTTGCTGGATGTGTGATTATGCAACAGTTTGCTACCACATTGATAATAACAAATTTGGTGGCAATATGTCAGTGTTCCGCGGAACCACAGTGACCCATAAAATACTGCTTTAACCAATTAGTTTTAGCCAAACTTTAACCACCGAGGTCCAATCAGAAAATGCTCTCATGGGTCATTTTTGAAGGCAGTAACAATTTTGCCATTTGGGTATGAGGACTTGCTGGATAAGTCAGTTTCCTCTTTGTTCCTTTTAGACAAACAAACAGTGTCTGATTTTCTAGCACTTTATCAAATCAAAAGTAGCAGGAATACCTCCAGCCAGCAACAGATTTGATCCCATATTAGTAAAATAGTAATAACTGTCTTATATAAAAATGTATTAAGAATAAGGATATTGAGGATAATCATAGTTCTATTGCAGTCATGTTCAGAGGACATGATGAAAAAATAAAGACTTAAGAATGTGTCATGCATCCTGTTGATGTGAAGCATTATTTCCACAATGTCCCCTAAAGGTTTTTCACCTCACTTTCTCGTCTGTTGTTCTGTCTGTCAGTCGGTGTCCTGCAGGCCTGTCCAGCAGCAGTAAAAGGATGAGTGTGGCCTCTCCATCCTATTAGGCTCCGATTAATCAGCCTTTTCTTCAGAGTCAAGAAGCGTGATGAGGAGAGGCATTGAGCCCTCTGTAACCCCCAACCCCCCTCCCCCCCTCTCCTCCACCCTGCTACCCATCCACCTGCTGTGGCTTTGTCTGTGGCTTTGGAAGAGCTTTGGCTTTCAGCAAAAAGCCAACACTGACCACACACTTCAACCAATGTGCACACACTCAAGCTGGCATAAAGGCTGGAAAAATCAGCTGCCACAGAGTGCTACTCTTGTCCGGGTGGAAATGCCACCGGAACAAGGTTTTGACCATGAAGGGATACTTACACTCTCCCCTGAAAGTCATGCTGGTGAAATTGTGAAATTATGATTGCAGACAGGGCGAGGCACATTTCACTGCAGGTTTTATAGACTTTGGAGAAAAATTCTCCCACACCACAGTGGAATGATGTCTCTGCTCAGACATCTGATACAAAAATAATCAAGACACAGTCCTGCATAGTTGGGTGGAATCTGATCAAAATATAATGACTTTGTCTCTATGAGATTAACAAGCATGAAGGAGTTCTGGAGACAATCTCGTCATGTGATATAATGACAACTTTAACCTTTTTAATGGCTCTGAGTACTGAAACAGTAATCTCCCACACGCCCTCTTAGCTTTCCAACATTAGCTACACTACAACGCTAACTTGTATTTACAGTTTCACAAAATGAAGGCTCCAAACTTTGATAATATTCCATCAAAAATGGCCTTTTTTGAATTTAACAGCCTATTATCTCTTCGACAAGACTAAGAATCTCCAGCCAATCAGGCAATCCATCCACAAGTTGTCAAGGTATTTCACTAAAAGGCAAAAATGCCAACCTCATAGAGGTGCTAGAGGAAAAGTCTGATGATCATAAGTCAGTGTGATTCTTTCTCTGGGGACCGTGCATGTCTGTACAACATATCATGGCAAGCCATATAATCTGGAATCTCTGGAACAAAGTTGTGGACCAATCAACTGACCAACTCATCGACATTGCTCTTCCTAGAGCCATGCTGCTAGCATGGCTAGAAACATTAGTGAAGTTGTACAACAGGCAAAATACCGCATACAGGTGATGCCGAATTGATCCCATTAGGCTGGACAGCTTTAAAGAGCCTATACTTTCCCCACAGTCAGTCCCTCCAGAAAAACGCGATTATGCGATCACAGAATTCAATGCATAATCAGCCAAAGTCCACATATTTATGCGGGGGCCACATTTTTTAAAATACGCCGCACTTTCGCCGCATAAAGTTACAGATTTCCACGCAAAATATGCGGGGCTTGCATGATTTCATAATCCCCAGGGCAGGGGATTTGATCAGAATACAGCATAGAAAATCTGCTTAGAAATATAGGAAAATTGGATAGGATAAAACAACACAATCTAATTTTGCTAAACAAAACACATTCATTATTCATTTCATTTTTTTTAACATTGTATCCAATTACAATACACATTTTCTATGGGCTCTTAAGGCAAAAACTTGGATAGTCATCATGGAAACATTAACTGGTCATGTGACAAGGGCTGGGAAGATTTTTTTTCACAGAACTGTATAACAATGAAATGCAATACACTCACAATAAACTTGCCTCAAACTTCAACAAAGAAAACCTTGCTTTACACAGGTTTCAGATAATAGGAAACAGAACAGAAATAAAGTTCAATACACAATATATTTCTTACAGCAACAAGTGCTCTGCAGTGAGTTCAATATGTTTACTTCTAAATTGGCCCCAACATTTCATCAAATGTGTTTCCATATAATGTGTTTAAAGTATATGTCCATTAACCAAATTGAAAGGCAGTGATTGGCAGAACAGGCAGCAAGTACTCTGATCCAATGGAAATCAATTGGGGGGGGCAATAATATTTCAGTGGGGGCGGGTGCCACCCCGGGCCCCCCCTCTGGACCCGCCCCTGCTTGGAGCTCTACAATAGATGATGTTCTTACCTTTGGAGTGATGGGTGCTGAGGTGTGCAGACAAGGCTGGGTATGAACCCACCCCATTAAGTTTTCTATTTTAAGTTTGTCACACAATACATGCCTTCAATGAGAGACTGTCCAAATATGTGCACCACCAATCTCAATTTGTATGATTCCTAATGTTTGGTCCCTTTTAGAGTCTTATTGCCTGGCCTCCTGGAGTACCCTTTCACTTCTATCCTGCCTGGGTCACACACACTGGCTATTCAATAATGAGGGAAAAGAGGGAGAGAGAAGGCCGAGGTGGGGGCAGGTGCTTGAGGCGTTGACTACATAGGTGCTGGCTGTAGTGTAGGTCTGCCCACTTGTTCCCCACATTTACTGTCTCTGACTTCCTCTGTTTCCAGTGACAGAAGCCACAACTATGTATGTGTTTATTCCTCAGTGTCACTCAGCAGAACACAGTTTGCTCACTCAAGGGAAGAAAGTGAGAAACACTGTTTGTATGTGCTGGCAGCCTGTGTCAGCACTGAAAGCTTCAATTTCCCACGTGCCTGTTGACAGGACTGCCCTATGCCATCGTTGAGGTGACAAGGAGCAAATTTCATAGTGTGTGTGTGTGTGTGTGTGTGTGTGTCAATGTGTGTTCAGACCTTATCAGAATCATTTCTGCTGTGCAGGAAATCAAATAGTTGCCTTCAGCTGTGAAAGTTTGTTTAAGTATTCCAGGAATTGCTACAGTACTAGTGGGAAAACAACAACAGCTGACAGCTCCAGCCTGCCGGGCCTCTCTGTCACTGCCTTCCCCGTCCAGCCCAGTGTCATTTTGGATCACACATAAACACACAGAATTTAATTTGGTTCATTCCTCTGTTTTTTAATAGTGCAGAACCACGTCACCGCTCGCTGTCACCACGTCCTGTTCTTGTGCCGCATGTCAGTTAAACGTTATTGATGCTAAAGGAGACTTTTAGCATCAATAACAACTCCAAAGGCACATGCCCACGTGTCCATATTTTACACGATGGGAATGAGAATGTGTTGCACATACACACTCATGCAATTCATACACGTACAAAGCAACGTGGGTGTAACAGCAGCATTTACTGTACCTCTAACCCTTAACCTTTAACCTTGCAATGACGTTAAGACATAGTCAAGAACTATAGAATTTAGAAGGACCCTTGTTACAATGACAAATAATAACAGA
>CM042428.1:37666110-37678610 GCA_023631565.1 Gymnocephalus cernua | reverse complement strand
TCATCCTACTTCCAATATGTTTATGATTAATCACTCTACCGGTAATCGGAGTGCCCTTCTTCCCCTCCATTCCCTCCCTCTTCTTCCATTGGCTCCAGATGACTGTCTGATGTTGGGGCATAAGACAATGGGATCCAGATGCGTGATCGATGGAGGACGGACCATGTTCATAAGCGGCAATGCATTGTGGTTTAAAGTTACAGACATACGGTCCCATCCACTGGCCTGGCCTGCCTTGTGGCTTCAAGGGTGATTAATGGGACTTTACTGGCAGTGAGAGAGACCTATTTCCGCTCTGACACAGATATAGAAAAATATGTTGTATGCAGCACATGCACACTCTGAGTTGTTAAAGCATGAATTCATTAGTGCACATATGCAGGCGCAGGGTAAAAAAGAGTTTGTGGGTTAGGCAGAGATTCCATGTGAGGGCGATATATAGGAGAGCAACACAGCCAGGACATCAAAGAATGCAGGGTGTGTATTTACTTCTGGTTGGGACACCACAAAGCATCTTGTAAGTCACATAATCGGCAGGCAGTGAGATATCATCATGTATATCATCATCTGGAAGAGATCATCAATGCACATGTTCATGCTTAAACAATACACCACAAATCAATAACTGATAGCTGCGTCAGTGCTGTCAGTTCCCGACTTCTTCTCCATATACCATTGCTTCAGTCTCATCCCTCATGTCTTGTGTTTCTCCCTCATCCTTACTCATTTTTCTCCGTAGAAGGGCATTAGAGTCGAGCCCCGCTGTCTCTGAAGAGCTGGCCTGGCTGCTGTACGGTACTGTATGGCATGGCTGCAGGGTCATGTGCTGAGCAGATGTGATTTCTGTGGAATCTCTGGGTGGCTCTGCATGTTATCTGATGATACGCTGAGGATCAGATCGGATCGCAGCTGACTCCGGACCTTTGTTTCTATTTGCAATGAATCTGTCTGATTCATTTTGTAAGTGGTGTTTTTCATATACACTCTACACACAAACACAGCCCATGTGTAAACCATGGAGGGAGATTAGCCATCAGGGAGATTATAGATATACATCTAGTCTGATAGCTGCTCCAAAACTTTACAGCACTTTCATGTAAACGTTTATTTCTGTTCTCTGCAGCAAAGTACAAAGGTGCATCTCACTTCAAAGGATGTTTTTTGCTTGGTTTTATTTTTTTGGTACATAAATATTGTGTAGGATTTATTTACTGCTCTGATGCTTTTATTTTTTGCACCTTGAAAGTGCTGTAACACACTTTATGATATGTCTTTCCTTGTAATTAGCAGTTGCAGTAGAATCAGTGGCCAAACCTATCTCCACAGCGCTGTGGAGTAAGGTGTAGCTTAGTCAGTGTAAGCTAGACCTTACACTGGTTAAATATTATTTGCTCTTACCATTGTATCGCTGTGTGTATTTGTCCACAGCTATCCCCATCAATCGGTCCCAAAATGTCCCAGTTGCAGTAAACATATTCCTTGTAAATCTTTACAATCATTCCCCAAAAGAACCAAGCAGGCCGGCCTTGTTGAACAATCCCGTACACTTGTGGCACAAGGTGCGTAGTGGAGTTGCGCTGAGCTATAGCCTCGTCAGGTAAATTGACAAATTGGTTCAACAGCTTGAATCGTATGGTCCTGCACACCGCGTCTACACAGCGGTGAACGGTTGTCTCGCTGACACCAAATATCTCTGCCACAGCCCTGTATTCTGCACAGGTGGCCAACTTGTAGGCTACAATGCTACCTCTCTCCATTTAGCCAAAGAACTTAGCTTCTAAACTCTTTGATTTAGCAAGCCAGTTTGCAATCTACAACCATGCGTAACGTCAACTTGTGACCAAAATATGCTTTGCGTAGTCTAGTTTATTCACTCTAAACCAGTTGATGGAAATGCTTCTAATTCGCGTTTTCTTTTTTTTTCTCTTTTGGCGACATTTTAAAAGTTTGCTTAAAATTGCTTAAAATTAGATGGAAACATGACTAATGTGTCTTTTTTCCTGCAATAGTTTGTAACATGTACAGGAATCCAGATTTCTACTTATGTCTCTCCTTCTCTAAGGCCATGGCCATTGTCTGTTCAATGCGACTTTTTCTGTACACTCCGAGATCTGATCTTGCTCGCTATGGGATCCAATCAGCCAGACCACATGCCGAGGTTGTCAGGGAGGTGGGGACAGCATGTGGGCACAACCTGGACAATTTATCAAAGGTAGGTCTCACGTCATCTCCCGGGAGTTCCACTCCCAAGCGAGAGCAAAGGGAAGGGAGGAAAACAGGGTCTGGAGCACAGCTGAAACCCTCTGTCTTATGGCACTGTGGTCCAACAGCACTGTGCACTGAGAAAAAGAATAGCTGCGTCAATCACTCGTCCCCGCTGCTCTCTCCTCCACAAAGCGTGTCTTCTACAGGCCCTGCCACTATTACAAAATAAATCACTACCTATTGGGACACAGAGAAATTGATACAGATACAGAAATATGATTCCTAATTATTATAGCAGTTGGTATGATATGTTTTGGCACTTATAGGAACAATACAGATAATTGAACTATGAATAGAAGTAATAGTTGTAGCAGTACAGGGCGTCGAGCAGGACCACAGCAGCAGCAGCTGCCAAAAACAATCAAGGTGCCACCCGAAACACCAAATTTGAGAGGCGACGAAAAATATTCGATCACGCAAGTCACATTGAAGTGTCACGTGTGGACACACATACGGTCTGCGGACACAGCTGAGTTCCGATCTGGCGCATCTGATCACAAAAAGCCCATTGAAAAGACAAGTGTAACCGCGGCTTATGTCAGCCACGCTGCCAAGAAAAACACTTCACACACGCATGCACTCAGACACTGCACCGCAGCTTACCAAAGGTATCAGACTAAGTGTCAGGGATTAAAAATACAATAGCTTGAATCAACAAGGAGTCATTAAAATCTCACTGTGAAAGAGGCAGCCCGGTGCAGAAGTTTAACACTGTAACCACAGACACTCCCCAAGGTGAGCTCTATTGATCAGCATTTGTATGAGTTTTGCAAGAATACAGTGGCAGATGTATGTTTGGGCCTGTTCCAGAAAGCAGGTTTAAAAAAGTATATTTCAGGGTTAGTCAATGGAGTATGACATTCATCTTTCAGCAGCAGCAGCAGCAGCAGCAGGTGGTGGTGGTGGAGTAAATAGTCAATAAGTTAGCACTATAAAGTTTTATTTATCATAATCCACTCATCATTTACCAGCACTGGTAAAGTGGTGGAATCCTATATTATGCATTACATGTTTAAAACACACTTATTCACCTCTAACCTCTAACAAAATCCAGGTGGTCACAAATATACCAATCAAACAGATGAAACATATTTTACTGACAGACCTGATGACCTCATAGTCCCACCAAGTAATAATAATAATGACAGCTATAGTGCATAGTTGCTGTCGCCCCCATAAGGAATTCTAAGTAATGAAAACAACAGTTGTATCAACATGAAACAAGCCTTCCGTAATCACGGCCTCACCCCCTCCTCCACACAGTTGCTAGTAGCTAAGGAGGACACGGAGGATTAAAAAAAAATTATGGACTCGTCAGAAGAGGGAATTATCTTCGGGAAAGTCACCAGACGCCACAATCTTCTAAACACAGCCATACTGAGAAAAACAGAGAGAGTTGTGTGGAGCTGATAGTCTTAATTAGCTTTGTAGCAACTCATTTGGCAATGGCTTGAATGTAACGGACGTTCATTAATATCAAAAAGTTACGCACTAAAGCTTTAAAACTGGGTGTACATTTTTAGACATAAATTTTAAACATAAATCGTGGCTCAACAGCATGAATGACCACATTTCGACGTTTATTGCATTTAAACACAGCTTCTGAAATGCTGTTAAAAGACATGACAGCCTTCTGAAAAACAACTCACTTTTAAACTGCATTTAGTCCAGTTTTAAATCTGGACTAAATGCAAGTTCCTTCAGTGGGACCAATCACATCATTAGAAATATGAGATTATTATTCATTGATCAGTGTTTTATGTGTGTGAAGCTTCACACAGATAGTGTTTTAAATTTAAACAGATCACATGTGAAATATGTTTCAATGCAAGGGTAACAATGTGCACAGCATCACATTGTTATAAAAAGAAATGCTAATTGCTATCATTTATATTCTCTATAAAATGTGCAGCCAAAAAAAAGTTGTGTGAATGTTAAGTAGCAAATGAATATACAGTAGACTACCCAAATATGAAGGAATATTGAAAAGATTCATCACACAACTAACCAACTAAAACATCACTGCACTCTGCATGTTCTCAATATTCTGATTATAACGTACTTATAGAAGCAAAGAAAGGTCATCATAATTTTATGAGCAACTGAATACCCCATGTTGAAATGTATTCACTATTAAACACATAATATTGAAATTTAAATACCACCAAAATTGAAAGCACAGAAATAGAGTATTTGAGATAATATTTTAGAAAACGATTTATCTGAATTGAATGGTAATTTCAGAATTCCAAGATATTTTTTTTTAGGGTTTAACAAATCAAATTTGAGCAACTTGAATGTTTTGAGTCCATACAAATGAGTCAGTTCAAAGAAAATTATTTAAATTCTATAAATAAATAAAATAATTTACAACCCCAAATCAGAAAAGGTTGGGACAGTATGAAAAACACAAATAAAAAAAGAAAGTAATGATTTCTAAATGTACTTTGACTTGTATTTCATTGCAGACAATGTGAACACAAAATATTTCTTGTTTTGTCCGGTCAACTTAATTTCATTTGTAAATATACATCCTTTCCTGTCATTCAGACCTGCAACACATTCCAAAAAAAGTTGGGACAGAAGCAATTTAGGGCTAGTAATCAGGTAAATTGGTTAAATAATTATGTGATTTGAAACAGGTGATGTCAACATGTGATTGTAATTATGATTTGGTACAAAAGCAGCATCCAAGAAAGGTCTAGTCCTTTAGGAGCAAAGATGGGCCGAGGATTGCCAGTTTGCCAACAAATACGTGAGAAAATTATTGAAATGTTTAAAAACAATGTTCCTGAAAGAAAGATAGGAAGACATTTGCTTATTTCACCTGCAACAGTGCATAACATAATTAAAAGATTCAAGGAATGTAGAGGGATTTCAGTGCGTAAAGGACAAGGGAGCAAGCCTAAGCTGAACAACCGTGATCTCCGAGCCCTCAGGCGGCACTGCATCAAGAATCGTCATTCATCTATAAGCGATATCACAACATGGGCTCAGGACTACTTTGGCAAACTTTTGGCAAGTACCACAATATGTAGTTACAGCCACAAATGCCAGTCAAAACTGTACTGTGCCAAAAGGAAGCCCAATGTTAACAGTGTCCAGAAGCGCCGTCGACTTCTCTGGGCTCGGAGGCATCTGGGACGGACCATCACACAGTGGAAACGTGTACTGTGGTCAGATGAATCAGTATTTCAGGTATTTTTTGGGAGAAATGGACGCTGTGTGCTCCGGACCAAAGAAGAAAAGGATCATCCAGACTGTTACCATCAACAAGTCCAAAAGCCAGGGTCTGTCATGGTATGGGCTTGAGTCAGTGCCCTTGGCAAAGGTAACTTGCACTTCTGTGATGGCACCATTAATGCTGAAAAGTACATAGAGATTTTGGAGCACAATATGCTGCCTTCAAGAAGACATCTTTTCCAGGGACGTCCATGCATATTTCAACAAGATAATGCAAAACCACATTCTGCACACATTACAAAATCCTGGCTGCGGAGGAAGAGGATACGGGTACTTGACTGGCCTGCCTGCAGTCCCGACCTGTCTCCAATAGAGAATGTGTGGTGCATTTTGAAGCGTAAAATGTGCCAACGAAGGCCCCATACTGTTGCCCACCTTAAGACTTGTTTGCAGCAAGAATGGGACAAAATTACACCTGAAACACTTCATCACTTGGTGTCTTCAGTCCCTAAACGTCTTTTAAGTGTTGTGAAAAGGAATGGCAACATTACAAAGTGGTAAATGCTTTACTGTTCCAACTTTTTTTGAAATGTGTTGCAAGAACCAAAATAGGAATTCTGTTTTTTTGAAACAAAAACAATAAAAATCATGAGGAACACATTAAATTATGTGCTGTTGTATTGTCTGCAATGACATACAAGTCAAAGTACATTTAGAAATCACTACTTTCTTTTTTTATATGTGTTTTCCATACTGTCCCAACTTTTTCTGATTTGGGGTTGTAATTGATGAATTGTTGCCCAAAGAAATACATTTAATTGCTATCTACCAATTTTCTATCTGAGCTCAATATTTTTGTTGTTGATATGTGCACCGCCATCATCAAACTGAGCTAAAGGAAGCAGAATTTAAGCCAATGATTAATTGTAAGGCACAACTTGACAGAAATGTGTTTTGTGACATGGTTTCATTGTTCATTGATCAAATGCTTAACAATTAATAAGACTGTTGTTAAAGTTAGCAGGAAAATATAACTGACTATAAATATTCACTACTTTTTACTTGGTTTTCAAACATATCTCTTTGTAAATGAGCTTTGGTTGCTAATGCTAACAGACCAGGTAACCTACTGTTACTGTACTCTCTAATCAACAACTAACTTCATAAAATGCACCTTCTTTGAGTATTGTCTGTTGGTGTGTGTGTGTGTGTGTGTGTGTGTGTGTGTGTTGGGGAGGTGAGCTGCTGGTGTCTGTGACTGTGTGTGGCTTGGCTGAGTGTGTTTTGGCTTGTATGCGGCCTCAGGCGGGGGCATGTGTTTTGGGGTCACTCTCAGGGTCTCGGATGGAATTACCACCCCTCTACAACACACCACACACACACACAGACACACACACACAGACAAACACACACCGACACACACACACACACACACACACACACACACACACACACACACACACACACACACACACACACACACACACACACACACACACACACACACACACACACACACAGACAAACTATACAAACTGGATTTTTACTGGTTCTAGTTCAATGTGATTCCACTCCATTGCTTCTGGTATGAGTTTAATCTATCACTGACAGTGCACTTCCATCACCAGCCCAACACTGTGTGTGTGTGTGTGTGTGTGTGTGTGTGTGTGTGTGTGTGTGTGTGTGTGTGTGTGTGTGTGTGTGTGTGTGTGTGTGTGCGTGCGTGTGTGTGTGTGTGTGTGTGTGTGTGTGTGTGTGTGTGTGTGTGTGTGTAAATCTTGCCACCCAGGAGGGAGACTGTAGTCTAAAGAATCTGCCTCAGGCTAACTGTGCATGCATTTATGTGTGTGTGTGTGTGTGTGTGTGTGTGTGTGTGTGTGTTTGTGTGTGGTTAGGGTCCCAGTCACAGCACCCTATCTCTCTTTGTTAACCCCCCTCATCCCCTCATCCCCCACTATCCAGATGTGGAATTGCACTGGTAAAGGTGTGTGTGTGGTGGGTCATTGTTGTGATGTTTCTACGGTGTCTGTGTTAAGATGAGCGATTTTATCTGTGCAGTTGTGTATGACTGGCGGAGTGTGTGTGAGTGTGTGTGTGTGTGTTTTGGGGCTGCGGGGCAGCTTTAGGATGACTGATGTGTTGTGAGCGGTGCTGACGGACACCTGAGACAGCAGGCGGATCAGATGGACATCACTCCATCAGTAAAGTGTCAGTAAGTCTCACACACACATGCACACAT
This sequence comes from Gymnocephalus cernua, assembly GCA_023631565.1. Taxonomy (NCBI): domain Eukaryota; kingdom Metazoa; phylum Chordata; class Actinopteri; order Perciformes; family Percidae; genus Gymnocephalus; species Gymnocephalus cernua. Next base: position 37,670,923 of record CM042428.1, on the reverse strand, counting down.
AGACACCTATCAGGGAGAGGAACAGGAAGCAATAATATGAGACGAGACAGCGAGCGAGAGAGGAGAGAGAGAGAGAGCGAGGGTTGGATGTGCGTGTCAAGTCGGAATGTGTCTGTTAGCCAGGTGAAAAATGAGGAAACTGTTTTGTAGACAGAACGAGTGTAATTAGTACCACACACACACACACACACACACACACACACACACACACACACACACACACACACACACACACACACACACACACACACACACACACACACACACACATCTTCTGAGAGGGCTGTGTATATGTTTGGTGTGTTCATGAGTTTGAGTGCTAATCAATGAAGCTTCCAGTTTTTTCATGCAGTAATTTGCAGTAGGGGAAAGCATCTTGTTATGTAAGTAATGCACTTGAGTAGAAGTTTGAGGTATTTGGTGTCAGGTTAAAGGGAATAAATCCACTGATGCTGAAAACATATGGTTAAGGGGGGGTTGGTTTGTGTTGCACTGTGGTATTGCGACAACAATCCCCAGGCATAAAAATGTCAGACAGACTGAATCAGAGCGGGAGAAAGAGGAGGATGGAGGGTTACAAATTCTCTACAAATTGGCTCCCGTTCAGGACACAGAAGCCCGCTGATGACAGACATCCAGCCTCAAGGGCCAACAGGTAGAGAGGCCGACATTTAATGCCTCTTTCTCCACACCTTCCTCTTTTTCTCGGTTTTCCGAGTTTCACTTTTGTTTGCTTGCTGCTGCTCCGTCATACTCATAAACACATTCCTGTTTACTGCAGCTCTTTTTTCCCGGCCTGGTCACGGTGATACCGCAGTGACACAGGCCCATTCACAGGCAGACATCCGACACTGAGCCGCTGCACTCACACACGGATTAACACTGGCATTCCTCCATCCATCCCTCCATCCCTCACATATGATTCCTCCTTCTTTTTTCACCTCTTTTCTACCTTTTTTTTTATTCTTGCCAAGTTTTCGTCTTTTGTCCTTTCTTTTGCTGTTTCGCTGTTTCTTCTCCTTCTACTTCTTCTTCTTCTTCTTCTTCTTCTTCTCCTTATTCTCTTCCTCAATTTCTTGTTGTGTCCTTTCCTTCCTTTCCTTTCCTTCCCATTCTCATTCCCAATTCATCTCCTTCCTTCCCTCCGTATCCCTATGCCCTTTCCCTATCCTTCCTTCCTTTCTTCCTTTGCCCTTCACCCTGCCTTTATCAGTTTCACTGCCTCTTCCTTTTCTTATTACCTGGTTTTCTTATTCATTTTCCCTTAATCTTCTCTCCTATATTTCCATTCCTTGTCTCCTTTCCCATGGTCGGATTAACCAGCTAGGGGGCTCCGGGGAAAAAAATATGATCTTAATTGATCATTGTTAATTTTTTGAGAACAAAATCCCAAAGTTTACTTATCACAACATAATAAATGATAATAATTCCTAGCTTCCCTATTTTTATATGATAATAAACTTAATATCAACTGCTGGCCAGAGAGGGAACATGCAATTGGGCGAAATGTAATAGGGCAGTGACAACATTAAAATTGCCATTATGAAAGAACATGTTTTTTTTAAAAGTGCATTTTGAAATAGAAATGTCTACAATAAAATCAAATGATATCCAAAACACAAACTGTTGGTTCATTCATATTGTAGGGATGCATTCATGAGATGATATATTTCGTAAAGTCCTTTTTATTTATTGAACACTTTGGGGTTCCATACCATCCCTCTTTGCTTCCTTAATAACTTTATTCCTTGTCTCAACCATCCTTGTTTCCTTTCTCCCTACTCACATCCTCCATGCTCTACATATTTACTTTCTACTGTAATGTTTGCATTGTGGTATTGCTACCTAAACCTTAAATTATAATCCATGAAATGTTTTGGTGATTTGTTCTCCTGTACCCTCATAATTTTATAATTGTAAAATGCCCTTCCCTTCCTTGATCAGTGGCTTCCTTCCTTAACTATCTCTCCTTTTCTCCAATCACTTCCTTTTTAAATACTCTCCTTACTTACTCCCTTCTTTGCTAAATATTTTTTATTTTCTATACCTCCCTCCTTCCTTTCCTACTACCTTGTTACTTTCTTCCATCCTTATTCCCTCCATTGCTACTCACTCGCTCCCACCATTCTCCTTGTGCACCCTACATGTTATGATGGAAATGAGTCGGTTTACGAGGAGAGTTAAGTTTCATAACCCACCATATCCCTGACCCGCTGGACATTTTGTACACACACAGACACACAGACACACACACACACACACACACACACACACGCACACACACACACACACACACACACACACACACACACACACACACACACACACACACACACACACACACACACACACACACACACACACACGCACATACACTATAGGGTCCAATAACAGAGGGAAGTGTGCTTGGATGCAGCTCAACAGCAAACCCACCTTAAGCCTTCCCTTGTGTGTCCTATAACAAGTTATATCTCTAGCCGTTTGGAAAATCATTACACCAATTCAAACATCCGCTTTTCCCATCTGCACACAAATGTCTTGGCTCAAATTGCTGAGCAAAATGAGTGTGTGAACAAAAATATAATAACACATACAGAATTCTTCCCTTCACTCAACTTTTGTTTTTGTACACTTCTGAAAATGTTGAATAATGTTGGAATGCGCACAGAATGTTACTAATTACTAATATGGCATTGGCAGTCTGTCGCTCGGTCTACCACTTTGATCCAGATATTTTTGCAACTATTGGATGGATAGTCAGGAAAATTAGTACAGATATTAATGATGTCCAGAGGAGGAATCACACTGACCTTGGTGATCTTCAGACCTTTCAGCTGGAGCCACTTTGAGGTTAACTTGTGTGGTTTTGAATAAAATACCTCAACAACTATTGGATAGATTGTCCAAAGGTTTTGATCCACATTCATGTTTCACTCAAGATGAAATGTAATTCTTGTAATAGTCTTTCTCCGATGTTTTATTCAGTGCCAAAATCAGGTCAGAACTTCTATCCATCTAATAATTTGCTTCATGACCACGTATCTGAAAAAGACCCACGGTGTAATAAGGACACGTACAACAAGTATAATATAAAAGATAAGAAATATATACAAATAAAGATAAAAAGATAAGTAATATCTACAAATAAGATAAAGAAAGATAATTAATATACACAATACAGTAACACATTCTAAATGTAAGTGCAAATGTAAAGCAAAAACAGTACAGAAAACTAAAGATGAAGATATTTGAAATGTCCAATATAAAGGAAGAGATATAGAATATCACATGACTTATGCTTCAAGTTAGATGAAGTTATGCGTCTGATTTCATGATGAGTGAAGCCACAGTACAGGACAAAGTGGTGTTACGGAAATTTAACAAATCAGAAAGCTGCCAGGAACTGGAAATGGGTAAGTGGGAGCACACCTGACAGATGCAGCTACTGGGAATAAAGGGATACGACTGAGGATTGTTTCTCTCACTCTCATCAACTCGCTGTGTGTCTGTCAGCACCTGAGCCTTCTGCTGTGATCTTATCTCTCAATTACTGCACCCAGCACATTCCTGTAAACCACACATATGGATGCATGAACACACACACGCACTTGTGCGTTAAATGCAAAACATCTCAATATGAAGCCCTGCGAGTGGGGTCTCATAACTGCTATCACTCTTAGACACTGTCACAGTGGACAAACGCATCCGGGTCTACCCCAACCAGGAGCCCTGGATGACCCGGGAGGTCCAGCGGCTGTTAAAGGAGAGGAACACCGCCTTCAGGTCCAGAGACAGGGTTCTCTACAACACGGCCCGAGCTAACCTGAAGAGGGGCATCAGAGAGGCCAAAATCAGATTACAGGAGGAGGATTGAGGACCATCTGGGCAGTAACTACAGCAGGCGGGTGCTGCAGAGAGTCCAGCATCTCACCAACTACAGGGCCAACATCGGAGCTGCCAAAGGCGACATCTCGTTGGCAGAGGAGTTGAACCTCTTCTATGTCCAGTTCGAGGTGACATCACACCTAATGGCCCACAGCAGCTTAAGTTTCACAGTAGAGGAGCACGAGATGAGGCGCACACTGCGGACCATCAACCCGAGGAAGGCTGCAGGGCCCGATGGTGTCCCTGGACGCATGCTGAAGGACTGCGCACACCAGCTGGCTGGAGTCTTCACCAGGATCTTCAACCAGTTCCTGGCCCAGTCCACTGTCCCACCCTGTGTGAAGTCCTCCACCATAGTCCCTCTGCCCACTCAATGACACGCTCATACCAGTGGTGATGAAGTGCTTTGAAAAACTGGTACGGAGTCACATCACAGCACTCCTGCCCCAAGGCCTTGACCCCCACCAGTTTGCCTACAGAGCATACCGATCCACTGAGGCTGGCATAGCCACAGCCCTCCATACTGCACTGTCCCATCTGGAGCAGCAGGGGAGCTATGTACGGATGCTCTTTGTGGATTACAACTCTGCTTTTAACACCATCCTCCCACACAAACTGGTGGCCAAAATTGGGGGACCTGGGGCTTCCACACTCCACCTGCACATGGATCAACAGCTTCGTCTCTGGGTGGAGACAAAGGGTCCGAGTGGGCCATCACACATCTACGGCCTTAAGCCTCAGCACCGGCTCCCCCCAGGGCTGTGTGCTGAGCCCCCTGCTCTATTCCCTTTACACACATGACTGACTGAGTTTGCCAATGACACCACGGTGGTGGGGCTCATCTCTGGGGGGATGAGTCTGCCTATAGGGACGAGGTGGAGCGGCTGATAGTGTAGTGCAGCGATAACAATTTGCTCCTGAATACCTC
>CM042428.1:37531110-37661110 GCA_023631565.1 Gymnocephalus cernua | reverse complement strand
CCCAAGCATCAATTGTTCTTGAGATGTTTGTTTCTGTAGTGTTTCATATTTCATAAGTTACAGAGAACTGGGAAGCTTTGAAAGGCTGTAATCAACTTCTCATCTTGTCCCGCCGTTTTGAAGCTGCCAGGCCAGAGCTATGTTCAGTAAACAAATCTGTAGGATCACATCTGTAGGAAATCAGGGAAGTGTAGAAATCTAATTGGCTGTTGGCGGCTGGTGATTAGGAAAACTTTCCTCATCTGACAGGCCTGTTGATTGACCACACTGACATTTAGCTCTGTTGTGAATGGACCTCTGGTGGCTTCTTGATGATGCTGCTTGGAGCAAGAACAAGGGGTTAATCTACGTGGGAACCGTCTGGTAGGACCCCCCCCCCTTTAAGTTAAAACCTTAGGCAGTCTTGCATGCTGAGTAAGTGGTATAAACTCTAAACCCATGAAATCCTTTTTAAAGTTGAATTTACTGAACAGTAAATTGAAACATTACTTTTACTTGAGCACAACAAATAAATATGTACATTCTTAATTTTGAGGTAGGTGTACTTACTGTATGAGTTCTTCCATTGTACTTTGTTTGGAACATTTTAGGGAGCATATGATACTTTTTTCTACATTTATTTGACAGCTGTATATATAATGTTGCTTTGCTTTGCAAACTAAACACTCATACACTTACAATGCATGCATGGTTGTATGCAATTTTAAGTTTAAACTACACAGCAGCATGTTGTAGTTAGAATTTGCTTAACCTCAACCAGCCACAAGATCTAGAGTAGCTCTCACTATAATGGATAATTACAATCCATTACAGTAATATAACATACTGTATATATGTCATTATAGAACACTCAAATAGGGCATAGCATGCATTAAGATTGTCTTGTACTTTAAATATTAAGTACATTTTTCTTATAACACTTGTGTTCTTTAACTTAAGTAACTATTTTTACATTGTGATTTTAATATGTTTTCTTAAGGATCACATTGTGTCTTACACCACTGCTCTTTATACAACCGTTCAAAAGATTATGTGACGTGTGTGTGATTTTAGAAACCATGTATCCAATATTATATATGTTGGTAGCCAACACTTGCTGTGCCTTAAAGGCCCTGAACACCCACACAGGTGTTTTGAGTTAACCTGGCTGATTAGACCTCTTCCCAGGACTGTGTAGGTGCGTATACAAATGACAGCTTTACCACTCTTATCGGTAGAAAATATTTGTGACCTAATAAGTTCCCATCTGAGCTCTGGCCCACTTCAACTTAAGCAGAGGTCCAATCAGCCAGATTAACTGAAATCAACTGTGTGTGTGTGTGTGTGTGTGTGTGTGTGTGTGTGTGTGTGTGTGTGTGTGTGTGTGTGTGTGTGTGTGTGTGTGTGTGTGTGTGTGTTCAGAGGCTTTACGTGCTGCATCTCAAACCTTAATCTTCAATATGATACAGAGATGTTTGACATATTTTGTGACTATTCAGCATCCATGAATGTGAATCTTGTCATTCTTAAATAGTAAACTCACAAAAACTACCAAAATGCAGTACTTGTAGTTACTTACTCCTGGACACTGAAACTGTTAAATACAGTCATTGTTATGAAAGAAAACGAATACCCACCACATGTCATTCTGTACTGACTGGATATTATTTTATCATTATAACAATAGTTAGCTGCCAACATATACAGAGCTCAGGTGAATGTGGTTTGTGAGTGTGTGTCACCAGTATGTGACAAGCACTGCCAGTGCATATCTTCACCCAGACTAAAAGACTGGCTGGTACTGGGTTGATATGGACTGTGTGTGTGTGTGTGTGTGTGTGTGTGTGTGTGTGTGTGTGTGTGTGTGTGTGTGTGTGTGTGTGTGTGTGTGTGTGTGTGTGTGTGTGTGTGTGTGTGTGTGTGTGTGTGTGTGTGTGTGTGTGTGTGTGTGAGGAAAAGAAACAGTGATAAAGACAGAAGGAGAAAGACTAAGTAAGACAAAGAGAGAAAATAAGCACAAGCTTGTAATCCATCATCTATGGATGTTCAACTTCCATTACAGAATAAACAGGCTGCTTCTGCAGAGAACCCACTCACAGGTGGCCGTGTCCCCGCACTGATCCAAACGATTAACTTGTGTGTCTGTGTGTATCTGAAAGTGTGTATAAGTGCTGGTAAGTAGGCTTCAGTCTCTGTGTGAAAGTGTGTGCATCTGAGTGTGTAAGTGCTTCCTAAATTCCAACAAATCCGGGAGGTAATTTACTCTAATAACAGACCTGACGATACTCCAAAACCATGATTAAAAATGTCTATTCTGAGAAAGTGTGTGTGTATGTGTGTGTGTGTGTGTGTGTGTGTGTGTGTGTGTGTGTGTGTGTGTGTGTGTGTGTGTGTGTGTGTGTGTGTGTGTGGTTTTGCAACACAGGTAGCCCTAACACTTTTTTCCCTGGTCTAAAAATGATCAGATGGTCGGAAGGTCATTGTTGCAACTCCAACCAAGTAATCCCCCCCTACTCATCTGCAATCACTGAGCTGTATCATGGTGTTGATGTTGGACTGGAGTCTATGAGTGTGTGTTCTAGTCCAGTGTGTGTATTTCTGGCTATTTTTAAACAGCCATGGCAATAGGCCCATATGCTTTATCTCCACTAAATGGCTAAACAACTATGTTTACTCTTTTATTCTGTAGAAAATGAATAATGAAAGATTGTGCTCTGCTGCAAACATACACATAATCATCTTTCATCATTCACTGTGTAAAGTGTAATGACTTTACAATGATGTTCCATTACTTGATTTGTTGTAATTTCCATAATTTATTCTAGTTTCCACTGCAGTTCAGCCTGTTGTAAAGGCAACAGCTAAAAACCATCACTTTAAAGTGATAATGCAAAGGCTGAAAGAAGGCAACTAGTGATTCTAACTGACATATTGACAGATGGAGCAGTGAAAATAGTATAGTCTCTACTTTTAATCTTAAAAGTTCAATATGTTAATCAGTTTATTGATTATATCCACTGAAATTTAATGACAGTTTTTAGAAAATGAACATCTTAAGGGGTTTTTATGGTCATGCATAGAATCGACGGCGCAGGGTCCGGCGCGTCTATGCTGGACCCTGCGGCGTAGCTTGACGTGCACCCTTCGAAAAATGTAACTACACGTCGCAGCGATGCACGTCGCTCGGCCGTCGCTCGGCCGTCGCTTGGTAGCGTTGCATTTCCCCCGACTCATTTCCTGGTTCTCCTTCACCATAAATAACATGAAATCAAGGAGAGGGGTAACTTTTCCTGCTGCAGGTTTCCCACCGTGGTCAGAAAGAACAGAGGAGACACTTTGTTTCTCTCACTGACTCTAGAGTCACTACTCCGAAGCTAATCGCCGTCACTCTCTCACTTCCTCCTCGCTCTAAAACACACTCCCCCCACACACACATGCGGGCTGAGATGATACCACTTTTCTTGTCTCTGCAAAGCTTGCCAAAGATACAACGTGGCTGGATTTCAAAGCAATACATTTTTAAAGCTGATAGTCAGGTGGTTCTCATTCTCTGTGGGTTCATATCTTAAAGTCACGCTGTTCACATTATACGTAGTCATTTAATTCATTGTTTATATGAAAAATATTCATTAGTATAGCATTAGTTATTGCCAGGTTACAAATTACATTACAAAACAACGGCAACATCGAGATTGGCAGCCTTTACTGGCTTCTACAAACATGAGTCCCTGTTGGCAACACTTGTGTTTAACCCTTTAAGTTTCATATCTTAAGTTTGTATTTTTATACATTTTATTTATCAGAACTTTAATATATTTTGATGTTCCTCTGTTCTATTGTGACAAAACAAACATTATCATTATGCATTATTATCATGCATTATCATATTATTTTAGTGAGGACTCACAAATAACTAATGTTAGGGAAATCTGTTTATGTTTTGTTATGCGTTTCTGGATTTCTTTTTATTTCAGCCGACATATCGGAATATCGGATTTTTAAATCACCAAATATTTGTATCAATATCGGCCTTAAAAATCCTTTATCGGTCGGGCTCTAAACATGAGGTATCACTATGTTGGATTCATCAGAAAGGTTGCTGTTTTTCTGAGAAAACTGAGCTAAATGTGTGTGTATGTGTGTGTGTGTGTGTGTGTGTGTGTGCGTGTGTGTGTGTGTGTGTTCTCATTTGTGCTAACACCAAGGTGCCACAGGTTATCTAACAATGACATTCTCACATTTGAGAATTGTACAAGTTAAATGTAAAAAGCAAACTCTGAGCGGCATCAGATAACGAGACATTTTCAACAAAGAACAAAGTGTTTCTGTGAAACATAAAGCCGTTCAGCCCAGGACATAAATCATTAGAGTTAATGTCTGAGTGGCTGTTAAACCAACGGCTTCAGAGCGGCAAAAAGGCCTCAGTCATAAAACAAACAAGTGTCAGAGCCTGAAGAGCCCTATCACACACACATGTGCATTGTATATGGGTGCGTGCATGAAGCCATGCACACAAACATACAAAGTCAAACCACAGACACGCACAAACACCTAATCAAACACACAGCTACACATCCCAATATCATACACAGCCATCATTATGAACACAGACCATGCAAACACACATTAGCGTGAGCAACCACGCTCACTCACATACACATATCACAAATCATGCACAGATATATGCACACAAACCCCACCTTAGCAAAAGCACAGACAGTGAAAGGATCCAGCTGTGCAGTGAAGGACAGAACAGGGGAGGAGACACGACACAGCTGGAGCTCAGCACTTAGCTTAAGGTCTGACCGAGGTAATGGGTTACCACAATGCAAGGCTACAGTGCTCCCAGCAGAGAGGGGAGAGAGAAAGGGTGCATGTGTCTGCGTCATTGTTTTTGTATTAATCAAGTCGTTGGGGCATAAATATGAAGCTTAGCGTAAATTCTTTCAAGAAGACTTCCTAATTTATTCCTTGTCTCTCTCTTCTTAAACAGCTGTAGAGGTGCTCACTTTCTCTTAACCAATCAGAAGCGGCCACAAATTTCACGAGCCAATCACGGCATGTCTTCTTTCTCTGCTGCGCAGTTGTCATTTCAGGCAAAGAGTGCAACCCTCCTCTTTCCCCTCCACCTCCGGTCTCCATCGCACACGGCTCCCTAGGCTTCCCTCTGGCTGACCGCTCCCGTTGGCTCCTCGGTACGGTGTTCGGGGCTCCCTCACACCACCGCCAGTGTCTGGACTCCAACGGGGGGATATCTTCAGCTTTCTACCCCCTTTAAATAATTAAATATTTTATAACAATGGAGTCTAATCTCCAAATACCTGTACATGTCATATCACATATGTACAATAAATTTTGCATATCTGCAACAAAGTCTCTCCTGATTGAAATACTTTTACAGTCACATTGTGAGGACTCGCCTCCCACTTTTGAAAAAACAAAACAAAACAAACCCACTTTAAGGTATGTCATTCAATTTTAGGTTTAATCTTCTCGATTGGATAAATAGAAAAGGGGTTCTTACTTCACTTAAATGCAATATGAAACATAACTAGTAGTGAAACGAAGGCGCCCGGTATACTTGCCGCAGCCGACCTGTCGTGCGCCAATGGTGGTCGTGACACTAGTTGCAGTCTTCTCCTGAACAGAGGTGGCGCTAATGAGGAAAGGCTACCGACTTTGCTATTCCTATGGACTAGAAGAAGAAGAAAAAGGTAAACAATGGCAGAACTGGCAGCAGCATTAACGTGAATGTTCCAATTTGATTGGATGACCTACTTGGTCGGATCAAGCCTTTCATTCACTGTAAAAGAACTCATCTTAACCCAGTAAGTTTACAAGAGAGACTTGCAGTCACTCTGAGAGTCCTGGCATCCGGTTACCCTTGAACTCGTTCATGCTTCCTGTTTCTGCTTTGTTGTGCGCCGCTGAAAAAAATAGAGTGGTGCGCCAACGAGATCTACGTCATTTTGACGTCACATTGGCGTGCGGCAGGTCGGCTGCGGCGACAGTAAAAAGGCCTTAACTGGTCTTGATGAAGGTCTTTATCTGACCAAACAGGAACTTTACTGCATTCATTTGGAAGCACAGTGTGCTGCATATAACACCAATTCAATCAAAGTGTCATTAACTGGAACAGCTACATGAATTCAGAATCAATCATTCATGTTATTATTTACACCTGTGCTTTTCCCATTGTGACCTGAATGTAAGTCAGTGCAGTGTCATGCTAAGATTAACAAGTTTTTTTCGTGTTTTTTTTGTAGCTTAGTACAAGTACAAAAAAGTAATATTTATCCTATTGAGCTGTACTAAGTGAATGCCCAGTATATGTCAGATTTGTTTTTTGTTGTTGGATTGCATTTGGATTTTTCCACATAGACAGTAAATATATCACAACTGTATATTTATTATTAAAACCTCACTATATGCCACCCACATGATGCCCCACCACTCTCTGTGCCACCCCTGAAGAGTGATCCAAATACAAATACAGAGCAGGGATAGCATATTAGGGCTATGCCCTACTGAGCTTTCTCTGAGCAGCCAACCCTGACAGACAGGAAAACACCCCCTGAGATCAGTTACAGAGCTAATATGTACCACACACACACACACACATACACACACACACACACACACACACACACACACACACACACACACACACACACACACACACACACACACACACACACACACACACACACACACACACACACACACATTACAGCTGTCGGTGATTCCAATCATCCCAACAAATCCCCAGCTGTAATGCTGGCAGTGTCCAGGGACTTTTGCTAACTGGTAGCAACCTTGGCCTGCAGCGACGCAGCCATCAGCCCAGCGTCGGGCTCGTCTTTGACCCAGTTAGTGACCAGGCTGTGATGGGAGCCGGCTGGGTCAAGCCTAGGTCTTTACTCCTTCAACCTCCAAACACAGGAGATTAAACCTGACTAGAACTTGCATTCATATTACAGAAAAGCTAGCAACGCCTCTGTTTGGGCCAACACTAAGAAACACACACAGGCTTTAGTTACATAAAGAATATATTTAACCACCTGCATTAGTGTCAACTTGTGATCATTCGTAATTTCATTAGTTTTAGTTTACATCATATGCCAGTTACAATTATCTTTGGTAGATGTATCAATTATGATATTTTGAATATCTGTTATTTATAACGTTTGTTCAAAGAACTTTCTCAAACTCAGATTAAAGGCAATGCGATATATATCTGGGAACAATAATTATTTTGGCTCCAAAAAAATACTCTTGGCAACATTCTTGTTTTAGCAGCCCTAGCTTGGTGGGTGAGACAGCTTTAAAAGTAACATTATTACATAAATCGGCTCAGAAATTAACAGAACTGCAGCACAGTGACTGGGACTATTGCTATTGCCTCACAGCAAGATGGGCCTGGGTTAGGAACACCTGCCTGTAGGTGTGAAAGTGTGTGTCTGTGTGTGTTAGGCCTATCCCCAAAAATATTTATGACTGTAAGACTTAAGACTACACAAATACAATAACTTTCAACGGAGTACGGTATGTACCGGGGCCTGCACTGCTTGCCTTTTAGGAGCTGCAGCATCGCATTCTGAGTCCAACACTGACAAAGTTTCTTGCCTTCTCCTGCTTCCTTAGCTATTTTATATGCTTCATATGTTACCAAACTTGCTGCCAGCAATCAAAATGGAATAATTTTACCCGTAACTAGTATTTCAAACACTCCGGTGGAGTGTACGTGACAAAGTTTAGCTTACTTTACGTAGCTCGGGTGGTGACTGACAGACACGTTTTCCCCTTAGCTTGCTGCTAAGACTGTGCAGTAAACCTGTATACTCGACTCGGCCTGACTCGATGATCGAGATTTGTAGTGCATCATTTAAACATCCTGTTGGCGTATACTGCACTCTTGTGTTCCAAAAAGTGCATGGTACAACTCTGAAACCTGAAAAACTTGAAAGTTCAATTCTTATGCATAAAGTTTCAACAAAAACAATTACTTATTCACACAAATACTGCACTAAAAGCTTCTTTATGGTGCATGTGAATTGAAGGAAGGCTAGAACAATGGACATCAGACATTGTGTGTGTGCACCATAAAAGTCATTCATCATTCATATCATTATTCAGGTTTGCAGCACTGACTTATAAACAGAGACCCATCATTTGATTTGTACCTGCCATGGTGAGGCATATGATCTACATGTACAGTATAGATATGCAAACTACCCCAACAAAAGTGACAGATTTGGTTTTGTGTTGCCATAACAGCTGCTATTAAGGCCTCGTTGGGACACTGGTTTACTGTTTTACAATCTAGGGTTGTGTGCAGACAAGGTTGACAGGATAGATGATTACATGTTCATTTCTAGTAAGCAGATATTTGTTATCATGGGCCCTATTTCAGAAAGCAGGTTTATCCATCCATCCTTCCATCGTCTTCCGCTTATTCGTTGTTGGGTCACGGGGGGAGCAGCTCCAGCATGGGACCCCAAACTTCCCTTTCCCAGAAAGCAGGTTTAGAGTTTGTTAAACCTGAGATGAGGGAAACTCTGGGTTTTCTGTTTCAAAAAGAGAGGTAACTTAACCTCAGTCAGTTACTATGGTAACTGAGCCTGTGAACCTAACCTGGTCGGGAGCAGATTTTCTTCAAGAAACCTCGAGTTTCTCTCAGTCTCCTCCCTCTGACACAGTGATCTTTCATTTCCTCATTCATTCATTCAGTCTGTATCAGGCGCATTTTAGCGCAGTTTGTTATCTGCATGAATAAAAAAAACTGGACTGTCAGAAGCAAAAACAAAAATAAGATCACCATCATGGAAGTTTACACCTCCTTCTGGGGTTTACTGACCACTTTCTTTGCCAGAGATGCAGCAGTATGGGGAGAGTTTTGTGATCTGTCAAGTCTTGTCCATGGGGGGCGAACTTCTAATGTTGCACATGTGGAGCCGTTGAGAAAAATGTACTCCTACAAATTGAACAGTTTCACTTCAAACTCCACCAACTAACACTTTTCTAGTAAATAATATTTTATCTCAAAATGGAAAACGAAATTATTTAATTGTTAATGATTATCAATTGCGTGAAAGGTTATAAGTGCAGTTTTTGATGTTACATTAACTATACACATAAACAATAAAACAGGACATTTTAGCCGTCAGACATTTTTTCTTCTTCATTTTTATTGCCAAAATAACACGACAAAAAGAAAAGAGTATTATACTGTACATAGAAATTTTGTAAGACGGACATAAAAGTCAGACGAACAATAACAGTAATGATAACAAAAAACAGCTATACTGATATATATGATGATATAGTAGGAGTAGGTTTAAGTGATTAGATTTAGATTAGATTTAATTTGTATGTGTGTGTGTGTGCGTGTGTGTGTGTGTTTGTGTGTGTGTGTGTGTGTGTGTGTGTGTGTGTGTGTGTGTGTGTGTGTGTGTGTGTGTGTGTGTGTGTGTGTGTGTGTGTGTGTGTGTTTCTGTGTGGATACTTGCACAAGGCAGTGATAATATGTATCCGTGTTTATTGATCCTGGACAGGTTGGTGTGTGGAGTAAGGAGTCGGCTATGGGATGTGTGGCAGAGAGAAAGACAGGGTTTGAAATATAAAATAACTAAATGTCCAAATCTGATGAAGGTTTGTAGAGAGTCAGGAATGGGTTGGGTAAATGTCCAGAAACAAACATGAAATATTCATTCATTCATTGATTGCAATGTGACTGGTATCTAGTGAACTAAAACATTCTGTTAAATAGATTTACAAGCAAGAGAAAAAAGAAAGGTAACGAAAGAAGAGAGGGAAGAAGGAACAACTTTCAATTTACTTGAATTATCAACATTTAGCCTCCACAGACCAACTGTTGTGACGACAACTATTGGTTTAGCTTTTCACTAAAGCCGCTGTTCATAATAGTTTACTAGACCACTTCTTCATACCATGTTGTAGACGTTGCTATAGGTTTAGTTTAGTTTTTCTATCAATAATAACCTTGGCAGCTGTTTGAAGGCAGGTGCAGGGTGGAGGCTGCACATGTGCAGCGGTTAGCAGCTGAATTAGAAGCAGCTGGGACCACTAACAGCCTGCCCTCCCTTCTTTGTCTCCTGCACACTCCATCTCATGTTCAGGAGTTTGTCAGTGCACCCCAGCCCTTTACCTGATGTCATTACAGTTAATGAGGCTGAACCGTGTGTGTGTGTGTGTGTGTGTGTGTGTGTGTGTGTGTGTGTGTGTGTGTGTGTGTGTGTGTGTGTGTGTGTGTGTGTGTGTGTGTGTGTGTGTGTGTGTGTGTGTGTGTGTGTTGATTTTAACCCAGAGGAAGCCCCAGTGTTGTGGAACACACACTGACATGCATGCATACTGTACAGCAAGCATGAGTAGCAAAGAGGCCACCTGGTACACAAGGTAAGGAATATTTTTTTACAGTAAGGACAGACTCAACCATGGACTATGAAAACATAATGACATAACTAGTATTTACTTATTATAATACCTGTAATAAGACAGGTACCATAGATGAAAAAGCCATAGCGTGGGAACTTAAAAACCAGCTAATATCCAATATATATATATATATATATATATATATATATATATATATATATATGCATATATATGCATATATATATATATATTGGATATTAGCTGGTTTTAAGTTCCCACCATTTATATATATATATATATATATATATATATCTGTGTATATTACTTTAGAGCTAAGTTCACATTGCAACTGCACAACACATGTTACGACTGCAATACTGGTCTAGCTGATGTGTGGTGAGTGTCTGGCATCGTAAGAATTGAAGGTACATGCTACATGGGTGCTACCCATTGGTGGTGTTAGAGAGCAGTCACCCCCCCTCCCAAAGCGCTTTGAGTGTCTATGATAAAGCGCTATATAAATGTAATAAAATAAATACAAATACTGATTTGTTGGCAGTTAGGTAGCACCTGATTTATTATCACCTCATAAAGTCGGTATTGGCTCTACGTGTTAGCGACCAGTTGGTAGCTTACATATCCAATAGACGTGGAGCAACATCAGCATTCATTTGGAGTCATTTGGTGTTTAATCTCCGCTCTTTAAATTGCAACTGTTTTTAGTTTTGTTTCTATTTGTCATTGTTTTTTGTGTATGACTTTGATGTAAACTCGTCGTCATTGAAAATGAGGGAAACCTCAATGCACTTTGAGTATAAATAAAGGTTAAATAAATAAATAAAATAAAATGTCTCTGGCCACCTGACGAGTGAGTGTAAGCTGGGTTTATCAGAGCTTGTTGCTGAAAACAGCTGCCTTTGGAGCAACTATGTTGAGTAAATTGGTATTTACATTCATTGTTGATATAAACTAAACATTGAAGTGGAGCATTAAAATCAGCACATTTTCATCACATTTATTGTCTTTAAAAGTCCTGTTGTTTAAATGACTTTGGCATTTAATGTACACTGTTGTTACTTGTTATTACATTGACCAGTCTCTCCTAGGTTTGGTTCCTTGCATGCCAAACTTGCATTTCCCATCTCTTTTAGCATCTATGTCTCCCCCCCTCTTTCCCTAATTTTCCTCATCTCCTTACCTTTTCTCCACCCCCATGTCGTCGTCCTCCTCCTCCTCCTCCTTTCTTTTCCCCCAGTGAGACTGTGTCCCCTACATGTCTAAGCCTGTGCTCACCGGTGTTTGATGTCAGTTAATTTGCTGCAGTGTTGACAGGCGGATGGCTGCTCAGCACAGCATGCGTGTGTGTGTGTGTGTGTGTGTGTGTGTGTGGTGTGTGTGTGTGTGTGTGTGTGAGTGTGTGTGTGTGTGTGTGTGTGTGTGTGTGTGTGTGTGTGTGTGTGTGTGTGTGTGTGTGAGTGTGTGTGTGTGTGTGTGTGTGTGTGTGTGTGTGTGTGTGTGTGTGTGTGTGTGTGTGTGTTGATGTATGAATTTTCATGTGTGTGCTTGTATGTGCATATAAGTATGAATGTGAGAGAAAAGGTTGAGACAGACAGGAAAGTAAAAGTGAGTATTTAGTGTCATGCACTGTGCTTTGGTGCTAAGCACATTAAACTGTGCAGACGTTATAACAATAGTGTGTGTGAGTGTGTGTGTGTGTGTGTGTGTGTGTGTGTGTGTGTGTGTGTGTGTGTGTGTGTGTGTGTGTGTGTGTATAGGTTCCCAAACTGTTCACTGTGGTGTAATTGCTGCGTCTGAATTCGCTGCCCTGGATTACTGCAATTTACTCCCCCGGGAGTGCCGAGCACTGTGGGAAAACCGTAAGCAAGAGTGTGTCTGTGTGCACGTGCGTAGATTTGTGTGTGTTTTAGCTCTGTGGGAAACGTGTGGATTTTCAGGACGAGGGCACAATACAGCCTTTTCTCTACCATGCACGTCCATGGAGTCATATTAAACTCACTGACCATAGTGTCCTTTAGCATGCAGGAGTATCCACCTGATTGTGTAGACCTTATGTAGTTACAGTGGCTATTGTACAGTGTTGGTTACAGGGCTATCCTTATCATTGTTTTTACTATGTTCGCTGTGTGATTAGTAAGACGCCAAGATCCATCTGCTCCTACAAACATAGCCTATAAACCATTGTGTGAAACAAAAAGCTGTGCTGAAAGAATAGTGCCCTCTTGGTGCAGTAAAGCAATCCAGCAGATTTCCTGTCAAATCTGAATTCTCTGGATCTGGATCTGGATTGAAACCTGTCTTTGTCTAATTAGTTGTGTCAAGATACAGTAATACCCCTTGCACATTTAAAGTGTAGTATTTGACCTAGGGACAAAGAATGAATGGCTGGAAGCAACACAAACACCGCACCAATTTTCACAAGGATTATCAATGAATTAATCAATTTCATTTGTCGCATGAAATCGTACAAGGCACAATTCCAGTGAAATGTTATCCCATCAGCTTCTTCAACTTGTGCATTCATCATGAAGCAGAATGTGGCCGTCAGATCAGCAAACAGAAAAAGAGTTACCCGGTTAAACGGCACCGCCACTCCAGGATCCAGCCAAGTCTCTACGAAGGAGACCACAGCTCCCGAAGCCACACGAAGGCCTCCCAGCTCACCTCCATCTGACGCCTGCACACTGGCTAGCAGGATGCCAGCAGAGAAGTCGCTGTCGGTGTTTAATTCCTCGATGCTTGCTACGGTGCCCCCTCTGATGTAGAGATGGAGACGGACGCAGAGATGGTCTTGCTTCTCCACGTAGTCGGGATCGTAGACAGGACTTAGCTGATAGCCATCTTCACCTTTTCCTCTGTGTTTACTCTGATTTTTACATTTGAAAACTTTGATTGGCCAGGCTAGCAGAAAATTGAGAGGTTTGCGCCTTTTAGAACAAGAGTGTGTCAACATTGTCTCATACTACTGCAAACAAAAGTGTAGACAAAAACAAATGACACGCCCTTACCAACTTATAAAAAACAGACTGCTGTTACCCCTTAGAAGAAATTGTTCTAATGATCACATACAATGTATCCACGACGTGTCGCTGCATTTGTTTTCAAAAGGATGTTTGGGCTGGTTTGTTTCAGTAAAGTCTGACCTGGACTGCTTTAGGTCTTGTATGATTGAATCGTGTTCTCCCAGTTGACCACAAATGGTGCGATAGTAATATCCTGAATGGCATTTTTGTGAATGGGACTGAGTTGTCTTTTTGGCAGTGTGTGACCGGAGTGTCAATTGCAGCTGTCCATTTGTATTAGACCTATACATTTGACGTGGATATAAAGGGAAACAGCACTGAAGCCCACACGACAAGGTCATAAAGGTTTGGTGTGGAGTGGACACTAAAGACCATTGAGAAATGCGTTGCCCCCACTAAACCAACCATCACTCGCTCACACAGCCGTTAACTGCCATTGTCCCGTAGAATTCCTGCTGCTGTAGCCAGGTAACCCTCTTTAGCAGCCATTAGGACAGATGTGTTTTATGAGATATGAGTAAAGCTTTCTTTAGGCAGCTCTCTTGCAGTTTTCCCTTTCAGACAACATATTGTCCTTTGTCCTTTGCAACAGAGGTAACCGATGGTGAAGACTGCTTTGCACATTTTCCATCAACAGTTTGGAAGTCAAAGCTATGGTGCGTAGTTTCTGTCGCCCCCATGAGGAACTCTAAGTAATAAACACCACTGTTGTTGCATCCACATGATACAAGCCTTCAGTAATTGTGCACGCGCCCCCTCCTCCTCCTCCACCACACGGTTACTAGTAGCCAAGGAGGACACAGAGGGTTAAAAAACTTGGTGGACTCTTCAAAAAAGGTATTATCTTCACTCAAGTTTCAGTTACGTGACGCATAGGATTCTTTTTAAGTTTACGTCCTTCAGTTCTCAGTGACAAGGAGGTACTTTCAAACTAGTGATTTATTTACTAAATCAAGTTGCACTAATACAACTTATGAAATTATTTACTGGCCTAGGAAACATATGCACCAATTTTGCTTACAAATGATATTTAGTCTTTAGTTCAACATTATTGGAATAACGTAAATGGAGGTATATTGCACTATTTTGACATTCCTGATGACATTATTCGGAAACCCATCTATTGACATCATTAATAGACATATTTAGAGCAAGTGTCAGGTGAGAGGGGCGCCCTGGTGGCTGTGGAGCAAAAATAAAGTTTAATTTTCTCATTTTTAATCATGTTTATCAATTCACACCCACTCAGATTTATCATGTAAACCTTTAAGGGGTTCTGGGCCCAAGGTTGGGAACCACTGGACTAAGCTGAGTTTGAACTTACAGTAACAGCTGCTGCAGCCAGCTCCTGGATGCGTCATTACTGAGAACAAAAAAAAAATCGTACTTATATGTTTAACATTTAAAACATCAGCTTGTTTGAGGTAGTGAAGGACCTAGAGTAGTTATTCCAGGGGTGTTGGACTGTGGGGGAAAAGGGACTGAGTACCCACGAGGGCCCAAAAAGATGCTAGAATGAATAGCTGTGGGTGTGGGGAAGGGCCCATAGAGAATGCCTTTCTACAAGGCCCAGAATTACAGAGTATTTCATTCACATTTTTAAAAAGCCCAACTACTCTGCAGGTCTATGATATGATTAGTTTTTACCACATTCTTAGGATTTACTGTATGATGAAACCAGTCACTGTTATGAAAAGAGTACTGCATATAAGATGGGCTTTATTTTCCTGACTTGGTGGTATTTGGGGTTTCTGTTGGTTAAATGAGTCAGTCTGTCTTGTGGTTTTTCTCTCCCCATGAGAAATTCTCCTCCTGGCAGTTCCTCTCAATTGATCTTCCTCCTCTGACCTGCTTCATCCACTCTAAGCAGTCTTCCTGTCCAAACAGCCCGAGACCCCTGCTGGGTCTGGATCATCAGTACCTGTACAAGCCAATCATAATGTGTGTGTATGTCTGAAAACCAGGCCAAGCCATCTGTGTGCCCACGCTGGGCAGTCCAACCCTGTGGCGCCTGGTCCTAATGGATTTGTTTAAAAGAGCCTTGACAAACACAGGAGGATAAAGGTTGCCACTGCCTTGTGAACACAACTGTGAATGGTTCCCAAATCTCCCTGGACTCCCAGGGCTAAGCATTGGTGTAAGAAATGTGCTCATGTTTGTGTGTGTGTGTGTGCGTGTGTGTGTGTGTGTGTGTGTGTGTGTGTGTGTGTGTGTGTGTGTGTGTGTGTGTGTGTGTGTGTGTGTGTGTGTGTGTGTGTGTCTGTTTCTTAAGCCATAGGTCTCTGCCATGTGTCCCGTTACTGTGTTAGGTGTGCAGACCTCCTGTGGTAGCCAGGTAACACGCATGCCACCACACACTACTCACATGCTACTGTCAGCTGCTGCCACGCATAAATGATAAGGCTGTTGGAGAGTCACTGATGAACCAACTGTAGAAAATTTTGTGGAATCTTATAAAGTAATGAGTTCTTCTCTTAGCCTTGCTATGCATCTACAAAGTCCACAAATGGCAAGAAGAGTAACATGCTGTGGCAAATCAACTATGTTGTAGAAATGGGTCAATTTCAAAGTCAGCTGGCATTTCACATTCAGTAGCTCCCTAGGTAGAGGCTGCTAGAAACTAAGCTTAAAGTGTGTTTACCATAGTGATGAAAATAATGGGTAGACTTGAAGATTCACCTCCCTCTTTGGTCAAGTTCAAAAAGGCATACTGTTGCTGAAACATAATTCCATGCAAAATAAAATGGAGGCATAGCTGTCATTCTCAAATGCTCTTGCTGTCCTTTCAAGTTATTCTGCATGTTTTCTACCTAAAGTTTATCAGGACTTGAGCAGTAGCAAACACATCCTCTGCAGGTTTGAGCGCAGGAGAATTGATTTAAGCTAGAGGTTATAACGTTTTATTTTCATAATTTAATATTAAGTTTTCTCAACAGCATAATCTTTAGCTCTTGCCCACCTTGAGCGGTGCACACGACACAATTTGAAACTTGCTGATTGGATATTTATTGCAGACATGCAGCTTGGGAGTCATAGTCAACCAATAGGACCTTTACTTCCGGAACCAAGGTTGCGAAAATATCTCCTGCAACTTCACGTCATTTTCCTTCATAGCAAGTTAGATACGTTGCTACATTAATGAAAAATAACAAAAGAAAAAGGTGACAATGAGATCAATGCAGTTTTACAAGTGGTTTAAGACAACTTATAGAAAGACTAATGCATAAATCAACATGTTTCTTTGATCAAGGTAAGTTGAATGCTGCTTGCAATTGCTACCACAGCTACTGTGTTGACTGAAAATGACGATAGTTGGACAAATACATCACTCCCTTGGCTAATACAGAGTAGTTTTTATGCAACAATAAACACAAACAGGTCCGCCATTTTTCCTTGCAAATGCAATCTACCCCATCCTTACATTTAGTCCAACTCATAAACATAAAATGCCTTTCTGTGTACCAGAAAATGTTTCCATCAGTTTTCTGATATACTGTGTGTCCTGCAGGTAAAATCACTAATGAGCTTATATCAATCAGCATTAGAGCAACAAAGATGTATTTGTATAATAAAGTTGCCGGTTATCTGGGAGACTCCATAATGAATTAATGTCCCCCTGTCCTCTTGTCTCCTTTGCTTTCCTCAGGTTGTGTACTCTGTAACCTCTCAGTTCATTAGTGTTGTTTATCATAGCTGGATTCTGCAATCAGTCTATCTACACACAGGCACTCGCCAAGCAACACATCGACAGACAAGTCAAGGCTTGAGAGAGGTGTGAGTGTGAGCGGGAGAGAAGGTGCACCAAAATATAATGACACCTCTATGTCAGTGACAAGTACAAAAAGTCGCCTACTGCTGATCTTATTGCTTCTAAGGGAGTTGTGTCGTACTCCCTGATCCGGACAAATTGCACATCCTCCCCACATCCTTGCATCTGCAGATCTACAGGTCAATCCTGCAAGATTTGTGTATATCTGTGTGTCAATCTGAAGTGCCTGTATCTCATTGCATCTGAAAGGCAACAGATATTAAGTTATTTGCAGAAACATTCCACTTACCTTCCACACATCCTAATGTTACAGTACACAGTTTGTTCAGAGCTGTCCTGCACATGAAGGGCAAGAATGCAGTGGTACACTACATGATAGTACACCACGACACACAGTTCATATTTAGTACAAGGGTAGTGGCAATGCTCAGCCATTACTGAACTTCAACAAAAACAAAAGCATTTTTTAAATATTGTCTCCTACCAACAAAGTGTTGAGAAAATGGACTCTCTCAGTGCATAATGTGCAAAATGAATTATGGCCAAAAGATATTTGCACAAATTGACACAAGTCGGGCATTTTCTGCATTTGTGTTTGTTTATAACATATCATGGATGCATGGAGCTAAAAACATGTAAGTCATGGATTTATACTGTAGCTCTTCATGGATATTTTATGATTTTATGATCACACCTCATTACCTTTTCCACACATTGAAGGGAAGGGCTGAATCAGAAACCCACTATATGAAATGATCAGTAGTTTACAGGAAGATTGCTCTATTAAATAGCCTGCTCTATTCCCATAAATGTGGCCATTATGACACTATGTCATGACCCATAGTGTCCCAATGGCCACAAGCAACTGGTTATTTCCCTTTACTTTCTTCACCATGATCAGATCAGTTAGCCAACATGAGTATTGCAGGCGGCAACTTTCTGTGTTTGCTTTCAGTCCACTCAGACACAAGCGTTGATATGAAATAATTCATGTAAAAAACACGTTTATTTGGAACCAATCGGAAGCTTGCACAGCTTGCCCTGATATACGTTGTTTTTCAGAGTGTAAAGTTAGCATGACCCGTAGAGTCACCGCAAGAAGCGAGAGAAGGAAACAAAATACCTGTTGCCAGTGTCATCATTTTCCTGTTCTTTTCAGAACAACATTTTAATCTGACCACGGCCTCACGCCCAGGGGCTGTTACAGAAGCATTAGAAGTGAATGTGCTCCCTCTTAATGATTGCTGTCAACTGCAACGTTGGTGAAACCCCTGGTGATGTAATCAGTCATGAGAATGGGAACCAATTGGTGGTGGAAAGATAGCAGGATACTCCCTACTTCCTGTTTCCTGTCAGACAAGGCAGGGCAAAACACAAAGGAGAGAAAAAAGAGCAAGATTATTCCTCTGTCTTTGCTTCCCCAAACTTATTTGATGGGGGAAGTTTTCACTTATTAACGCCTTTTTCTCTTATTATTACATTATACAGCTCTAAATCAAGACTGCTTCAAGGTGATACACATCAGTATAAAATGTGTTGTTAAATAAAAAGTACTTTACCTTAAACTTTTGGGTGTCAAAAGTTCTGAAATATTTGTTTCGTGGGAAGGTGGCATCTGTAGTCAGCTTGGATTTACAGCATTCATACCTTTCCGAGCAAGCATAATCCCCTTCTCCTCCATCCAACCTACCAGTCTCATTTCACATCATACTGTCACTGGCCAGATACCAAGTCCTCCAAACCATACGACCATAATGGTTGTTTATTTCTACCATAACCCTAACATGACTCATTTTAAGCCAATCCCTGTTTTACGAACCTTAACTAAGTATTTCTGTTGCCTAACCTTAACTAGTTCCGTTTCACAACATTTATTACGTGTTTAAAACGCCCAATGCATTAAATAAAAGGGTCGTGATTAAACCGCCACCGTGTGGCTGTAAATGGCCGTATGTGTCATTTTGGGAGTCTTTGGAAATCAACCTATAATGTTGTTTGGGTATGAGTTGGGTGGTAGAATGTAGCCTAACTGTTTCGTTTTTGTTTTTTTCAGCATATAAAACGCATAACTTGGTACGTGGTAATGCACCACAAATGAGTTATGTTTGAATTTTAAGTATATCTTTCCTATCCTTTAGCTGTCTAACCAAATAACTAACTTTAACTTAAATGGAACCATTTGATTGGTAGTGCTTGTTGATGGTCATATGCCATCACTCAAGTCAAGTACCATCATTCTTGGATCTTTATTTAAAACATCAAATCAAAGACTGATAAATAATGGCAATTGATAAGCAATGGCAATGTCTAGTCATAATATACATCTGGGAAAGGCACTTTAACTGAAATAAACTGACCATCTTTCTCATTAGTTCAGGTGTACACACGCACACACAGACGTCCCAGATGTGGAAGAAATTCAGGATATGTGTGTGTAGGTTGTGTCTGGGGATGATGAAGATGGATTTTGCTCTGGGTGTTTGTCAATGAGAGCTGTCTGCCTTGTGTGTTTCAGACTGCAGACAACATGGACAGGGATGTTGAGTGTGTCTCAGTCACACTGAGTGTTACAGAGTGAAAACAGGAACCGGGGCGTCCCACTGACACGACACACTTGGCACTGTAACTGTGTTTTTCTACAGTAATTGTCTGCATATGTGTATTTATGTGCTCACTTTCTGTGAATTTACATGTACTGTACATGTGGTGTGTGTTGAGGCTTTCCTGTCTGTCACTTTTCTACAAGCGAGCATCCGGAAAGCGTACCTCCTATGGGGAGATTCTGAGGCTAACAAGCCATCACCTCCCGCTAGCATTCCATTGACTGCCATTAATTTTGTCGTCACTTTGACAGTGAATAACTTTACATCTGAAGTGTTTTAAAGACTCTATTTGTCCATTGTTTATTTCTAAAGAAACACAACAATGTATAAAAGGCTCCATTACCTTTTATCTCACGTTATGGCTCCGTAGCAGCCGTTCTTGTAAAAATAGGCTAACGATTGTGTAATACGCGACTTTCTGTCGCACAGTAGAAACATTATCGTATAGTCAGGAGAAACTCACAGGCAGTCAGGGGGACATGGTACAGTCAAGGGAGAAGCCCATAGAGAGTCCATGAAAAGCATCGGAACAAAATATTTCAGCAACGTTTTGATGGATTGGAAATACTTCGGTATGTGGCAAGTGAATTCATATGAAGTAACATTTATCCACTAACATAGCATAGTCTGTAGGTGGCGTCATCAGGCACTGCCAAGATGGCGACAGCTAGCCCACGTTGGGCCTCACAACGGCTCTTCAGAAATATATGGGTGTCGTCACGGAGACTACGTCCATATTTTATATACATGAAGATGATGAAGACTTGATGCTTTTTCTGGGCATTTACGAGCAAGTTTGTGTGCGTGTGAGTGTTTGACTTGGTTAGTTGTCCCTTTTTTTAAGTAGCTTTATTAGCATGTGACAGGCTAATTGAAGCCATTTGCAGGCCGTGCTGCCTCTTTAGTTACGTTCCAGAGGGTTTTACAACCTCACAGCTGGATCATATTGTCTCAAAAAGTCATTTGGGAAAAGAAAGGTGGTCAGACAGAGACAGAGGAGGTGAGAGCAGACAAAGGAAGAGTGAAAGCACTTAAAGCTCCTCAGTATCCTCCTTAACCCGCACCAGAACACACTGACTCCCAACCGCACCAGGACAACACATACCAGGCTGTAGTCTGCTTCACGCTGATCCAGTGCTGATGCTAAATAATGTGCGGAATTTCACACATATGTCGACTCGTGATGAACAACAGATATTTTATTGTTTAATTCTAGCAAAACCATCTGTTTGTTCTCAGTTTGATTTTCCTGTTTAAAGCTGCATGTGGCAACTTTGGATGTTTGTGGCTCCAAAACGGTTGGACATTTTAAGACTTTAATACATAGAAATCCTGCAGCATGATGTCAGTAAATTGCAGACAGGACACTGATGGTAACCTCTCTGACGCTTTATGCCAAATGAATGCCTGGAAGATAAACGATTTATGTCTTCTTACATCTTGCTGGCATGTGTGAAAAAGAGCTAGAAATCTTTTTTCAGAAAATATTATCTAGCTATTTATCTACAAAGAACCCAGAGTGTTAGCATTTACGTTAACATGGAAACAACATAAACAATAATGTAAGAGGTATCACAAAATATGAAGTATATTTTAAATTGGCTAAACTGAATTTAGGTGAGTTAACCTGAGTTTAGCCAAAAGTGCATGATTATGCATATGAACGTATATAAACATAAAGTGTGATGACTTTCTTCTCTTCCTCACACACACACACACACACACACACACACACACACACACACACACACACACACACACACACACACACACACACACACACACACACACACACACACACACACACACACACACAATTCTTAACATGCCACCTTTTCCTTATGGCTGTTTGACCTGTTGTCAGGCCAAGCCTTCAGAAACAAGTCACAATTCATGAATTATAGGATGGCACACAATGCCTTTACCTGACGACGTGGTTGTCCCTGGTGATGGAATACTGACTCTGTGTGAATGTGCGTGTGCTTGTGTGTTTGTGTTACCCAATATACTGTAGTTTACCTTCCCATGGCTGAGGACAAGCACTCATTTAGGGTTTAATGTGTCAATGTATAATCCTGCCTGACACTTTCACCTGCAGTCATGTTCATTTGACACTGTTAAAGTATCTGTCTCTTTTTACTCTAGAACTCATTTA
Source organism: Gymnocephalus cernua (assembly GCA_023631565.1). Taxonomy (NCBI): domain Eukaryota; kingdom Metazoa; phylum Chordata; class Actinopteri; order Perciformes; family Percidae; genus Gymnocephalus; species Gymnocephalus cernua. The sequence continues at coordinate 37,639,168 of CM042428.1, read as the reverse complement.
ATCTGTGATGGAATGGAGTCTTGCTTCAGTCTTCTAGTTTCTACATGCTCCAAACTATTGACAACATTTAAGGAATTTTGGACGGAGTTCCTTCTACATGCATTTTTCGATTCTATCCCAATTATTTTTCTTCTTTAACTCTTTCACTCCTTATGCTTTATGATAAGCTGTATTTTTTTCTTTTTGTCTCTCATTTCCAACCCAACAACTCTTCACCATTGGCTAAAAGGAGCACACAATATTTAAATAAGTGCATTGCTCCAAAATACACAATCTACATTCTTTGGATTAAACCTGATTTGAAAGCTTCTGTGACTCTTGGTATGTTAAATCTCTCCCTTGTTGTGGCTGACAATTCCCTGTTCTCTTTGTTCAGTGAGCTTACTTTCACTGTGATTTACAGATAACAGTAATTGACACCCTGCAGGAGAAAATCACGCACAAACACACACCCTGCACAGTCAGATGGAAAGCCCTCTGAGGTCACACACTTTCCGACTCACACGTCACTTCCTTCCAGGGAAGCCACTCCGACAGGTACTCCACCATAAAACACACACACGTGTTACTGTTGATGCAGTGATTAATATCCTGGGCGACCACATGGAAACAACCAGGCAGAACTTTAAGGAGGTACTCCCTCACAGCAGAGATAATAGTAGAGTGTGTGTGTGTGTGTGATGGATGTGCACTGCAGGCTTACACTCTCTCTCTCTCTCTCTCACACACACACACACACACACACACACACACACACACACACACACACACACACACACACACACACACACTTCCCAAAAAAATGTTGAACCCCCCAACTGATGCCGACTGACTGATTTCCAACCCGATAGTGTTGACTGTTTTACAGTATACACTAAACTGTAATAGTTTCCCATAGGAGCCGGTGTGTACGTGTGCGTGTTATCATTGTGTTGGGTGGCTCTGGGTGTTTCCTCTGAGCAAGTGTGAGGCTATTTATACAGCCTCTCAGTCAGTCCTATTCCCAGGCTAACAAAGACAAAAATGTAAGACAAGAAACAAGGATACTTACATTTAACATTACATTACATTCACAGAAGACAATATATTCAAGACCCTTTAACATACATTTGATCTAGGATGATGCTCCATATAAAGTTTTAGGGATTGACTGCTGCACAAATGAGTTTTTCAGTCTAACCTTATTAAAATGGGGAACCCCATACTGTACCTCTGATTTAATGGTACCTATGCATTTTCACTGTTCAGGACATGTTTGGGTCAGAGACAATGCTGTTGGCCAGTTGTAATTTATTATGGTAGACTGATTTATAGAGTTTGTCAAGGGGATGACCTAAATCTTTGAGCATATTTTGACTTTAAAGTGGAGGACAAATATGTCTAGTATAGTTATGTAGTATTACAATACTGTAGAACATTCATAATCACAGAAGTAAAGAACAAAAGAAGAATTTGTCTAAATGCCCCCAAAAGACTTAAGGCGGCGGAGAAAAAAAATCTTTGTTTTGTCCTTCTGCAGACAGATTCAATGTGGTCCATCCAGGGTAGCAGATAGTTTATCATCACACCCAAATATTTATATAAAAATACCTGCTTGATTCTTTCATTCCCCAGCATTGGTCGTGATGGCAGATGAAAGGGTTTTGTTCACCTTTACGAGCTGGACTCTGTTCGTGAGAAAAGAGGCATACCGATGAATCGTGTAAGGATTCCATTGCTGCTGGAAGATTTTTGACACCAAAATGTGTGCTTGTATTGTGTTGAAAGCCGACGAAAATCTATTGTCGGCTGAACAAAGGAAGACATCACACAATAATAATCAATTAGAATAAGCTAATTAGATTTAGTGAGTGGAGAGTGGTTTTTTTATATATATATATATATATATATATATATATATATATATATATATATATATATATATGAGTTTTTTGTGCAATTAGCCTACTATAACTGTAGTCTCGCATTGTTAGTCCTAACCCAACGGCATTGTGTCAGCACTGGCTGGAGTATGGTCAGGCTGCATGAGTGACCATTCTGCTATAGGGGGAAAAAACATTTTGGATTGTTTGTATTTCTTTAAACCAATCACAATCGTCTCGGGCCGTGCTAAGCCCCGGATGCAGCGAAAGTGCCATTGCCAAATAGATAGTGGAGACAACGGAAGGGGAGGAGAATGCCCGACATTCGGCTTTATACCCGCTCTGTACATCTGGTAAGTCAGACTACTATAAGTGCATTTCAATACTCCTGTTTTAATGGATTTTGTAAGGGGCCTCAACAGTAATAATAATTATAAGTTCATGTAGTGAGTTTGTGATTATTTGGCTAAAGATTTCTATTTCTTTCTATATACCTTGCTCTTGATCTTTGCACTGCTGCACCTGACACAACCACTTAAACTTATGCAAATTATTGCGTAATGATGTCACCAATATGCAAATGAGTGCATGACGCCATCTAGCTACTTTTAGCTACTTTCATTGGAAAAGAGTTGGCAACACTGGGCGTCAATAGTGTAGGGGTTCACACACTACTACTACTACAACTACACACTACTGCATGAACGGCGATGTCCCCAGTCAAAGAAATTTAATCTCTCTGTTGAATCTCTCTCTGTCATCTCTCTATCGATTAAGTGATTAATCAACTAATCCTTTCAGCTCTTCTCAGGACGTTACTGTAATATTATTGTCCACAGTAATAATGTAGTTAAACTCAAAATAATAACTTTGGTAATTCTTTAGAGTTTTTTTAGAATTAAAAAATTCTGTTGGTAAAATCTTCAGATGAGGGCTTGTCTGATCATGGGAAAGTTCAAGGAAAGTCTAGAAAGCTACACCCCCCTGACATATGACCTCAATGATGTCAAGATTCAAAAGTGATGCCAGGGTATCCTTGGCAACTGAGGGCTGATAACAGCGGGTAATAAAGAAGAGGAAACAGGACGATAAAATTGTCCATATAACTGTCACTAGGTTGTACATTAGAGATCACATACTGATGGCACACAACATCACAACTACACACACACACACATTCAGCATTTTTGCCAACATGTTACACACTCCCTATTTAATATTAAAAAACTGTAGTGTAAAAAGGCAGCTCTGGTTGAAATCCATGTGTCCATTACTGTAAGCAGTAATCAGACCTCCGTGTATTTTATAGTTGTTTGTTTGCAACTTTATGCTTGTTTTAATGCGTGTTTTGCCTAGAACTCTCTTGAGAAGAAGGATTTTTAATAGCAGAGGCCTCACCTACTTAGAAAAAGGTCACTGACATAATTAAGTCAAAATTCAACAGTGAGGCTTTTGTTCCTTAATAGATTATGGGCTGGAAAGTTAGTTCTGAAAGCCAGACATCTCAACATCTGGCAAAGAAATGGAGAGTGGTATTGATCTTGAACATAATCATTCCCCTACAGAAACATTATAGTCATTTAATGGTATAAAATCTCTCTTTGAGTTGAGTTTTTTTATTTTTTTTTTATGGAAAGTGGTGAGAAACTGACTGCTGCTAGCTTGCTATCATAGCATGACTAACTTAGATTGAAGACTAAAAGAGGTAATGGACTATGCTGGCAAATCTGACATGACACATGATCATAAACTGTGAAGACTTTAAAATACATTTAAGTTATGCCTGTTGTGTTCCTTAATTGAGAGGAAGTCACAAAAGCTTCACAAATTAGAGAAGAAAGCTTCGCTAATTTGATCTCTATTTATCGTAAGTAATAAGCAAAAGGATTACAAGACAAACATCGATGCGGGCCATCTACTTCACCCTGGAGCTCCACAGAATTCCCTGATCCAGACAGTGAATATAATATTCTATTCGGCCGTAGTCTTCTCCCATTGGTTGGCTGGGGCCAGGTCCTATTGGCCCCCTGGTGGTGCTCAGGCGTGTCCACGCCTCTCAGCACTCTCCTGGTTCAATGGTTCTTCATTCGCTCCCATAGGGAGGAGCGTACCTATAATTCATGTAACTCTCATATGACTTCTCACATAACCACACTCATAACAGTCATTTCACAACCTATGTCTCTCATCCTGTTTTTAGGCCTTTTGTAATTTCCCACTGTCCCATATTGATGTAACCTGTCTAAAGCAGCTCATCATGTGTTCACACGGGAGGGTAATGATCTAAACAAGCTTACACACATATTGCAAAGAGCACCATTGATTATCTAAACAAGCTTACACACACACACACACACACACACACACACACACACACACACACACACACACACACACACACAGAGACATATTGGAATGAGCACCATTGCACTTATATATTCAATCCACAGTTCCTATAAACATGTAACCTCTTAGTAAGTCATTTTGGTATGAAGGCGCATTAGCATGTTAACTTTAATTATTTCATCACATGCCCATGAAGTTAGACTGAACCAATACCGTCGACTATGTAAACTTAATCGGATATTTCCCACTCATTCTGAGCAGTGTTTACACTTCTTCTCTGAAGAATATATTTTTTTTTCCATGTATGCATATATAAACCAAATCTTACCTGTATTTACAAAACAAATTGGCTGATAAGTTTAATATATCGCTGTTCTATTTAGAAGCACACCACATGATGCTAGAGTGACTTCCTGTTTACACTGTTGATTACTTATGATTGGATGCTACATGTATTTAGCAAATGGTTTACACATTGCTATAGGCTTTACTAGCTAAGGGGGGCTTTCATACCTACCTAATTACAGGTGTGAAACCTCCCCCGGATCCCGGTCTGGACCAAACAGCCAAAATTTGGTCCGACCAGAAGAGGTAGTCTCGGTCTTGGTCAAACTGAACCACCTGATTTAGTAAATCACTAGTTTGAAACTAGCTAGTTACTAATGGCGTTTTTCCATTGCTAGTACCAGCTCTGCTCAGCTCGGCTCGGCTCGGCTCGGCTCGGCCGCGTTGCCCCGTCTTCCTGTTTCCATTGCAGCATTAGTATCGCCTCATGCGTGAGGCGAGCGTGGCTGGTCGTCTTATAGCGGCACAGCAAGAAACTGCCGTGACCTAACACAACACACACACAGAGAACGTCGAAGCTGTGTTGTTATTTCCACAGCCAGAAGACACATTTTGTTTCAAATGAAGCTGGAGGCAGCAAAAACAAAACACAGCTGGCTAAACTATTTTAAAGTGGCGGGTTTGTTCAGGACACCCCCATCTGTTGCTTTCACGTCACCTTTTGGTATCGGCTCGACAGAAAAAAAAAAAAGTTAGCAGGTACCAGGGACTTTTTTTCATAATGGAAAACCAAAAAAGGCGAGTAGAGTCGAGGCGAGTCGAGCAGGTACCATGTAAAGGAAAAACCCCATAAGAACTTAGGAACTTGACATACAAACTTAGTGATGGATTAATGGAAAGCTGGTGCAACCCTGTTCTGGTGTTACAGTGCTATGACAATACAATCATTAAGTTACTGCTATTATATTGCCATGTAATATGCAGAACATGAACATGACCAAGAGCAGAAAATAGAGTTGTTGTGTATGAGGCTTGCCTCCCATGAACTCAACATCTCCTGGAGTTGTCCTGGTACCTCTGGCAACCGTAATGTGATCTTTGTGATTATCTCTAGCGAGGAGGCTAATATCTCCAGTCTGGGTGAGAGCTGGACTCCTGCTAATAAGGCTGAGTGAGAGCAGTGTTTAGACAGTGGAAGAGTGATCGCTCTCTGGCACTGCTCCCTGTGATTTATGACCTCCTTAATGACTCTCTCTCCTGTGTGTATGCGTGTGTGTGCCTTAGCTTATCACCAGCATACAGTATATGAGATTTTGCTCGAGCACCTCCTTGAGTTTCACCTCTCTCCTTTGGCTAACACTTGCAGTAAAACTTAAGGGACCGATTCACTTTTAGCTCCACACCACCCTAATACTACAGTAGGTGGCATTTCTCAGACAAACACACACTCATGCACTTTCACATTTTTCTTTCCACGGTAATGAAAAAAATATATTTCTTGGAGTGGCAGTGCATTCCATTGAAGGGTGAAAGTGCAGGCAATAAGGATACAGCAAACAAAGAAAGTGCAATAAGACAATTTGATGGGGCAAATGTCCTGTTTTGAGTAATCTGTATTGCATCTACAGTAAGTATTGCGGTTGCAGCAGCATCAATGACTGATACAAAGTGAATTCCTGTATTTCAGCATCAACAGAAAAACAGTATACGACTGGTGGAGAATTTAGGAGCTAGACACACAGACAGATGGACAGATAGACAAGTAGAGTAATGAGAAAGAACAAGGTGAAGGGAGCAGCTGAGTTGGGCTACCTCCAAGTGCTGCAGTATGATCCAACATGCACAGATTGAGGAGAAATCTAAAAAAAAGTCTAAATTAAGACTCGGAGCAATGTGTGTGTGTGTGTGTGTGTGTGTGTGTGTGTGTGTGTGTGTGTGTGTGTGTGTGTGTGTGTGTGTGTGTGTGTGTGTGTGTGTGTGTGTGTGTGTGTGTGTGTGTGTGTGTGTGTGTGTGTGTGTGTGTGTGTGTGTGTGTGTGTGTGTGTGTGTGTGTGTGTGTGTGTGTGTGTGTTTGTGTGTGTGTGTGTGTGTGTGTGTGTGTGTGTGTGTGTGTGTGTGTGTGTGACAGTAGAGGATAGGGCTGTTTGGCTTGGCTGAAGCCACTCTGTACAGCATGGCAACCGAGCAAGACGGCAAGGCCGACCTTGCAACCACACAGGCTAAATGTGCAGTGGCAGACTCTCAATGCCCTGCTGCTAAAACCTCCCAGAACATAAGCAGCGACCTGGCTTATCCTGTAATCATCGTCTTTCATAATCTTTTCCCTCTTGTCAGAAATGCTTATAGGCCTATTGTAGCACTGGCTTTGTCAATCTGCTGCGTCTCTTTATTTCACCATAATTACATGGCAATGAGGAAATTAGATCTCCCATTCAGATTTCTTAAAAGAAACATTCCGTGATGTGCTTTTTCTCCCATTGATGCTGTCATCTGTGCAGTGGAAATGAACACAGCTAGTGTTGCTACCTGAGAAGCCTCACTGCTGTTATCAGTGGCTTGGCACAAAGCCCTGTTGTGTTCAGATTAGCTTTTGAAAGCACTACGCCATCTAGCCTCATGCACCAGAGCTGCAACTTGGAGTCAATATATCATGTGTGGTTGCTGGGCACAGCGTGTATATGCGTAAGACTGTCATGGCAACTGAAATCCTCGATTCAGTTTTTCTGCGTTAGACACCAGCTCCGCAAAGACCTGCGCACACTATTGCTGTGCCTTTTTTTTCAACCCCTCATCAGGTTGATTTATGGAGCGCCTGTGCTAACGTAAAGACTGATCTGTTTGAAGAGAAATCTAAGGTATGCAGCTAAGGTCCTCTGTCATAAATTCTCCATGTGGCTTGGTGAGCTTCAGGACCTCACACTAAGGAGGGTGTAAGAGCAGAGAGAGAGAGAGAGAGAGAGAGACCTGGATATCCCTGAAATAGATGCCATGTATTTTGCCAAGCCGTAATCTAGAGATAAATTATTTGAACAAAATGGAAACACAGCTTTTGGTTGCTTTGGGGAGCTCGAAATGTCTTTTACTGCAGAGTAATTGTTGATATTAACCTAACACAGTCATGCTTTCCACAATGAACTCCAATGAATCTGCACCCACAAATCAAAATAAGTCGCAACCAATTTTCAAGATATACATGTTTATACGAGACTTAGAATAACAAAAGCAATCCAGTCCAAGTTCCAAGGAAGAAGGAAGCAGTGAACAAAGTGATGCTCTAAATGTTGCTTCTTCTTGCATTGATGCAGCCTTGTGATCACTAGCATGTTATACTGCTTTTTTCGCTCAGTTTGTCTTTATCGGTGCTGTGGGACACAGAAACTCACTATCATCTCAACTATTGCTGAGCTGGGAAACTCCATCCTACTATACTGGTACACATTGAGGGCTCTTTCTTTGTTAAAAACAAAACAGATCAATTATTTTCATAATTAAAACACAGCGGGTTTGCTGCACTCAGCAACTCTTCTCATTCTCAAAGGCAACACAATTTTCACTTCACGTGAACGGCTTATGTTAAAATCCGGTGCTTGTATGGCACCGGTGCCTTAATGAGCTGTATCTACCGCAGATTTCGGTGCCTCATTTCGGTGCCAATTAATTGTCTGCGCAGCTCTCTGATGCTTCTAAACCAACGTTACAGGCAACAGAAGCATTGCTGCATGTCACCCTAGTAAACACTAATGTTACACTTGGGTAACCTACCGTTAGCTAGTAGCTGGATTAAACACGGTTAAAATGCTGACAACTAAACTGTAAACAGTGTAAAAGTGTGTCTGTATTTTACTGTAGAGGATTCCAACACAGGGACGTACAACAGTCTGCCGCTAAAGCTAAGAGCTAAAAGACACAAACTAGCACTATGGTCACTGCTGTTGTCAACCTTGTGGTGCATTCAAAGTTATTGTAAAATACCCTTTTCTCATCTGTTTTTGATGTTTAACCACAATTTACTGGGGAAAGAAGTAACTATTGTTGAAAGTTAACGTTATCACATTTTTAACAAATCATTTAAATTCCCCCCTTTTTGGTGCTGATGCAAAAATGTATCCAATTATTGACTCAAAACCATGATCCGATCCGAACCGTGAGTTTTGTGATCCGTTACAACCCTAATGGAAGGTATTGTGCATGTTATGAGTGCTGTGAGTTCAGGCGTGGAGGCATTTTAGATTTGACTTGGCAGAGGGCAAACAAATTTCATGCTGTCAGAAGAAATATGCCTTTTCACAGGCATAAAGGTGGAATACATCAATTATGTTTTAATGTTGCACTCTTATTAAACATTGATTGCACAGAACTGCTGTAAACCGTTGCTGCTGTTTTCATACAGCTGAGCTAATGTTATAATTTCCCACAACAAGCCCATTAAAGATATTAAGATGGTGATTATTGATGTGATGTATTTAAAAGTATAACTGAGGGATTTGGACTGTATTATTTATCATCAACTAGCGCTAGCTGTCAGTCATTACTCGACTCTTATCTAGCTACGTATGCTGGAAAATGACGTAGTCAGTATTTTGACTGAAAGACTGTTGTTGTTTTTGAACAGAAAAAAACACAATCCTCACTGATTTTTTAAATATCAGAGTGGAGTTTCTCTTTCACAAACCATCGTTTTAACTGATCTACAAATGCACGTTCATGAGGTGACAGCTAACTTTTAAATTTAGTAGTTTGGCCAACTCACAAAATCAATTTTAAGACAGTCTAGAAACTCTAAAAATGACAAGCTTGCTAACAACATTGATCCTTTTGATCATAAAAAGGTTGTGGTGAGGGGACATTTCATCTGTTTAGGGGGTAGCTCAATGGCACGCTCTGCCTCAACCCATGTTTTGCACGGTATCAGATGGAAAATGTCTGTGTAGGTGATCTGTTCGTTTTGTGTGACACAGGCTGTGGCTATTCAATTTGTTTTCAGCATTACATCCCAGATTCCCAGCATCAGGTCTGACCCTGACCCAGGGGAGCCTTTGACCACCTAAACAAACTGTTACAACCCACTTTGACTTAAAGCCTGTCTGACTTCTCCCTATCTCTTGCTCTTTCTCTCTGGAACACTATGTTCTTCTCAATTTTCTCCTGTTTCCATCTCTCTGAACAGCTTTTCTCCTCTTCTCATCAGCCTCCACCTTCATTGCCTTGTTCTAAAATAAACTAACCCCCCTTGTGAAACTTCATCCTCCACAGCACAACACTGAGAAGTACACCTCATAAAAGGACTGGGGGGGGGATTGCACTTCAAACAGAGGCAGGGATTAAAAGGCCATGTCTGTTTACTTACAACCCTCTCTGCAGCTCTTTAGATTCCCACCACTTCCTAATTCAATTACAGAGGCAAGCTGTATACAAGGCTGTATCTTCATGAAACAAGAATTTCCCTCCGTCCTACTGACTCACGGTACAGGGTCGTTGGTGGTTTTATGGGAGTCATGAAGGTCTATGACGGGAAGGTTTGGCCAAGGTGTGTTTTGAGAGCTCAATTGTGGATGTTTTAAGTCCATAAATTAAGCAAATAACTAGGATAATAGTGATTAAATCGTTATCTGATTCATGAAGGGTTGTGTGTTTGCTCTTTCAAGCACCTGGTGTCTGGTCAGACTTTCCAAGGAATAATCATTTGGTAGATAGGACTTGTTTATATTGGAAAGACAGGAAGAGAACTCAACTCTTCATTTGCACTGTTAGCCACAGTTACAGAACAGGCACCTACAGAAACATATAAAAACAGACCAATTCACCGGAAAGACTTCAATGTAAAAGCCTGGAATGGATGAGAATGCATTTCTGTTTATAGTACCTTCTGCATACACAGATGTATTTACGACTTGCCAACGTTTGGACACTTCAAGGCACTGATTGGAGAGTTGGACCTGTGAGTGCTAAAAATAATGTGCTTTGACAATTTAACTACCTTGAATTACGGAATTTGGCTGTTTGTTTTGACACAGAGCTTGATTTTCAGGCACTCTCGTATTATCAAGTGCCTAGTCAGATATATCAAGAGTTTTCCAGAGTTTCCAGGTTGTAAGTAGAACAAATGTTGACATAAATTGTACCTAAATAAAGGGGCGCCTCAAACAATGTTAAAGTTGAAGATGTTGAAGTGATCTCTTTGACGTGCAGATGATGCACATTGAATGATTAACAATAATGGAGACGAAAATAGGAAGACGATGGAGTAGAAGCACTGTCTTTGTGGTGATGCTCACATACAGGTGCTCTTTGGATACTTCAGATGCACCGTGTTTATTCTGTCTTGCAAAGGGCTCATTGCTTGGGTGAAAAAAAAATCAAAAATCTCCTTCAAAAACAATCCAAGGCACACTGTAGGATCCAGATGAAGACCTATGTCAGTTTCAAATATGCATTGTCGTGTAAAATAAAGGCATTTCAATGCACAAACTCTACAGTTTGTAGGGCTAGAATTCAGGACCACGACAGCCCACAGCAGCTGAGAAAACACTGCTCAAATACTGCTCATATGTAGCTCGGTAGGATGCGCGTGTGGATGATATTAGCATAGCTGCTGTTTACTCTGTACTGCCATGGAGCTAACCACACACACACCCACACACACACACACACACACACACACACACACACACACACACACACACACACACACACACACACACACACACACACACACACACACACACACACACACATATATTACGCAGCAACTCTGCTGCGTATCCTGTGTTTAACAGTATCAGAGCCAAACCCAAAAGATTTGGCCCTGCATGCAAGTCAGACCACAGTCTGTTAACCTCTCTCTCTCTCTCTCATACACACACACACAAAGGCACACAAACACACACACACACACACACACACACACACACACACACACACACACAAACAAACACAGCTGTAACGTTCAGGTCGATCAACAGTTGACCTGAATGGGGAGTATGCTGTAACTGTGAGACAGTACTGTAAAGTGAAGTTCATGTCAGCAGTAAAACTTGATAAGTGACTAAACTAACGACCGGTTCACAGACACAAGTCCTGTTGACTAGCTGAGGATGAACTAGCCTTTAGTCAAATTCAATTTAATTCAATTCAATTCTATTTATAGTATCAAATCATAACAAGAGTTATCTCAAGACACTTTACAGATAGAGTAGGTCTAGACCACACTCTATAATTTACAAAGACCCAACAATTCCAGTATTTCCCCCAAAGGCAAAATCCACAGAACAATTTAACACTGTTAACAATGTATCCTTTGTTCCTGATACAACTTTGGTGCAGCTGGGTGTGACATCTTGACATCAACAGGGTAGCTACAATGCGGCGCAAAAGAGAGCTCAGAAAACTATTTTGGTGGCTTTCAGAAGGCACCATTGTATCCAGTCACAGAAGAGTTAGAGATTCAAGTTCCTCAGCATCTCCAATGACCAGCATGCATTGCAGCCACTACACATACAGCACAAGCTTGAAATTGTTAATTATCTCAAGTACAGTACATCACATGGCAACATTTACATTTACCGGTAATGTTTAATATTCTACATGGAGCCTTATAATCAGTGTTTTTGACCTGGATGTGAAAGTGGTGCTTGTAGTGATGAACCCACGAGAATTAGAATCAGAAATCACAATCAGAAAAGGATTTATTGCCAAGTAAGTAACACTTACAAGGAATTTACCTTGGTTATTTAAGTCCCGCCCCCACCGGAGGGGAAAAGAACTCTCTGTTTCCATTGACTTGTATTGCGTGAATTCCTCCTCTTCAGTTTTGTCTGCTAACAAACAACAACAAAAATCCTAAAGGCTGCTGTGTGGTGAAATAAACTACCAACAATGTAAAGAACCCATAACTTAAGTTTTCATAAGCTGCCGACCCGAAAAACTGAGCTTTTACGAAGACAAAAGTGGATAGACATGAGGAATCAGCAGAGAGAATGGGGAGTTGTCGACTTGTGTCAGTCAACAACTGCTTGTTAACAAGTTTACCATGTCACTTAGGTGATAATATACTGACACAAAGTGGCCCAAAAAATGAGGTAATGCAGGTTTAAATAAGATAAAAAGTTGATGATTACTCTTGCTTTGTTTTGCTTTTTCTTGACTGTAATCTTTTGATTAGAATTTACCTATAATCCTTTTGTTGTATTAGTTCTTACTAATACTGTGCAATGGCAATGAACTGATTCTTTTACAACACAACTGCGGTGTCTGACAACGCAACCCAGTAATACTGTGGCTGAATGTACCCAGTGTAGACAATGTGTCACTCTTTAACCTTTACATTTGCTCTTTGAACCTACAGCACAGGTACATCCTCTTGTTTAACTAAAGGATAAAAATAGAAAAAGGGGGTAGGACCAGAAAAGTTTTTTTTTTTTTAACTTCTTCTTACTCCAATTTAAACATGGGAATTTCTTATTTGAATCACTTACAATTACTTTGGAATATTGTGCTGAAATGTACATGTCCTTATTTATCTGTGTTAATTATATACATATATCTGTTTTAATTATATATATCTATATATATATAGATATATATATCTATATATATACATATATATATATATAATTAAAACAGATAACTAAGGACATGTACATTTCAGCACAATATATATATATATATATATATATATATATATATATATATATATATATATATATATATATATATATATATATATATATATATATATGGCTAACCTAGCCATGTGCAACAAGTCCCAGCAAGTTGTGGGACTCATTCTGGGAAATGTAGGAAATGAGCCTTTGAGTGAGAATGACAGCTTTATATATCAATCAATCAATCAAACACAATTGTTCTTTCTCCATACATAGAGTGAGACAGGATTAAGTATGAAACCTGTGACAGCAGGGTATGCAGCAATTTTCTACTCATAGTCCCAACCGAACTGCATATTTGTGGCTCATCTGCGAAACAAATCATATCATCTATTTAGGAGGATATTTTTGTTGGCATCATGCAGTGTCAGTCAAGCCAATGCTAACCTATTTGGCCATACTTGCTGTCAACAGACAGTAAAGTGGAGAGAATTGATAACTTTGTAATGTAACAGGCATATGGGAGAGATAGACCTTTGCTGATGTGTATGATGACCAAAAACAACCAGAAGGTCTACCATGACTCTGTATTTGTAAGTTCTTCCCAGGCTCAATCCAAAGATGTGTGAATTGTGTGTGTGTGTGTGTGTGTGTGTGTGTGTGTGTGTGTGTGTGTGTGTGTGTGTGTGTGTGTGTGTGTGTGAGAGAGAGAGAGAGAGAGAGAGAGAGAGAGAGAGAGAGAGAGAGAGAGAGAGAGAAAGAGAGACAGTGTGAAAACATGGAAACATGGATTGGTTTTCAGCAGCTCAGCGTTAATTTGACTGATGCTGCTCTGACAATGTGGTACTTGTGGTCTGTGTGTGTGTGTGTGTGTGTGTGTGTGTGTGTGTGTGTGTGTGTGTGTGTGTGTGTGTGTGTGTGTGTGTGTGTGTGTGTGTGTGTGTAGTGTGTGTGTAGATGGTGGTGGCTATCCTTACTCCCAAATACAAAAAAACAACTCTCATTGGAAATCTACTTACATGCACTTAAATCATCATTTTGGTTTGTGAGTGATGCTAAAATAACAGACATGGTCCCGTATGTACATGTGCGCATACAAACACACACACACACACACACACACACACACACACACACACACACACACACACACACACACACACACACACACACACACACACACACACACACCAAACTTTGGTTATGCTCAGTATGCTGTTATGCTCTCACTGTCATCTGGCCCTCTAGTTTCAAAGTACGAGTTTGTGTGCCTTTGTGTGTTCTACTGCTGGTTAACTGTAATTTCATGTCGGTTTTAATCCTGGGGTGTCAATTTTGACTGGAAACACATAAAGTCAGCACATAGCTCTGTCAGTAATCACCTTCTCAGTGTGTGTGTGTGTGTGTGTGTGTGTGTGTGTGTGTGTGTGTGTGTGTGCGTGTGCGTGTGTGTGTGCGTGTGTAAAGTTGAGGTTGTAAACAGCACCATTTCTCGAAGCAGTAAAACATTTCAGCGACTTTATGTCTGAAATGGATTTCTGGTTGACCACCAACCTTGCTGTCTATCAAGTGCAGTAAAACCTGCCCAGGACATTATAAGTGCTCAAGGCATAATGTAATTATTTAATACTGTAATAAACCAACTGCATAATTCTTGATCATAGTAAACCTCTTAAGCTATATTCTGATAACTTGTAATATGTAATGTAATGATTAATTCCTTAACAGACTATAGCATTACTACTGCTGTCAAATGACAAACACAAGGATAGGAGGAAGTATTTTTCTATGGTGGTATATTGAAAAAGAGAGGATTGGATACACTAATGTTAAGTATTTCATGAATAAATGATGATACATTATTTGTCTCCTCTTTCATAAAAGAGATATGTTGATGATTTCTAATAGCTCGGTGTCATGGCAGTGTGGGCAGTGTGTTCTGCTAAAATCCATCGGATGACACAAAACGTGTCACGGAGGTCTGTTGAGGTGACACGGCATTTCACTTCATTTTAGCAGACCACAACTACTCCGAGCTCCATGCACTGGCGCCACAGAGGGAAGGAACACAACATTCACCTAAACACATTGCCCATACTGCCATGACAGAGAGCTGGATTGAAATCTGTAAAATATCCCTTTAAGGTCATAGTATGCTTAAAACAAACTAGTTCATACCAAGAGTCATCCAACCAAGTCTCAAGGTAAAAGTCTGTTCCAGATTGCCACACTTGAAGGCAAGGCAAAAAGCCTGCCACCATAGAAAGGGACATGAAGTGATGAATCATACATGGGGATACGATTTTGACATTCATAGTGTTGCACTCGGTTTTGCACATGCAAAATGATCAGAGTAGTTGTCTGAACACCACACACCTGGCAAATCGCTTGTTGGATTTTCAATTTTGGAAAGGCACAAAAACCATCCGTCTCAGCCCTTCCAGTTCCAATTTCGAGGAAAGATGGTTTTAGATGCTGGTCGATGATCTGTTGAGTGGCACCTGGTTAGAACTTTAACTACACTATTCTCTCCCAGCATATTTATAAAATGCAAGAGTGAGCAACAACTTTAGGAAGCAGGGCCTCATGGCCATGTAGTGTGTGATGCTGGTGGTCAGGGGACATGGGTGAGACTGACTGACCACCACTCACTTGCACACACACAAGCTGATTTTGAGCAGAAAAAGCTCTTTTTACACACAATCTGTGCATTGCTAGCTAGCTTCACACATATCCACAGCACACAAAAATAACTGACTTGCTTAAAAACACTTCCTCCTCACGGTGCATGCAATGCTACCTTCAAGTTATATTGCAAATGAACTTAATGATTCCACTAGTTTGAGCCACCTAAATAAAAGGTAGGGTATAGTTTTGTATCCTCTTGTGAGGCTTACACACAGTGATGTTGTTATCCACAGTTCAACCAGGACACAACACGTTTTCCACTTTAAGGGAATATTTTAGTGGTATGGGAAAGTAACCCTGATGCTGAGCCTTGATAAATATGGACAAGTTGGAGTTTGGACAATGCAATGTTGCCTGTTTGGGAGACATACCCTAAAACTTCAAATAATAGCCCAGGCTTCTATTTACCCAAATCGCCGAAATGCCCCGGCGTGTATTTGAGACCGGCGTCTATAAGAGACGGGCCTTTAATTGACGATGCTTTGCCCGCATGCTGTGGATCCACTCACACATGCTCACCTCCAGCTCTTCACTGACCTTCTTCCTCCCTCCGCCTCCCAGTCTGGCCCTTTGGTCGTCTTCCTCGGACAGACGTCGCAGTTCTGCTTTATGTTTACCAGGCATGGATTTAATTAGCGGAGGTAATGTTAATAGTACTGTATGAGTTGCAACAGCTTGACTGACTGACTTCAGTGGCCGTTCTTTAGGTTGGGCTTTTACTGTGAAGGGTAGGAAAAAGTGAAGCTAGCGTTATGCTCTGTTGTCACCACATAACGATCACGTAATTCACGTGCATATTAAGTAGCCACATGTATATGTTTTGGTCTTATTATACATCCACAGGTTACTGCTCCAGTGGAGAGGGTGGTTCGTTAAGACAGCAGCTAAGTTTACAAGAGTTTGTCCAAAGTTCAAGATAAACAGTTAGACTACAAACTGGCATCTTTTATTTTAGCTTGTTAGTAAAAAGTCGCTAATTGCAGAGTAGAGCTGTGTCGCACAGCGAGTGGACAGAGCAGACAGAGCAGACTGAAACATGTTGATGCCTGTAGAACAAGTAAGTGGGTATTGATAAGTATTGACTTTTTAATCATGGAGGTTTTATTGTAGGCTACTTACAGTAACGACTGTAGCGTTAGTTCATCTGCGCCAGTGGCAGTAGGCTAAATAATCCTCGGTATCGTTTCCAGTCAGTTACATGTGCTGCGTGAAGTAACACCTCGGCTCCGCTATGTTTGTGTGTGTGTGAGTGTGTGTGCGCGCAGCGCGGACATCGCTGTTCACAATCCCGTATATCTTCTAAAATGCAACGCTTTTATCCAAATGAATTGTGTTTGACGGGTTTTAAAAGATCAAATACAACCCGACACGGAAAAAAACAAAAAAACAGACCAGGCCTCTATTTGAGACCGGCCTTTATTTACCCAAATCTGTTGTCACACCAGGCGTTTAAAAGAGACAGGCGTCTATTTGGGACTCGGCTATTATTTGAAGTTTTACGGTAACTGTAGTTTGGCCTATAGCAGCTAAAGTAGAAGCTATGGTGAACTAGACCAGAGCTGGTACGGCAGACTTGAACAGAAGTTTCAGCAACAAACTCACCATAATTGCTGCTTCTTTAAATATTCCCAAAGTTCAGTTACTGTGGTATGATATCTTTCAAGTGATTTTGAGAAAGTGAGGACACACTTGGTCAGAGTTCCTATTTAAAGGCAACTGACGTCAGCCCTTCATGTTAGTTATAAAAGCAAATGATACTGAAGTTGCAACCATTTTTTCATCAGGATTTTCTGTGAGTAGAGTTGGGATTAGCCCTGCTGTTCAGGATGTATTGACTGTTCCTTGTCTTAATGGTGACGGGGAGAACAAGAGTAAAAGAGTTGCTACATGGTTTGTTTGCATTTAGCACAAAGACAGAGATAAAGAGTAATGACAATTCAATTATGTTCAATTAGGTGTCATTTCCAACTTATTGAATGCTTTGGTTAGCATGTTGGGTATACTATACCTGTGCATGTACTGTACATTTAATCTGGTCTGACCGCACCTTAACAAGTTAAATTGTTGTCCATTCACAGTTATTCAAATCCTGTATAACAAATGGTTAATGGCAATTTATGTATCTCCTATAAAATGTTTTTGACAAGTTAAATCTAACACTATCACTCAACAGTACTCCTTTTTTTTTGCTTTAAGAAAATAAAATTGAAGATTCAATATGAAAATGACTCATTCAAATTCATTGCACATTTATTCTCAAGAACCCTGACAGCCACCTACCACGTCTATATTTACGTTTTGTTTTATTATGCTAGTCGTTATTACTTTATGGATGTATTGTATTATGTTGGCTGCTCAGAGCACTTCCTGTCCCTAACTCATGACGAATGAAAGGTCCCTTGCTAGTACAAATGACAGTAAGGGGTGATTTATTTTTCTAATTTCAGGATTGCTATTGGCTGTGTGTGTGTTTGTGTGTGCGTGCATGCATCCTGAATTTGGCTCTCCTATTTACTGACTCACTGAGACAAATGACTTGACGTCAGCCCGGAGCTTTGAGAGGTGTCTTCGATTCTGGTTCCTGTTCATCTTCCTGAGGTGAAAATGGAGACTCCACTATCTTGCTATATTCTTCTCTTTCACAAATACAGTAAACATGATTGGGAAGGAGCCTACTCTGCCTTCTTTTCCTCCCATGCCTCACTCAACGTGTCTGGGCTCATCTTATACCTTATCATGATGTCAATGATGGCCACCACAGCACATTTGATCTACACAATGTCTGAGACGCAAACCTCGCCTGACGGTTGAATCAATTTCTTCTTCTTGACCACATTGCAATTGAGTTTCCATCACTCCGAAGCCACCAAAGGCTACACATTTTCTTATTAATTGGACATACACTGAGTAGGTGTTTAGTTTCATCTCTGTAGCAGCCTTGCAGATTTTTGCTTCATCCTTCCTGGTATCTATCATCGTCATTGCCAGCATCGGGTATGTATTTGAGTAGAGCACAAGGCCTGTAACATGCCTCTTCCAGGCATCCAGGCTCCATGCACAACTGTAAGCCAATGGCAACCCCCGCCATTGCCTTAGACATTTTTCAATTGTCCAATAATTTGGTTAAACACATTTAAAATAATTTCATTCCCATCAGCCTCAGCTGTATTAGCAAATGTTAGCAGGCTGCCCAAGGACGTGGAAACGATGTTGGATGTCTGAAAAGGACTCCTGTTAGACACATGCCAAAAGATGATTAAAACTGTATTCTGTTCCTTTAAATTCAAATTAAATGTGCTATAGAAATTAAATTGCTCATGTGAAGGAACAAGATAAATGTCACCAACATAGAGCTGAAGGGACTCAGTCTGAGGGTCTCAGTGGAATGTGCTGCTGAACATGAGGCAGTACGATGGAATGTCATTCCCAACGTTTAGCGTAAATACCTCGGCATACCAAGGTTGACCAAGGCTGTTTGTTTGGCAGGGGGACGAGTGTTTGTGTGTGTGTGTGTGTGTGTGTGTGTGTTAGATGCTCACAATAACTTAACACGTGTGAAATCTTCTGACTATATCCAGGAACTTAAACTAGTGTGATTCCCTCAACACACACATCTACACACACCAAACCAGACTGAGGGGAAAGCTGAGAGGTTCATTCATGAGGAGGTCCTGGGGGAGATAGGTTGTGCCCCGCTTCCTTATAAAGGAGGGTTTATAGAGTCACCTGCAGCCTGTCTCACTCTCCCCTGACAGCACATGATCTGTCCTACATGTTGTGTCTGTCTGTTGTGCCTTAACTCTAAAAATCAGACACAAAAACCCATAAATTGAAACGTTGTTGTTAAGAATGTGTAGAAAAAACTCGCTTTTTGTAAGCATACCTATTGCATAATAATTTGTATAACTGACAATTTTGAGTTTAATTATTTTGAACTGCTATTTCCTTGCAGGTGCTGACACATTTTTCACCAGCATTAGTGATTTGTGACAGGGAGCCAGGAATAATGCATGGAGCTTGAGAAAAAAACAAAGTGAACTCGAAACATCAGTCAATGTAGTTGTAGTGACATACCTAAACTTGGTTTAAGGACGAGAAGATTAAGATAAGTGAAATAAGCTACAAGTTAACCTTTCCTGTATCTAAATTTTCACTTTACCGTTTTACATTTCAGTCAAACACCATCAACAATATCAGCACATTTTCTTTCCTTACCGTGCAAACTGGCTAGTCCTAATTCTTTAATGTAAAACAGATTACGTAACATAAAAAGTATATAACAAGCAATTATGACAAATAAAGTAAAGTATAGTAGAGTATAGTAGAGTATAGTAGTAATTAAAGTAGCTCAACAATTATAGGCAAATGCATCAAGCTGGGTAGATTACACACATAAAGACAATGAGGTCTTGTCTAGCCAGTGAGCAATGCTGATCACGATTGAAAGCTTTGTGGAGATGAGGCCAACTTCTTGTTTATTTCACTACTGCCAATTTCTCGTCTGGCAAATGTTCTGCAATAACTTAAGTAATAAGTGTTTCTGAGAGAAATGCAGGAATGTTAAAACTCTTCAGCCACTACCATACTATGACTGATTGTGACTCATGAGCAAGTCAATTAGTCTAGTTGTACATTTCTCTGTAATGAGTCCTATATTCTAAATTGCAACAACACAAACAATACAGCATGTGTGTTCTCAATGCTGTAAACTCTTTGGTTAAACATTCTCTTTGTAGAAATGTGTATAAACATGTATATTATGTCCATCATTTCATTGTTTATGACCAAGTATCTTGACATTTTGCTCAGTGCTAATTGGAACCAACATCACCAACTTCATCATGTCACAGCAAAATGGTCTGTGTTATTTTAAAATCTGATGATAACACATAATATGGTAAACATGTTTCTTTCAGCATGTGGTGAAGATTAGATCATCTTTGTAGAAGAAATCAATTACTGGGATTACTTGAACAGCAATAAATCAGTAAATCAGGAGAAACAAGACAAGGCTCAAGCAGACGCTGCGAGCTACAAGAGATCGATTTCACGCATTGTTGCGTTCTGGAATGTGTCACCTGAACATCGTAATGCAATGCAAGTGCAAGCTGCAGTCTGGGCGTTGCTGAAGCTCTAGCTGAACATGTCCGTATGTGACGGCATATTTATGACACTTTGTCACCTCTTCAATTAGACACACGTCCCATCGTCTATGTTCTTCTGTGCAGAAAGCACAGCAGTACACGTTCCTCCACATATGTTTCCACTGATTTATTTACTACTGTGGTCATGGAAATGCTCTGATTAGCTCTGTACTGCCCGTTCGAGGACTGGCGTCTGCTACCTCCACCGGTGAGTAAAAGGGCACGTTCAGTATGATGAGCGTTTGTGCCAGTTGGACAAGGCATTGTAATTTACCTTTGCATCCATGCTTGGATTTTAAGAGAGAGACTAAGAGTCTACAGCCATGCTAGCAGCTCTTTGAGGCTGTACTTAGGCTCAGCAGTGCTTTGAACTATATGCTAACGTCAGCACGCTAACATGCTCACAATGACTAGGCTAACAGGCTGATGTTTAGCGGGTTATGTTTGTCATATTCACTATCTTAGTTTAGCATTAGTAAAGACAAAAATGTGTCTTTATGAATGCTAAACTATGGGAACTGATGGGAGTGCCATTACTTCTTCAGATATGTGGGTATTAACCAACGTGTTGGACAATGACAACCTGATGATGGCGCTAAATAAGAAGGGTCATGGATCACCAAAGTGATTACAATTTATTCTGAGGGGAACATGAATGCCTGTACCAAATATCATGACATCCATCCAGTTTTTGCTTAGACAGACCAACATTGCCATCCCTAGAGCCATGCTGCTGGTGTGGCTAAAATGTAGAAGTGGTTGAGCTTCACAGTTCATGAAATCTCCACTCAAGGTTCACTTGCTTGTTCTGGAGCTTTAAACTCTTTCACACATTCGTAATCAACAGTTGAAGTTGTCATGAAACTGTAGATATTCAAACTTTCCATTGTTCTGAGCACTTTTATACATTTCAGTGGTCTTGTCATTGCTGTGTATCTAATCTTAATTACTATTACTTTATCTTTGATGAGGCTGTTTCTGATTATAATCCTTATAATGCCAATTTTGGAGTGCATTTTATTTCGACAAAGTTCTTGAGCTGCAGACAACATTTGAAAATGTTTGCTTCTTTTGATAAATGCCGAAAGACCTGTTTTTAAGTAAAGTGTTTTTTAAAGGTTTTGAATTGGTGTAGGTAAGAACTTGGGCACCATGATCGAGCCTTGACGGTGGTGCTAGAGGGACTGTGTTTGCCCTATAATATCTATCTGCATTTCTGAGCTCCATCTGTGTGTCAAAAGTGACCATTTGGTTCTATGCCGAAAACGAAAAAGAAAAACAAACAACAAACAAAAGAGAGCTTATAAAGAAAGTGTCATAGCATCCTTGGTGCGAGTTGGCCCTCTAATGAGAAAGAGTTTAACACTAGTCCACTGCAGCCTGCAGTCATTACAGCTTACTTATCAAAGTCACTCTGACTCATTACAGCGAGCAGAGACATGATGACTGATCAGCACGTGTTTGTGTCTACATCAGTGTGTGAGTGGTCAGGTGAAAGGGGCTGCTGTGACAGGGACACACTCATTACGAAACGACCTGAAATTGTGTGTGTGAGATGCGGGGTCACTGGGTCAAGGTCTAAGTCCTGTCCCAACAACACAGCGTCTGTGTCCTCCGCCTTCAATAAATAGAGACAGTCATTCATACATACCGCCCATCCATCAGAGCTCTCAACATATCGCCACGGAAAAAGAGAGAGAGAGAGAGAGAGAGAGAGAAAGAGAGCAAAAGAAAGAGAGAGAGAGAGAGAGAGAGAGAGAGAGAGAGAGAGAGAGAGAGAGAGAGAGAGAGAAAGAGAGCTGGCTTGTTACTGAACCAGACTGAGACACTTAAATGAAGAAATGCAGTAAGACTCCCTGTGATTAAGGTTTAATTTTATTCAAAAGAAATTTTCGGGGAATCAGAAACTCACAACTGCTGTGACAAGGTGGATGTAAAAAAGATTCCTGCTTAAGAGAATAGCAGTTGATCAGCTTGAATTTATGTCAGTTACAATGTATTTTAAGGAGTTACAATGTGTCCAACAACATTGGTTTCAGAAGTTACAGCATGAAAGAAAGTTAGGTGTTATTTAATGCACTAATCCTAAAATCCTGTTTATTTTCAGGAATATAGATCTGATATGTTATTATGTACTGTATATTGTTGCATTTGCATCTTGAGTGATGTCCAATTTTAGCATCTTTTTTAGGAGAATATTAACTGTGAAAACAAATATGGATTTTCATTAAACCTTTATTTATCCTCGAGAGATCATTGAAGGATGACCCTCATTTTCAATGTCATCTAGTCAGATTACAAAGACAAATACAGAATGACACAGAGAGTATAATCATAAGAAACATTAAAACATTCAGAATTGGAAAATCATTTGATTAATACATTAGGATAATAAGGATGCAAAAAAAACACAATTATGTAAAGCCGTTACAAGTAGAAGCTTGCAGGTTTAAAACCAGATTTCTAAATTGTCCGATCGGCAAAATTGAGTTGATTTTAAGAAAGTGCTGTAATTTGTTCCAGGAGTCCGGTGCACTAAAACTAAAAGCAGTTTTTCCAAGTTCAGAGAGATTAAATGTGTTCATTTTATTTTTTTTACCCTAAACATGCAGAGAAGGCAGCAATGCTTTTTAAAGCCCTGAGTAATGTCTGCAGTCTTTCTCTCAGGCTACAGAGGTAGCACTTAAAAGTGTCCAACTTTTCCACCGTGGTTTGGTTGCAGCTCTCCTGCGCGGTTGCGGCAGTACGCACACAGTATCCTCCAGTCTCATAAAATCCAACATGCCATTTTCCCTTCTGCCACCAGAAGTCGCAACATGGCACCCTCATACTACTCTATCTGTATGCAGTAAGGAGTCCCAAAGCAGTATCAATGCTTATGTCTTACTGTACTTCATATCGTAAAAGATGATAAGGTTTATATACTGACTAGGGAAACACGCTTCGAAAACAACACCAGGATTTATAATTCATTTCAGCTTTATCTTGTGAGGTTTAATGTGAAAAAGTCATAATCAAACAGATTTATTTTGTGTGTATCAGAACTCATAAAGCCCACTTTTGAGTAATGGAGTGGGTTATTACAGGTCCAGTTATTACTGGTTGAACGTTATCTCTCCTCAGAGCTCATCATTTTTCACTTGCATACAGCAGCTCCCACCTTCATATTGCATTTTAACAGAAAGCCAAGCTGCATTAAAAATCTCATAGTGAGTTAGCCTGCAATAGCCTATAATTCAAGTTTAGCATCACACATTGCCTCTGTATTTTTTTTCTCACGTGTGAACTTAAATGAAACATGCTTTCTGTGGCCGTTTACAGTTTGGAATGTTAAGTTAAAGGGAATGATTTTAATAATCGCGTGATCTTCAGTCCAGATATTGAACTCACACACTTCGTCATCTGTTCTTCCACCATTATCAGACTCTTACCAAGACATTTATAGCTTTGTTCATACATAAACCTTTGTGTGTAAAACTAGATGAGCTGCGCGAAAGTGTGTGGCCACACAACACCACCTCTTCCTGTGGAAAGATTAAAAATAAAAAATTAATGAAGGTATCCACACTGCCATGCAGCTATGCACAAAGTGCGCTGGATTTTGGAGATGTCTGACGTCTGTGATCCTCTTCCAACCAGACGAGTTGGTCTGAGCAGGAGAAAACACAGCTGGATGTAAAGATAATGACTTTAAACAATGTGGGTGCTTCTGCCTGGATTATAGAAAACAACCTTCTGTCCTCTCTAACTTTACCTGCAAACATTAATTTTGAATATCCATATATCACACAGCTGTCATTAACCTGCATATATATTGATGTTGTCAGGACGTCAGGATTATAAAATGATGATTTGCAACGGCACAGCAGCAAGCTGTAAATAACAACAGTGGAACTGATATCCTGTCTGGGCCAGGCGTTTTTTTTCTTTCTTTTGAAATTCACCTCTGTGCAAACATTTAAATTTCAGTGTGTTGGAATGTCTTACACACAATGTGACTGTTTTCTCAGTCATCCATTTTACTTCATTATAAATAAATAAAATTCTGTTGTGTTGTTTTTATTTTCAGCATCGGTCCACAGTTGAGGATTTAAGTGTTGGTGTCTGTTTTGCATCGCCCACTACCTGTGAGGGATGCACTAATGGGCCATTAGGGTATCGGTTATGACTGCCTCTTCATATTAATATTTTTATCTAATCAGAGCTTCTCTAAGAAGACATCGTTTTGAGAAATATTAGTGAGAAAATCAATATTTACCAGAAAACAAAACAATACCTGAGTGCTCACCTAAGCTACCTAAACTCCCCACATGTGCAGGGTTTTTGTGGCTATGTGGGTAATCTGCACTAGGTTTACAGTAGAAAATCTTGATTTTAATTTTCAACTTTTCCTCTCAGCTATCAAACTCAAAGCTCCTTTAGATGTCTGAGCTTCTCAACTTGACACCCTGAGAAGGAAACATGTTTAGTAGTTGGATGCTCAAAGTCATTCTTTTGGTCACTTTACAGTTTTGAGTGTTGGTAAACTGGCAAATCAAGAGGTTCATCTTCTGTGTTTCCTCCATAACAGTCCGTTACAATGCCCACATTACTGGAGATGCCGCTCCAATCCACCTGCCAATTCCGTGCAGATTCTTGCCCTCTTAACACCTCAAAATACTTCTTTCATTCCATTGTTTTCCAGCAAAGTACTGTCCGATGGCCTCAGACTTGGAGGTGCAAGCTCAGTGATGTCAGAGTAACACTGAGGCTAATAATGAGACAAAAAAGCTGTATAAGGGTGGTTGTTTTTTTTACATTGGAACACTATCACTGTTTAAAATACGGGAAACTTGAAATCATGGCCTGGTTTCCTGGTAACATGTTCATTACAAGGCCCTCTCCATTCCTAGCTGAGCTGCCGTGATTAAGGAAAGTAATAAAATGCATGCCAATCAAGACACTATTTCCTTTATCTATTCCCCCCACTTCTATTTTATACTCAATGTCTCTGCCAGGTACAACTTTGGATCACTCCAATCACATCACACAAACAAATGACTTACTGTCTGACTCACACACACTTTAATTACTTTTACAGGAGTCCCGGAGGTCGATAAGCTCGCAAACCCCACACTGTGTATATCTTAGAGATGATAGCAATGACTCTTTTCTAACTTCAGATGAAGTCAGTGTAATATGCCGGGCTGTTATATGTCAGGTTATCACCATTAACAAGGCTGGAAGACACTATGATCCTATCATGCCGCTTCTAAATCACCGCATGGGAGTCAAGGGAGGAGTTGGAGAGGGATGGACTGACTCAACCCCAAAGACAATTAAAGGTTGGAGAATGAAAGTGAAATCGAAAAATGCTGTTATCTGAATGTGCGTGTGTACAAATTGTTCACCTCCCTTTAACTTCTGGCCAATGTTAAGTATCTTTAGCTTGTAAGGCAATGTAGAGAATGTAAGGGAAATGTGAACAATTCTATTGCTCAGGAGCGTTTGCAACAAATTAAAAAGGGGCATCACCAAAGCCAGTAGGATACATCCTCTGGGAACCATGAACATCTGTACAAAATTCCATGGCAATCGTTTCAACAGTGAAGATATTTCAGACTGAACCAAAGTGGTGGACTGACTGACCAACTCACATAGCCATGCTGCTAGCATGGCTAAAAGATATTCAGCAATAGTCCACTGTACACAAGCAGAGGCTGGCTCTGGGGACGTGGAATGTCACCTCGCTGTGGGGGAAGGAGCCGGAACTTGTGCATGAGGTGGAGCGCTACCAGTTGGATCTGGTGGGGCTTACCTCTACGTCTCGGTTCTGGAACCGTACTCCTGGAGAGGGGTTGGACTCTTTTCTTCTCCAGAGTTGCCCAGGGTGTGAGGCGCCAGGCGGGTGTGGGGATACTCACAAGTCCCCGGCTGAGCGCCGCAATGTTGGAGTTTACCCCGGTGGACGAGAGGGTCGCCTCCCTACGCCTGCGGGTTGTTGGGGGGAAAACTCTGACTGTTGTTTGTGCATATGCACCAAACAAGAGTTCAGAGTATTCGGCCTCCGGAGGGGGACTCCATAGTTCTGCTGGGGGACTTCAAAGCACATGTGGGCAATGACGGAGACACATGGAGAGGCGTGATTGGGAGAAACGGCCTCCCTGATCTAAACCAGAGTGGTTATTGGACTTCTGTGCTAGTCATGGATTATCTATAACAAACACCATGTTTGAACATAGGGATGCTCATAAGTGTACTTGGTACCAGAGCACCTTAGGCCGAAGGTCAATGATCGATTTTATAATTGTTTCATATGATCTGAGGCCGTATGTATTGGACACTCGGGTGAAGAGAGGGGTGGAGCTGTCAACTGATCACCATCTGGTGGTGAGTTGGGTCAGGGGGTGGGGGAAGACTCTGGACAGACCTGGTAAGCCCAAACGGGTGGTGCGGGTAAATTGGGAACGTCTGGAGGAAGCTCCTGTCCGACAGACCTTCAACTCACACCTCCGGCGGAGCTTTTCGTGCATCCCTGTGGAGGCTGGGGGCATTGAACCTGAGTGGACAATGGTCAAAGTTTCCATTGCTGAAGCTGCAGCAGGGAGCTGTGGACTTAGGGTCTTAGGTGTCTCAAGGGGTGGTAACCCTCGAACATCGTGGTGGACACCGGTGGTCAGGGAAGCCGTCCGACTGAAGGAGTCTTTCCGGGATATGTTATCCCAGAGGACTCCGGAGGAAGTTGCAAGGTACCAAAGGGCCCAAAGGACTGCAGCCTCTGCCGTGAAAGAGGCAAAGCAGCGGGTGTGGGAGAAGTTCGGAGAAGACATGGAGAAGGACTTTCGGTCGGCACCAAGGCACTTCTGGAAAACCGTCCGCCACCTCAGAAGGGGGAAGCGGGGAACCATCCAAGCTGTGTACAGTAAGGGTGGGACGTTGTTGACCTCAACTGAGGAGGTAATAGGGCGGTGGAAGGAGCACTTTGAGGAACTCCTAAATCCAGCTGATGCGCCATCTTTGTTAGAGGCAGAGCTGGAGGATGACGGGGGATTGTCGTCAATTTCCCTGGTGGAGGTCACTGAGGTATTCAAACAACTTCACAGTGGCAAAGCCCCAGGAATTGATGAGATCCGTCCAGAAATGCTGAAAGCTCTGGGTATGGAGGGGCTGTCTTGGTTGACACGCCTACACAACATTGCGTGGAAGTCTGGGACAGTGCCAAAGGAGTGGCAGACTGGGGTGGTGGTTCCCCTGTTCAAAAAGGGGGACCAGAGGGTGTGTACCAATTACAGGGGTATCACACTTCTCAGCCTCCCTGGTAAAGTCTACTCCAAGGTGCTGGAAAAGAGGGTTCGGCCGATAGTCGAACCTCAGGTTGAAGAGGAACAATGCGGATTCCGTCCTGGTCGTGGAACAACGGATCATGTGTGATGTGGTCCTGATGGCATCATCGGCCTGTGACCTTCAGCACTCACTGGATCGGTTTGCAGCCGAGTGTGAAGCGGCTGGGATGAGGATCATCACCTCTAAATCTGAGGCCATGGTTCTCAGCAGGAAACCAATGGAGTGCCTTCTCCAGGTAGGGAATGAGATCTTACCCCAAGTGAAGGAGTTTAAGTACCTTGGGGTCTTGTTTGCGAGTGAGGGGACAATGGAGCGGGAGATTGGTCGGAGAATCGGCGCAGTGGGGGCGGTATTACATTCAGTTTATCGCACCATTGTGACGAAAAGAGAGTTGAGCCAGAAGGCAAAGCTCTCAATCTACCGGTCAGTTTTCGTTCCTACCCTCACCTATGGTCATGAAGGTTGGGTCATGACCGAAAGAACGAGATCCAGGGTACAAGCGGCCGAAATGGGTTTCCTCAGGAGGGTGGCTGGCGTCTCCCTTAGAGATAGGGTGAGAAGCTCAGTCCGTGAGGAGCTCGGAGTAGAGCCAGTTGAGGTGGTTCGGGCATCTGGTAAGGATGCCCCCTGGGCGCCTCCCTAGGGAGGTGTTCCAGGCACGTCCAGCTGGGAGGAGACCTCGAGGAAGACCCAGGACTAGGTGGAGGGATTACATCTCCAACCTGGCCTGGGAACGCCTCGGGATCCCCCAGTCAGAGCTGGTTAATGTGGCTCAGGAAAGGGAAGTTTGGGGTCCCCTGCTGGAGCTGCTCCCGCCGCGACCCGACCACGGATAAGCGGACGACGATGGATGGATGGATGGATGGAGTCCACTGTACACATTATCCAATGAGAAGTCTGATGCCTTAAAGATGTCAAAAGACAGATGTCTTTTTTTTTATATAATAAAATAAAATGTCTGATTTAATTTAGAATGAAGTAGTTGTGTGTTTACCATCAACCATTTTTCGTCCTATGAGGTCATATAATTATGTGGTTAAATTCATGCTACAGCAGCTCTCTGTAGTCTCGCATCAGTCAAAACCTCTCCCTGTCTTCAGCATGTACAGATCAACATTTAACCAGAGCCACATGCAGTTACCACATCACCCCAATTTTAAAATGTCTGTGCTGTTTACAGTGCAGACACTCCACTTCCTTAGGGATCGCTCACGACGACACACGGCAAGTCTGATTCATATTTTAATAACTTAATAACCATAAAAGGTACAGACTTACCGATTTTTGCGGCTGAAAGCTAAGACGTTAGCGGTCACGGGGGTGTCTTTGGTGTCTTTCTAGCCTTTACAGGAGTTTTTCTATCCAGCCTGGAACTTGTGCCATTTTTCGGAGTTGCTGAGCAATAAATCCAAACTCTTAGATCCTAGATTTATCCACTTGATGTCCATAATTTATCAATTTTTGTCTGGTTTTTGCCGCTAGCTCGATGCTAGCCGCCATTTTGAAAATCCCAAGATGCATTGCGAGGCTGTTGTTGTTGTTTCATCAACCAATGACAGGCCGGTCCGTCATTCATGTGATCGTGCGTCGTTGCGCACAGCTCTGATAGTGGAGAGAAAGACTCGGAGCGACGCATTAGTACTGAGAAGACACGGAATAGTGAGTATATACAAATAAACACGGAGAAAATGGATAGATTTCGGAGAAATATGAGTGCAAAACAAGCAGTGGAGTTCTTTTTGCTATGGAGAATGAAGATCTTTCGGGAGAAGAGAGTTTTGACACCGATGAGGAACTGGATTACCAGGATTGTGTAGACCCCGCTGAAGAGTAAGTAGCATTTATTTATTTACTGTAAAAGTATAAAAAGTTATAAAAAAATAATACGATAAAATAGAAATGTGGACAATAGCGTTTTTTTGTAAATGTAAAAAGTAGTTCTGTAAAGGTAGTATTTCGTTTTTCTATGTTTGTTACATAGTAGCAAGAGTTGATTGATTTTACTTAGTCTCACAGCCATTTTAGTGAGTTTACTGAGATACACCACACAAAGGATGTTGAGAGTGGGGGTAGGACTTTCACACCTCTCACCTTTTCAGCTGTGGGGGTAATGTCCCAAGAACAGATGTTAGAGAGGGGGTAGGGCTTTCAACACTTATCACCTTTTAGTAGTGAGGGGTTGGGGGGTGCAGAAGCAATCTCAGCCATTGTTATCTTATGCTGTGTGAGAAATAAAATACAAAAACACTCATTGGTCTGATATGTATGATCTAATATGTTGCTTTATTTGTTTTACAGTGGTGATCATGAAGAAGACACCACCCCACCAACCCAAGCCAGACAAGAATGCTCCCATTCTGATGAGGGGGTCCCTTCCACTTCTTCTGCAGCACCATAGCCTTCCACATATGCTGCAGCATCCCAGCCTTCCACTTCTGCTGCAGCATCCCAGCATCCTGATCAACTCATCCAATACTATTCAGTTCACCCCCCCTCAGCAACAGAGTCATCATGTACCTGTGCCAATATCAGTGCAAAAATAACAAAGCAAGAAGGCCTCATATGGTAGAAGATCATGTGTGCACTGCAGGCAGACAAGACAGGTCAAACAGGCCACCCCTGGAAGTGCAAGGCATGTGATGTGGCCCTCTGTGTGATTGTAGATAGGAACTGCTTTGAGGCCTGGCATCAGTAAATGCCATGAGGGCAAAAACGCCTGGACTTTTTATGAAGAAATGTAAATAGTTTTCCTTATTTATATGTTATCATGTTGATTTCTGAGTTCCAGGACTCCAAAGACATGAAAATACTGTTTTACATAGGAAATATGCTTAGCTTTTATAATTTTGTGTGTGATTTGAATAAATATCTGAGTGATTCAATTTCCGTTTTATTTTTTCATTTGTCTTTATGGTCCAATAACTTATTTTATATTCAGGTGACATCAATGCAACACACATATTCTGACAGCCCAATTTGTCCTGAAAAAACAGATGTTTGTAGATTGACTGTGCACAACAGGGTTGATATTTTACAAGCTTTTTTAGAAATAAAACCAGACGGAAAATAAATTGTAAAAATGACCTTAGGAACCAGAAGTCAAATGCTGCTGTCTAACATCAGATTTCTTGTGGTCCACATGAGAAACAAAAGGTTTTCAACATATTTGTTAGACCTCAAGGATACACACTGCTTTTTGTGAGTACCACTAAAGATAAACTCCACAAACCACCTTATCAGTTTAGATTTTGATTGTCTCTACCTGTAGTTGCATGTCAAACAATAACATCTAGCAGCTAATTTAGCATGACGTTCTTCTCTATATACAGATATCTGTGAACAACCAGTTTAAAATAGTTATTTTCAAGGGTTTCCCCTCTTTCAACCTAAAACATGTCCACAAGTTATACACTAATATCCAACAACATATGATCAGGTGGTGTGCTATCATGTCAGTGATGGCCTCATTTGCTTTCACTAATTCTATTATATCTCAAAATCTGAAGAACAATATGTACATTTTTAATGTACAATAAGTGGTTGTTTCCTTTTTTGTGAAGAAAAAGTTTTAATAGAAAAGCAAATGTTTGTAGTAGATGGGATAATTGCTGTGTTCAAAGTGAGCCTACAGTCACCTACTGCACAAGGCCCATAATTCCTAGCTACAACCCTGTTGCCAATGCCCATAACCCATTTCAGATTTTTGATATGGAACTCAAAACTTATATCTGGTAGTTTTACACTTCACTAGGCACCATCTATTAAACCCATGGATAGACTATAGTTCAATAACCTAATGTTTGTCATGGCTGTCTGCTTAGATTAGACAGAGACTTGATCCCCCTGGACGTAACAGTAAAGTTACACACAGGCACACACATGCTCGCACACAGTCATATCTTAGCAGAGGTGGCATGGTTTTCATGCAACTCATGACAGATGATTTTAAATGAACCTCATAAATACCTCTGTGCTCGTCCCTGTGTGCACGCACCCAGAGCCTGACAAGGTGAAACGTATTGAAAGTGAGGGAGATTGAGAAAGACGGAGAATAGGAGAATAGGAGAGAAAGACAACCATTCCGAGTTTAAGTGTGTGTGCATTTGTGTTACTCCTCCAGGATTCCCACTTTAAATCAGGTCTTACTAAAACAACCTTATTTCTGCCACATTCAACCACCGCTGGACTCCCAGGTTATCACAATAACAATAAATCCCTTCACTCTCTGGCTCTACAGACTGCTGTGTGTGTGGGCGTATGTGTGTTTGTGTGTAAGTGATATAGTGTCTCTGGCTTTGGAAACTCATTTGGAGTTTTCCAATGCTGTCCACTGGAGGGAGGAGACATGGGCTTGCCACAGCAACAAGTCATTCGGAGGCTGGTGCCAGTTAACTCTCCCATCAAAGAGATTGCAACTCCCTCCCACTGTGCATGCATGTCCTAAGCATTGATCATCTACTGTCAGATGTCCATTGGGCCTCATCAAACTGACAAGCTGCCGTGATCAGAAACCATGCTATAGGCACACCGGGGGCTGAATGATATGCAAAAGCTTAAACTGCAGGTCTTGTTGGTGGTCATTTTAGACATATGTTTGTACCAAGCAGAATCACTAATGTGTCTTCTTACACAATACGAATCAGAAAGACTCATGCAGTTAGACAGTGTTAAGATCCTCCCAGGGTTGTTCTTTTTTCAAGGCATAAGAGTCAGTTGCCTTCAAAGTAAACTAAGCTAGTGTTCTGTAAAAGCTCACATTTAGTAATGAGATATTAACGTCAGCATGCTAACTTGCTCACAGTGACAATGCTAACATGTGGATGTTAAGCAGGTATAATGAGTAGGTGATTAAAGGGGGGGGGGGTATAAGGGGAAAGCCATGCGCCTAATTAGCAAAAAAAATTACCTCTTGTTAACCTGCAATCCCCCTTTCCATACTAGAGAGAGTGCAGGGGAACAAGGGTTGTTTTATCTTACTGAGGTTTGGGGAAGTTAAAATCTATGGCCCTGACCATGGCTCTATCAGTTCAGTGTATCTATAAAACCATTTTGCTGTTCGTAATGCTGAAGTAGCAGATGGATTTGAAATTGCAAGTGTTTCTTCGAGTTCCGCCCTTCGTCAGTTTTTTTAGCCATTTAGATTCACCAATATTCCAAATGACTAGAAGAGAACAGGAATGGCTTTTCCATATCTTAACCACCTGTTGGTTAATAACTATTTAACTGTCTAAAAAGAACATTGAGAAGCACCTAGCTCCAGCGAGCAGCATGATGCCCTAGAAAGACTTAAATAAAGACATCATCCACTCCTGGCTGTATATTCAAGGGACAGGACGGCAAGCCGTTCTAGACTCCCCTCTCCTGTCAGTGCGTCATGGCTGGTAAGTGCCCTGCTTTTAAAAGAAATGAGAGAAGCTGATTTGATTGGACATGATTGACGACCCTGTCACATCCACCAGTAATATCTTGTGCCTGATTTACTCCCTTTCAAAGCAGCACCTCTGCTATGCCAACATACTGTATGTTGTCACTACTGACCAAAAGTCTGTTGGACATTGTCAACTGTTCTGGCACCTGATGCACACCATTAATTCTGGTTATGTTGTTTTGCATTCCGCAAAACTATTCCTAATAGTGATAAGAAGACCGTTTCTTTAAGTAACCCATTCTGTGTCGTTCGCCCAACCCTGGCGATCATGAACAACTCTTTTGGTTCATCCCTAGCTTGTTAATTATCTCACAACCCCTGGCAGGGGTATATATTTCAAGTACAGAACCGTATGATGATGTGAGTATATGAGTTTGCATGTTTGTGGAAATCTGTGTCTATATGTACACACATGTTTCTGTTGGGTCAGTGGAAGCCGCCAAATCTATTTTAAGAATCAGCGTTCATTGTTCCGTCTGGAGCCAGTTGGATAACCTGAATGCAGCACAGACACAATGTTTTGATACAGAGAAGCTCTGTCCTTTCGGTGTCAATGATGATATTCCTGAAGAATGTGCACACACACATACACATACACACACACACACACACACACACACACACACACACACACAAAGGCACATGATTATAAGTTCCTCATAACTGTCACAAAATCATATTAATTCTGTCACGCATCAACCCTCTTTGTCCTGTTCCACCCACTCACCCACACACACGCACATGCACACACACACACACACACACACACACACACACACACACACACACACACACATATAAATATGCTGTTGGCGTAAGTAATGATGATGTTATTTGATAGAGTTCTGATCTGTGTCTGCCACACGCAAGCGTCTGTGGTCCAAATCATGTAATGTATCAAACGTGTCCACAGAGAAGAAGGCACCAACACACACACACACACATACCACAGTCCGAAGCACTGATGATATCAATCACTTCATTGGCATTCTTACACTGTAACATACTCTCCCACAATAAAACTGTATGTGCGGCTGACCACAGATTCTGTTGGCCAAAGACTCAGAGGAATGTGACAATATCCCAGGGAAATACATTCAGGTCTGAAACACATTGCCAGTGACCAACACTAGTTAACCTTCATATTATGTTGTGGGTCAATTTGACCAATTTCTGTCTTTGAGTTGTCTGAAATACTGGTTAATCTCTTCTTTCCTCTCTGAAATCCTTTGACTTTTTCCTAATTTAAGGACATGACATTAGTTGTAGAATGTGGACACACATTCACACTTACCGAGTGTCTCATTTGAGATATTTTTCACATTAAAGAAACCCAAACATTAGAATTATTTACAGTAGTTAAATACTGTCTAGTAAGAGTAACTCTAGTATCTAATCTGGTAACAACTATAAATCTTTTACTTCTTTTACTCAAACTTTACAGATATGCTACTCACCATTATCATTGTCCATATGTTCATTATCATTTTATTTCGCCTTTTTTTTTCTTGAGCATTTCATAACTTTGTTTTTTTAAAGCAGATTATCAGTAAATGTAATTGTGTTGCATCGATAGAGAGAAACACATTATCTGACGTTGAATACTGCTGTGATTACACAATCTGACACCAACACACCCTCAAAAACACACATATTTCTGCACATATCCGTGTAATCAGGCACACACAGATACAAGCATTCACCCCGAGAAAATTGCAACTGCTTGTTTCACGTCAGAGGTGTTTATGCTGGCATGATTGGTGCCCGCAGAGCCGCAGACCCTTACTGCTGTTTCTTCACCCAATAAAACAAAAATCTGTTGACATGGATCAGGACTTAAGTGCCCCAACGTTATGTATACATACATACTATATACAGTATATATACAGTACATGGAGTGGAGACCAGAGTAGTTTCTGTTGTAAAAGTATTTCGACATCTGAACAGACTATAGTTCAGTAGTAACTGTAAGAAAAGAAAAGAGTTTAGTGTTTGTATGAAATGCATCATTCATAATTCAGTTAAAGTAATAACAGGTAACATGTTAGCGCTTATTGATGTTCATTTTTGACTTCCTCATTACTTTATTCAACAACAATTTCCTCAACCTATACCTGCAAACATTTTGAGTTATTGAAAGTGTTTGGTAGGTGTTTTCTGGGGGGGGGGGGGCAGGAAGTGATGTATTTCATCCATGTTCGTGTGTTTGAACACTAGAGGCAGTGGGCAGCGTCAGACACCATATTGAACGTTCATCAACACAAAATACAAAGAAAGTGATCCCACAATATTAGATTTAGAGACAGTCCTCCCACAAAAAAAACTACTTCTTAAGTTGTTTGTACAATCAGCAATTATGATCCATGTTTACGGTTTATTTTATTTTTTATTTAGCTTCAGTAAAGCTCTAGGCAGTGAGAGCATGAGTGCCTGCCCTCCACGTCACACAACCAACTTAGCTTAGCAGACGGACTTGCAGAGCAAATCTCAAATTTTCGGGAATTTTCCTTTCATTAAATAAAGACCAGATTTCTTTTCAGAGCTTTACTAACTGAGCAGCTTTGCCTGAGAGAATTTCAAATAACAGAAAATGTTCTGTATTTTTATTGTAGCTACAAACACAATTTCTCGGGTAATGAGCTGCAAGAACTTTTTTCTGTTATTTTAGGGATTCATTTCTCAGAGAGTATACATAACGTTGTAGCCTATATTATGTACATTATGATATAGGATGCAACACAATGCCAACACATTTCAAAGGAAGTACTCCCTCCATGGCTGGTGGTTGTCATGGGGAGTACCAGCCTCCCTGTCATCTCGTCATCAGACTGAGTGACACCATGACACGCATGCACGCACGCACGCACGCATGCACGCATGCACGCACACACACACACACACACACATACCAGCTCTTGCAGCTATTGCCAGCCGGACATCTGAGGAGGTTCTGATGGCCGCTGGCCTGTCTTGGTTTCCCATGGTTCAGCGTGTTTTTACGAGCAACTGGAAGCCATTATGAAGATGAGGTTGCCGAGCAGAGCAGAGCAGTCCTCTCCCAGTGATGACAGGCCTCTCAGTCTGGGAACCCCTTCCCTCCCAACGTAAATTAAACACAAATGGCCTCTATGCTGTCACACACATTCTCTGTACACACAGTGATATGCACATGTATTCACACACAAAACATGCACAGTGCCACCTTACCATGCAAACAGTCTGTCCACCACATGTTCTGTATGCAGATCTACAGTGTCCAAGAATGTTTCACACATGACTTAAACAGGTTTAATATATATGGAGAGGAAATGGATTTCCTGCTAAAGTTATTTGTTTTAAATAAGGTTGCTAGTAACGCTTCCAGCATTTGCAATTAAGGTGTGAGTTTTAAAGTCAGTAGTTTACATTATTCATGTAAATATTAATAATGTAAATATTTTAGTTAACCCAACTTTAAACCACAACAGACTTCATTCATTAATTGCATTTACTGTATTACAGTAACAAACATAATCAATTCAATTCAATGTATTTATAGTAACAAATCATAACAGAAGTTATCTCAGGACAGGATAGCATATACAGGTCTAGACCACACTTTATAATTTACAGAAACCAGTGGTTGAATAACTACCGTATTTAACGGACTATAAGTCACACTTTTTTTCATAGTTTGGCTGGTCCTGCGACTTATAGTCTGGTGCGACTTATTTATTCAAATTAATTTGACATGGACCATGAGAAATTAACTTCATTTGAGGTACTTGTACTTTACTTGAGTCTTTTCATGCCACATTCTACTTCTACTCTACATTTCAGAGCGAAATATTGTACTTTTTACTACATTAATCTGACAGCTTTAGTAGCTAGTTACTTTCCTTACTTAAGTAACATTTTCAGTGCAGGACTTTTACTTGTAACAGAGTATTTTTGCAGTGTGGTATGAGTACTTTTACTTAAGTAAAGGATCTGAATACTCCTTCCACCACTGACAGAAACCCAACAATTCCTCCCAACTAGCTTAAAATCAGCACACAATACAAATGAAACTGTATGTGTTAGATACACAGCATCCAATAACTTATAGTCAAACCCAAACAGAGCTGAAAGTGCCACTGATAACAGCTTGCAGCTCTGTGAGGCTTTAGTTTTAGTAGTGTTGTGGTTGTGCAGGCATTGGGTCATTAAGCAAAGCATTGGACAAATCAAAATTTGGCCTGGTGATGTTGACAGATGAAACTACCGGTAATCACAAAGTTGTTGTCTTTTATAGACAAGCTATCCACATCACACAGTACTGTATGTAGGACCTGGGTGAATGGAAAGCTGCTCTTGTGAGTATTCAAAGAGGTATGATACCTGATGCTGTCATACAGACAGATTAATTAGATTATTTTCTTTGCACTTTTTTTTTTTAAATTTTGCGATTCCGAGAAACTGCCACAGATTTTGAGTTAAGGGCCCGTGTTCATTTCACGGAATTCTGTGAGATCAGGTTGGTCCCACTGCTCAACATAAATCTAGTACTTCATCATGTCCTATATACTTGGAAAACGTTATGGCTGTCCAAAATGCACTCTTCTTAACTGTGATGGGTTACCGGGCTGTAGCGATGCCCAACAAAGCTGGAGAGAAAAAGACAACTCACAGCCAAACTCTGAGTGTTTCTTTTGCCATCCATTAACATCAGTATACATCTAAGAACAGCTGATGTCATTTTGGCTGCTGAAGACGATTACAGCACTGCATACAGCACTGGACAGTGGTTACATACATGCCAAACATTTTTTTAAGATTATTTTTTAGGCTTTTCCGCCTTTATTTGATGGGACAGCTAGGTGAGAAAGTGGAGAGAGAGGGGGAAGACATGCAGGAAATCATCACAGGTCAGATTCGAACCCTGGACCTCTGCGTTGAGGCATACACCTCTCAGTACATGTGCGCCCGCTCTACCCACTAAGCCAAAAGGCTGAATATCTGCAGTGTTTGAATTATCCTTTACATTATAAGTTATTACCGGCTAAAAACCTCACTGCATTAGCATTTCAAAAAGCATGCGGTTTCAAACTACAGATGATTCCAGAGAAACTTACAAAAATACATGACCAGATGTTAGTTGTTAGATAACTTCACCGGCATGAAGAGGCTTACATGGTGTCTGTATCCCGTCAAGAAATTCCAATAATGTTTTTTTAAGAGCCACATATATATTTTTTTCAATTCAGGCTACTATTAAAATATTATAATATTTGCCATTATATAATTGTTGTTTGTTTTTTTCAGAACTGTGTTCAGTGTAGTCACATTAGAAAACCTCAAATAAAACTCACGACAAGAATAACTAGAAGACGTGACTAATGTCAAGAAGGCCTTGCAAACAGACAAATAATAAATGTATTGATTGATTGATGATTGAATCGGATCTGCTTCAAATATTTATTTAAATCAATTCAGTTGAAAGTCTTTGAAGGTGTTTACGGAAAATGTTATTATGTAAACTATGGTATTGAGGACCTGATATACGACCTAATCTCTGAAGGCTTGGTTATATTCGAGCGCGACACGGTGGGTCAGTTCTCCGTATATGGCGTGCGTGCTACAAGCATGCACAGAGATTTCTATGCTCAACGCATTGTTCGTTGCGGTATTCTCCGAAAACACCAGGGGGCATACAAACAAATCAATCTGTGAATAACCAAGAAGTAGTAGAGGAGAAGCACAAACCAATCACAGCCATTCTCACATCAAGGCGGTACATTTAAATGTCTCCCTACTCAATGCATTCTTATGAACAGGTCCATATTAAATCGGGTGAAAATATATGCACACCAAAACGTGTGATATCCTATAAAATTAGGAGACCGCCGGCTGGTCACGTGATGCCGACTGGTCACGTGACGCCGGCTGGCTACGAGCTCCATGACGCCAAGCGGCAGTTGCTAGTTGAGCTTCGTGCTTTGTGATGCCGGCTACAGACCTCCGTTGTATCAGTGGTAGTTGTTGGTTCAGTTACCCGAAAATAGGTGACTTTGAGCCGGGTACAGAGCACTGCGAGCTGCTGGTCGTTTCAGCCAACCACAAAATTTGAGCGTTTTGCCGCGAGGGTAACCACCGTTTTTTTCAACCTGGACCCTATTTTTGTGTCAGTTGTGTCTAACTGATGGGAACAACTGTCTTTGATAATGGTCCAGTATTAAACGAGATCGCTGCAGTCGGCAGCGGTGAAACAAGCTACAATGTAAGTTAATAGGGCAAGGTAATATTTAATAGGGCAGCTTGTATTTACCTTCACAAAAGTGCTTGTTTTGCCGCTGACAGGCTCAGATTTATATTCTAAGTGTCTGACAACACGCCAGGAACACGACGGTTACCATAAACCTAGCTTAAAAGGCCTCGTAAAAGGCCAATATCAGCCCCATCCTGTATGTCAGCAATATATACCGCCCCAGTACTGTTGATATCTTGCAAAAGCAGATGTCTCTTATATTTTAAAGCGATCCGATTTGTTCTGCCAGAGAAGAGGTAAGTCTTGGCTGCCTGTGAGACTCTGAGAGAGGCCTTGTCGAAGACGACTGGCTGTGATAAAGTGACGGGAGAAGAGGTGAGACAGAGAGTTGGCTGACGAATGTGGAATGTCTTTCCATCCATCACACTGATGAACAGGTCGAAACAACAACGTGGTATTCCGGAGGAGAGGAAGAGAGGAGAGGGCAGGAAGTGACAGGACAAAAGGAGAGGAAAGAAAAGGGGATGAGATGAGAGGAGAAGGGAGGAGTGAAGAGGAAATTAGGTGAGGTGAGGGGAGGAAGCACGAGGACAAGAGGAGAGGAACGAAGAGGGGATGAGAGGAGATAAAATAAGCGGGGACTGTGAAGTATGAGGGGATGAGAGAAGAGAAGATAAAAGAAGAGGACAAAAGAAGAGGAGAGAGAGGGACATAGAGAAGATTAGAGGACAGAATACAGAAAAAGGAAAAGGGGGAACTGAGGAGAATGGAGGAAAATAAAGAAGAGAAGATAAAAGGGCAGGACAAAAAGAGACAAAACAACAGGAAAGAATAGGGGATGAGAGAACAAAGGAGAAGATGAGCTAAAAGAAGACAAGAGAGGAAAACAGAGAAAGGAGAAAAGGAAATGAGATGAAAAGATGGGAATAGTGGATGAGAAGGGACAAAATAGGAAAGAGGGCAGAAGAAAGGTGGAGAGAAAAGAAGAGAAGACATACATGGAAAAGAGGGGAAAGGGGAGGGGAAAAGAAATGAAAAGAAAGGAGGACAGGACAGATGATCAAATCAAGAGGATAAGGGAAAAGGACAGTAGGAGAGATGAGAAGGAAGGAAATGAAAGCAATGAGGAGAGGTATTGAGGGGGAAAGTGGGAAACGGAAAAGAAAGGAAAATAGAGAGAGAGAGGACATGAGAGGAAAGGGGGTGAGTGAAGGAAAGAAGAGGAGAAGAGGAGATGAAAGAACAGAAAAAGAGGAGTAGGAAGGATACAAGACAGACGGGTGAGAAAGAAGAGAAGATGTGATTGGAAAAGAGGGAAAGTTGAGGATGAGGGAGGGAAATGACGAAGAGAAGATAAAAGGACAGAAGAGGAAAGGGCAGAATGAGAGAAGACGAAAGAAAAGGAACAGGATGGAGGAGAGGAGGAAATGATGGGATAGGAGAGGAGCGAAGACAAGGAAATGTAAGGAGAGGAAGTGGCAGGACAAGAAGAAAGAAAAAAAGAGGAAAAGCAGAGGGGAAGTGAAAAGAAGGAAGGAGAGGAAATGAAAAAAAGTGGAGAGAATAGGCCAGAATATGGGAGTTTTGGTTTTCAAAGTCCCTTTATTGGACAATTTTCAGAGAAGATTTAAAAAACAACAACAAAACATATCAAACAATGTGCTTTTCCCAATCAAAAACTAACCACCAACTCTCCATCCTCCCCCACGGGGAAGATGGGAGGAGAGGAAATAAGGAGACAGAAGAGGAAAAGAGATTAGAGGAGGGGAGGAAAGGACAGAACAACACGAGATTAAGGAGAAAGGATGAGAGGAGATAAAAGAAGAGAACAGAAGAGGAGAGGAGGAAAGAGGGGGAAACAAAAGTGTGATGGAGAGAAGATAAAATAAGTGGAGAGGGGAATAGTTGAAGGGGGGATGAAGCGACAGAACAAGAGAAGAGGAAAGAAGAGATGAAGAGAAGAAAAGACAAGAGCACAGAAGAGGGGAGGAGAGGGGATAAATATGAGTGGCAAGAGGAGACGAAGAGAAAATAGAGGAAGAGTAGAAAAGAAGAAGATTTACTCTTTTTTTATTCCTTTAATCCTAGTCTTGCATTACTCTCGTAATCAGCTGGTAAGTCTGATCAGCTGTGTGGTAGGAAGTAACTTGCGTCACGTATCCAATCAGAATCGGGCACGTTCGTTCAAGCCTATCACAGTACAACAACCATGTTTTAAATCTGTTTTCTCTCCCGCTTCTGTCAGTTGTCTTTGCAGACGAGCGTGCGACCCGCCTC
Source organism: Gymnocephalus cernua (assembly GCA_023631565.1). Taxonomy (NCBI): domain Eukaryota; kingdom Metazoa; phylum Chordata; class Actinopteri; order Perciformes; family Percidae; genus Gymnocephalus; species Gymnocephalus cernua. The sequence continues at coordinate 37,596,986 of CM042428.1, read as the reverse complement.
CACCCCTTCTACCTCCAGGCATCTTTAACCACGGGGTTCTCGGTCTTCTTCTGGCTGACGAACTCCTTTTGGTTTATCACCACCACCAGTGTCTAGACTCCATCGGGGGATATATTGGCTTTTCTAAAAACTCTAAAAATTGTATAGCCTATATACCTTTTGTCCTTTGGAGTCTAATCTCCAAAGATTTGATGCAAACCTTTGTTACTTTGCATGCGTATTTTCAAAATAAATATTTGCATATCTGCAAACCAGTCTCCCTTGATTGAAATACCTACGCTCTCTGTCTCTGCAAGATTCGGACTTACAACGTTCAGACACGTTGCTCACGTCACATCTACGTCGGCAAGCTCAGTTTGCAGCTGCGCAGTAACGCTCGGCTATCACCGGAAAAGTGCTTCTAATAGACTTCACTCGTCTCCGTCCAGAGCAACGGGATATGTTGGTCCAGTTTATATACTGTCTTTGGATTTACCCTGCAGAGATCTGAGGAGCAGTTAACCAGAGTCCTCAGAAATCCACCAGAGTTTAGGATTACAACACAAAGAAAGGGGAAGGTAACGGACATCCGGCAGAATAACAGATGATAAGGTGTGTAAGTTCAAGATCTGGACTGAAGATCACACGATTAATAAAATCACCTGAACAATCCCGGAAATGAAAGGTCATCGATACAGACTACCTTAAAGCTTTAGTGCGTAACTATTTTATATTAATGAATGTCTGTTACATTCAAGCCATTGCTAAATGAGTTGATACAAAGCTAATTAAGACTATCAGCTCCACACAACTCTCTCTGTATTTCTCAGTATGGCTATGTTCAGAAGATTGTGTTGTCCGGTGACTTTCCTGTGCAGAAACTCTAGTGGGCTTGTATCATGTGGACGCTCCGACAGTTTGGTTGTCATTACTTAGAATTCAAAACTATGCACTATTTAATCCTGAAGGCTTGGGGTTGACACTCTGTACTTAGTTCCGTAGCCTACGGGGAGTTGAACCGGCGATCCTCCACTTAACCTCCGATAAAGATAGGCTGAAGATAAAGAGAACATGACAAAGAAAAATAAGAAAAGGGATTAAGAACGTGAGAAAAGGATTGGGGATTTTATATAAATCTTACAAAAGTAAACTGTGGACACTGATCTTTCTTTCTGCCTCTCAGTCATTGTTCAAACAAACACCATCACTGCTGCTGCCTCAGTTGTCCTGCTGGGATAATATATGTTGAGGTGTTCCAGACCTCTCATATATCCTGCCCTAAAGAGGCTATGGGCACTACGCCACACACACACACACACACACACACACACACACACACACACACACACACACACACACACACACACACACACACACACACACAGAGAGACACACACACACACTCAGAGTAAGTTTTATAAGCACCGTGTAAAGTAGATAAGGCATTCCAGGCTGAAAAGCAGGAGTGAGGAGACGAGGGGGAGGAGAGTTCAGGAGATTGGGCTGTATGCTAATAAAGATGTTTGGGAGCAGCAAGCATTCATGTGTCGTGATGGATTATGCAGGAATGTTAAGATATTCTGGTTTAAGAAAGCAAATAGAATCTGCTCTATGATGAATAATCAGCATGCAGACATAAAATGTTCCCTCTAAACCACCTCTGCGATGTTTCAGCTGTCCTGAAAGTCTGCAGTGCCTAAACTCTATGACGTTAATGTTCAAGGCCTGTGAACTGACTGCGTGTCTCATTACTGCAGTGGTGACTGTCAGCAAAGTACTTACACATAAAGAATAGTTAAGATTTTTCTTTTTAATACAAATTGAATGTTTGCACAGTTTAGTGATGTGCATGCAGGAACCTCAGCATATTTCAGTAGAACGCTGCATTAATCAATGTATAGATATTACAAACAGATCAAAAAACGATGTGATATGTGAAAGATGTCACTCATATTAGCTCACCACAAACAATGATCACCCAACTCTGTAGTTCCTCTGCGCTCGACAGTGTTGTAGAGTATGTCAGCTCACTGATTTGGATTTCTACTTTGCTGTTTAAATTCAGTCCTCACCACTCTCATCAAACTCCCATCAACCACTTTTCCAGCAGCGGCCGGCAGCGGTTTTCAGTGGAAAAAAAGCTCTGATAAATCAACGGTACGCTACCTGGCTAGCACCAGCAACAAGACAAAGTTAGCAGCTAGGTGCTGAATAAAGTACAACATGTAGCGTTTGTAGAGCTTGACATTTTTCTCTGGAGTCGGGACCGAAACAGAGTGAAAACGAGCATGAATATCAAAGAGACACAACTTCAAATGAATGTAATGTTCCCTTTGATTAAAAAGTTGTTTGCATGGAAGAAAACCTGCGACACAATGGGCGCAAAGCCCGATGCAAGTGTCTTTGCTAGTTGAAGGCCGACGCAGTTGTCAATTTTCCGTCCAGCGCCCATGTTGTTTAAACAGCAAATGCACCTGCGCCCATCTTTGTGCCCATGGGCGCGCTGGTCTTACAGGGAGGTGTGTTCAGGTGCATTCTTGGAGTATTGCTATCTTGAGGCAGCGAAAAGTGATTGTGCCATTGACCAACAAAAACCTGGTCTAAAGTCAATGACGCATTTCATTGTTATTTTAACAGCGCATTAGTAAAATTAGTAAAATTATATATTTCCATCATGTTTTCTACGTTGTTTTCCAGTTTAAGGTTTGACTGCTGCTGTTGCACCCTCTTCTTCTGCAATGGCCCCCAACTGGAAAATTGGCACCACCAACTGTTTATCCCTAACATTCACATAACACTATGGAAAGGCACCTTAATTTGCCTTCTCTTTTGCCAATATTCTGCAAATTAGGTTAAAATGTTGAAAGATTTTGGACAGAATCCTCTCTGCTATATAAATCGCGGTTATACTAATCTAAACCTTGGAACAAAACTCATCCTTTCTTAAAACCAATCACAATGGTATTGGGTGGCACTAGGCGCCGGAAGCAATATTGGTGCCTCTGCAAAATAGCCTTGGGAGGAACTTGTTTTGCTGGAACATGTGCTCATTCAAAAGTTGTTTTAGTTGTGCAACAGAAAACTCAGATTGGACAGATAGTCTAGCTAGCTTCTGATTTTCCCTGCAGAACTCTGAGGAGCAGTTAACCTTCGTACTCATAAATCGACGGGACGCCAACACAAAGACAGAGGAAGGTGAGAGACATCCGGCTGAAAATGACGGACATCCGGCGGATCTTCCGGTGGCACCGGAGCAATCCCATAAATAAATTGTCGTCAATATAGACTAAACTGCCAGTGATCATCACGGTGGAGGCACTACAACCTTCACTCAGTGTTACAAACTCACTTCACACTGTACCAGCAACTGTAACAATGTGTAGCTTACCTTCCTCAGTTTGACAAATTTTCTCAAACTCATTGCACTGTGCAGAGATCATTCAGACATAGATATTTACGTTAGGTGACTCAGAAACAGTAGACAATGCTTTTCCAGCTGACCATTCATGTAATCATTATTTAACCTTGCTTTTGGCAAAATTACGACAAAATAGTCCAGGACTTTCGCCTGATAAGGGAAATACCTACAACATACTTACATACAGTAGGTACAACATACAGCAGTACAATACGTAAAAGAGTAAAGGGTGTAAGACAACTTATCGCTGTGTCCATATGTTTTCCAGGCACTGAGAAACAGATGGAAAGAAAGGATAGACAATGATATTAAATAAAAGACAAAAACAAGTAATGAAAGGATGGATGTTGGACAGTATCATGAAAAACACTGCGTGTCGTGGTCCCAAAGCGTGGTGAATTTAACCCAGCAGGGAAACCATACGCTGGCTTCAGTTTGACTGTGAAGCAACAGAGCCAGATGTTGCAAATGAAATATCCAGTTAGAGACAAAAACAAACTACTGTGCAGATGTTAAGGTTTGCAGAGCTGAAATTAAGAGTTTTTAAATTTCTTTTTAACTGGAAGACTAATGTGTGGCTGTGTGGACATGTTGAAAACCAATGTACGACCTCTTCAGGGCCACACACACACTCAGACCTTCACTTTCCTCAGACAAAAATGAGTACTGTGTATGTTTAAATATCAGTGTGTTTTTATGCATGTGACGTGACATTTGGAGCCCATTAAGCTTGTCATCACATCCCATTCATCTATCTGCATCCGTGTGGTCCTTTCTCTCCGCAGCATGACCTACTGTCACCATGGATCGAGCTGTGTGATTGGATAGAGACCAGGAAGTCCTCAGAAAGGTTATTAGCATAACGATGTCCGTGGGAACATTTTAAAATGAGCGTGGTGTCGTGAGATCTGCAAAACCTCACTGGAACCAGTTTCCGCCCATCCGCACGAGTGTTCCCAGTTAGTCTCTGTGATTTGTTATTCACCCTGGGTCTCTGCTGCCTTCAGTGATGACAAGAGAGGCCACTTTAGGGATAAATAATCCAAGATGACTAGAACTGCACACACACACACACGCACGCACACATTCCCCCCCCCCCACACACACACACACACACACACACACACACACACACGCGCGCACACACACACAGACACACGGATGTGTACCTTGATCACTTCTGGGACATTACATACACTTACATCCATTTCGTGGAGACTTCGTTTAACATAACCTTAACCAATAACCACTGAAGTTTTCCCAATTGTGGACACAGCTTTTATTCCCAATTTACTGTAACAAGCCATCTCACTAAAAAGATAAACTTAAAAACATTGAAGTAATCGATCACTCAAAATATTTAACATTGACTCAATGTAAATAATTTATTCAGTTTAACCTGTATTTTTTAACTCAAATGCTAACTATTTTCTTCAGGTGAAGCAAACCAATTATTTTCATTTGTCATTAATTAAAATGTGTCTTTATTGACTTAATGTAAACAATGTAAATAATCGCGTTCATTTTGATTAATTAATCTGAGAAAAAATAGCGCGTTGAAAAAAATAACACAGATTAATCCATTCCATATTGACCTTTCACCCGGAGCCATTCTAGCCACCATTTCGACTGTAAAATGAAGGAGGGAGACAAGAGAATGCGTTGCTACAGGCAACAGAAACATTGCTGCATGTGACGCTAGCTAACACCATAGACAGTTAAATAAATGGACAAAGTGATGCCATTGTTTTTGATGGAGACCAGCGAAGTCTATAAGAAGCACTTTTCCGGTGATAGCTGAGCGTTACTGCGCAGCTGCAAACTGAGCTTGCCGACGTAGATGTGACGTGAGCAACGTGGCTGAACATTGAAAGTCTTTTGGTAGCTGTGCCAAGAGAAATCTCAATCATTCCGAATCTTGCAGAGACGGAGAGCGTAGGTATATGTAAGGAGATAACATAGGCACAGGCTAATTATTGCTAACTAAAATGCTAGTTAACATTAGCAATTAAACTTAAACGGCTAATGTAAGTCGAAACTGCCTGCGAGCTTCTCCTGTACTATACGGTAATTCCTCTACTATGCAACAGTAAGTCGTGCGGTCATGACACAATCGTTAGCCTATTTTTACAAAAACGTCTGCTACGGAGCCATAACGTGAGATACAAGGTAATGGAGCCTTTTATACATTGTCGTGTTTCTTTAGAAATAAACAATAGACAAATAAAGTCTTTAAACGCTTCAGATGTAAAGTTATTCGCTGTCAAAGTGACGCCAAAATGAATGGCAGTCAATGGAATGCTAACGGGGGGGGTGAGTGCTTGGTAGCAGCTTCGCTCTGTGGAGGCAGGCTTACCCCCTTGGTTAACACTAAACTCAACAGCAGGTAACGTTAGCCTTCCGCTAGTGAGCAGCTGGATTAAAGACAGTTAAAATGCTGACAGCTAACGCTAAACGGTGTAAAGTTTGACTGCATTTCAATCACTGTAGATGATTTCGACACTTCTGCAGCTGCAGAAACACAGAGACGGTGCGTTCAATGAAACCTACAGGTAACCTACAGCCTCGTGGTGCATTCAAAGTTATTGTAAAATACAATTTTCCCATTTGGTGGATGTTTTTGTCGTTCAATAGCAATTTACAAGTGAAATAACCCTATTCCTGAAGCACTTTTGAATTTATTTCCTCAGCATATTAGGTCATATTGTTGATTGTTATGGTTATTATTTGAACAGTGAAAATAATAATAAAAGGTTTTTTTAACTTTAATGTCAATAATGCTGATTATTCATTTATTCATTTGAATTTAAATATTTAAAACACATTCACAGCAAAAATGATGTATGCAATTAATTTAGAGTAATTAATCACAGAGTCTTTAATTAACATTACATTAATTGCATTTTTTTATTGATTGACAGCCCTAAAATAATCCATTCAGTTTAACCTGAAATGTTTGACTTCATGCAACCATTTTTTGAAGGTTCGAGCAAACTGATTATTTTAGTTTGTATCAAATAAAAAATAGTTGTTATTATTTGAAATGTATAGCAACTTGAATAAAAAAATTGCTTTAAATACATTTTGATCAATAACTACTAAGAAAACTTTCCTAGAGCATTGTAGTTCCATAAATTGATAACATTGTGTATATGTTTCAAATGTTTAAACAATCTCCTTCATCCGAACACCATGCTGTCCTGACCATCTGGAGCAACTTACACTTCAACAAGCTGTTGGTTGTAACTTCATATTTAACAGACAGATATGAGAGTGATATCAATCTTCTCATCTAACTTTCGGCAAGAAAGCTAATATGCTTATTTACCAAAAACGGTTCCTCTTCAACCAGCTGATAGCTTGACCACAGATAATTACTTCAAACAGTGTCTTTGCAACATGCCACCGGTCAGCCAATCACTTTTTCTTTCAAACAGTTGCTAAGGCAGACTAGCTTGTTCAGATTTTTAGATGATAGCGCTGACCTCTTCTTCTGCAGAATGTTTCTTCCCACATGGCACTGTTGAGGCAGGTGTAGCCAAGGACCTTTTTGTAATATGGGCCAGCTTACCATATGGACCTGCTTGTGATGACCATGTCCAGTGGTCTCCAGTAAGTGCAATAAAAGTACCTTCTGCCAACTGCCTCACTTTCGTATTTCTTTTTAGCGTTGTACAGTTCAAGTATCCTCGTAACAATAGTTCCCCTCGAAGGTACAGTAGCTCGTATGATGGGTCGCCTATGGCAATCTGAATGATGTCTTGAAGGCCCCGGTCCTAAACTATGTTGATGGGCCTGCAGTCTGTAGCAACTTATTTAGCGATTGCACTAGATAGCTTTGCTGTTGTCATTTTGTTGACAAACTTGCACAGCGGGCGCCGTCTCCTCTGTCATTGTTTGTCATTGTTTGCCGTGCCACGCGTATCACACAAAGCGTAATCATCTGCGCTGTGATAACGGGAAGATGTTGGGGTCAAACTTAATAAAATGCTTACTTCGCGTTAAAAATAATAATGCATTAGTTTTTTTTAGATTAATTGCGTGCGTTAACGTGATAATGTTGACATCCCTAAAATAAACATCTAGCAGGCAAGAGCAGATGAGCTGCAGGGTGATGATCGGTCAAACTTCCCCCAGTGCTGCTAACTGCAAACCACAGAGGGCTCTTCTTGGTCCCAGCCCAGCTGTGTAGGAAAGATGTTTTATAAACTAATAATGCTCTTATCTGGGTCATCTACTGTGCTGCTCTGCTCTCTTCACGCCACCCTACAACTGAGATACACACACATCTCACCTGTGTATAACCGTGCACGCTCGAGCACCTCTGTTATCTGATGGTGCTGCGCTTTCGGTCTGCCAGCAGCAGGACTGTCACTGACTCACAGGTGGCGAGAATCCTGGTATGTGAGTGAGTGAGTGAGTGAGTGAGTATGTCTACTTACCATACCATAGCCCACATGGACAAATTTGCCAAAATACTAAGAATGATGTTTGTTCTTTTTGTACATGAAATGGAAAGCAAAGACGAAGTACGGTACCTCTAAAGACTGTGTTTTTCATTAACTGCATGCAAAACTCCAATACTAAGAAAGTAACTATAAGCACATTTTACTTAACTACTATACAAGTTTTAGGTACTGGTACTTTGCTTGAGTTTCTCCAATTAAACCTTATACTTCTAGTGCATTACATTTCAGGGGGAATGATTGTTCTTACTCGACAACATGTATTTAATAGATAATGTTGCAGTGTGTTACTAGTTACTTTGATCATAGATAAAACACGTACAGTCAACTTAACAAAATATAAAGCATTGTTATAGGTTAAATGCCATGTAGACCCACGCAGGTTTTTCAGTTATGTGGCTGATTACTTTCCAAATAGTAAATATGCAAAGAATTGTGCAATACACATCCACCAATAAATAATGACACAGTATTACACATGGGCGAAGAGATGCTTATTTCAAACAACAATTTTTTTGTGAGATGTAATTGGTTGCTTAAAGGACAGTGTGGTGTAAAAACACAATATAATGTTTCCATTGCTCATTGAATTTAAGGAATATTTTTGACCAGGCGGAGAGATCCTCCAGAGATGAAAAGTATGTGGATTTTAGAAATGTTCTGGGGAAAAATAATTGTAGAAATGAGCCATTCCATGATATAACTTTGATTTTATGATGGAGAGAGTCAGGGGAAAGTGAAGAAAGGACACTTGGACAAAGTGAATGAAACTGTGGTACCTTCATCGCCATTGTAAACAGTGGACGAAGAGAGCTGCGAGAATGTCAGTGTCTCACCTGAATGTGCAGTTCTTTGCCTTATCTGTAAGGAAATGACTAGTGAAAGGAGAGGGGAAAAGACCCTGCAGCTCTGTGCATTATCACACTCATCAGATGCTCCATGATTTGTACTGGAGCAGCACATGGGGAACGTAGCCCTCATGTTGAATATCACCTTACTGTAAACTACATGATAAATGCACAGGAGAGCAGAGGGGAGGGGGGCAGCACCACTTTATTCAGAACAGGTGGCTATGCGTGCTAAGGCCCAAATGACAAGCAGCTGTGGTCCTATGCTCGTGCCAACACACACATGCACACACACACTTTCTCCTGAAATCTTTTAAGATGCTCTGTCTCTTTTTGTTCATCCAGCAGATCACCAAACCCTGCAGGACAGACAGAACATCAGTGTGCAAATATAATATGATGAATGAATAACGATATTCCAATAAAGTCTGACTGCTTGTCCAAATTTCAAAACATTTGTATTGGATTATGAACATTTAAAATTATGTTAACTTAAAATTTGGTGTTTAGCATCAAAATGTTTGAGAAACTGGTTTCTCAAATCCATCTGTTTGACGTATGTATATTTTAAGCGTCTATAATCAATATTATTACAACATTATTCTGCTCAGCACCAAACAGTAGCCAGACACAAAGAGCTGGTGAACATGATGGAGCGTTTAGCAGCTAAAGAGACAGGTATTTCCCTCAGGAGTTGCTAGTTATCAAATTTTGTGGATTGGAGAAAACATCGCCAGTGAACGTTGTTATGTTTCCTCCCAAACTTATTTGGCAAAATGAAATTAGTAATACAGAGACGTATTTCAAAGGAGATGCTCTGCAAAAAATATAGCAACTGCAGAAGCACCATTCACAAACAATAGCACAGACAAAACCCTGAACAATCTAGTCTTTGTTGGCAACAAAGAAACGTAAACTACGGTCAGAGTACTAAAATATTTTTGTGTTTTTGTAATGCCACTATCCTAAAACAAACTTTGTTCACAAAATCTCTCAAAGGCCTAGCTAAGACTGTTCAAGACGGTGTCTTTGTTGGGAGGTTTGTATATATCTTTTTGGTGTGTATTTTTGTGTAGTTTATAGTAGTAAGGTATGCTTGTATATGCTTTTGATTAAGTGACTGCCTTCCCTTACTGTGAGCCAAGCATCCACGGTCCCATGTTGCAGTCATCTATGGTTTTTGGAGATCTGAGAGCTCTTATCTCTTGCATCTAGAGCATGACACTAGGGGCTGAGGGCACAGATTCATGCCAAGTCGTTTTCCCACCTCCCTGAGCCTGTATGAGTATGTGTGTGTTTATGGATTTCAGATTGAATGAGTGGCATGCCTGTCTTGCACGAAGAACCTCTGAGTGCCAGTTTCACACTAAATCCCATTCCAACATCAATTCACTTTGTCAGTCAATTTACCTAATGGACCTCCTCACCTTTCATATTGAGTTGTTTATCTGGCTCTTGCCCAGCCAACTCTGTTCTTCCATGGCACAGAGAAACAGACAGTCAGCAGAAAAGGTAACATATAAACTGCTTAAGAAAGCTCTGGGTACACTTCAAGTGATACCATTTTATCCTTACATCTTTATTTAAACCTACATTGTGTAATTTTTTTAGTTGATTCTTAGCAAAAACTCCTTTGTTCTTTCACAAATATGTGCTCATTCATGTGTAATTACTTCCACCAACTAATGAAAGTATTCTCATAAGGGTAGAATCTGCCATATAGAATCATTCAGAATACATGAGAGTTACTCGTTCGAATGACGGCAGCCATGTTGCGCCTCCATCTTTAAAATGCATTAGCCAAAGAGGGCCATACCTCCGCCTTGCACCTTCTTACACCTAGTGGCACTGTGACAAATGCCAGGGGGAGATTACTTAGATGGGAGAAATTCTTACACAATGTAGCTTTAACATCCGTATTCATAATCATGTCATTATTCTGTGAAACGTGAAACATAGTTATCTTGAGAAAGCCTAGGAGAAGAGAAAAAAGCTTTTTACCGATGATTTGTAGATATTTGTTCGTTTATATGTTTTTTGTCTACCATATAATGGACAAGCCCCCATAAACTGTCATAAACTTGGTTCTAGGCCGTGACAAAAACTGGGGAGAGACACAAGATGCCAATACATTAAGGTGTTTATTATCAAAAAGAATATAAGTTTGAACTAGATACAGGTATGAGGTGTGAAAATCAGTAGCATCGGCAGTGTTCATGTGGATGTGTGTAAAATGTGTGTAAAGCCAGTGACACACCAACCAGATAATCGGCCATCTGACAGTCTGGCTAGGTCAGTGACTCGAGTCTGTTCGGTGCATCCCGTGCCGTCGTCCCTCCGAGGAGCTGTCGGCCTTCATTTTGGCTGACCTGACATGCTTGGTTAGAAGGTGGGCACTGCCGGCAGTCAGACTTAAATGACCAATCTGATTGGTGGAGTGCTAACCCGGAAATGGCGAGCGGGATGAGCGAGGCTAAGCCTCTCAAAATCTGATGAAAATCTTTTAAACTGACCTTTGTCGATCTGAAATGAAGACAGCAACTGCATGTCCTATTTCTCGCTTAAAATGTTTTCAGAAACATTTCGGTGAACTATTTTAGTAAAATTTAAGATCGTATTCTGAACAAGCCGCCATGAAAGTCTGGCTTTGAATTTCCGGAGAAACCAGACCCACGTGATGCATTTGTCCAATCAGCTGCCGGTTTTCATTTTTTGGGCGACAATACAGATTAGCGACGCCTGCTGTTATGGAGACGTATTACACGCTCAAGTCGGCGGCGCTTCGGGGTGTTCTGAGGCACTTTTTGGACCTCGGGGAGCCGACTGATCAGTACGACTGCCTTTTCTGGGGACGGCTGTCGGGTTAGTGTGTCAGTGGCATTAAGTGTTGCGAAGCTAAAAAAAAAAAGAAAAAGCTGCAACAAAACAACCACAACAACAGGGTTGTCGGCAGGGAGGAGAGAGCAAACAGTCCCGGAAGCTGGGGCTTTTATATCCTGTTAAATCAGGCTGCATTAGTTCCACTGGCACCCTAAAAACAGTTAGGCAGAGAATGAGAACAAGCAGACATAGATCAAGCAGGGACCGTCACAACCAGGTAAGGAAAATCAGCAGCTGGTCATGTTAATAAACCCTTTCACACAACATTGAATTTATACTGTGATATTCCTCCATAGTTGAGACAAATAGTTGAGTAAATACGCACATAGACAGGCAGAGCCAAATAAAACAATGAGCTTTATGAATGCATGTCCAAAGACGTGATATCCGGCTGGAGTCCTGAACATCCAATCAAGTCTCTGGTCCAGTCTGAAGCCGGGCCAAGAGTAACTCTCTGTGACTGCTCTGAAGGAGCCAGGCCGTGACTAACATGAACCACCGTCACCATCACTGAGCTGCCAGCCAGGAAATAAATACAGCTGGACAAGAACGTGGACCATCACGCCTTTCAGTTATGTTTGGTCCCAGGTGAACCTCCACAGAACAGGGAACTGGTAGATCAACACACAAACCTGAGGGTGACAAAATCTCAAACACATTATATCACTCAGCGACTGTATGTTGACATAACTATGAAAATAATTGTGTTATGAAACTTTGAAACTGCAGACACGTGTAATCAGTCATATGACAGTCTCTGACACAACGGAACAGAGTAACGTTGACCCAGCTGCGGACTTCAGAGCAAGCAATGACAGTTGTCAGGTATTCCACTGTCCTGTCTTTCTTTACTGTAAATTTCATAATGAAGCAGACATTTCATATGACACACCACTGGTTTTACTCATCAGGACTAATGTACACATCATGGGGAGTTCACCTTGCAAAATCATTGTCTTCTGTGGCTCTGGAGGAGCTTTGCCAAATTTGAGAAAATAACCCTGATGATGTCATTGGGGTTGCCTCGGCTTAAAGACTACACATTTTTAACTGAATGCCTGTGTTATAGACAAAGGGGTGTGGAGATATGGTCATTTAGCAGGGATGGAGGTTCTAACAAAGAAACACTATTGAGTTGCACTATGGGAATCGTAGTCAGGATTTCTCTGTCTCCACTGCAACAAATTTGACATGTAAAATATAAAAGAAATGTGCAATACTGTAAATTGCTGTACCAAATACTCAGGGGTGTGTATCTATCAATATTAAATAGTTCAGTACGTACGACATTTCTGCACACTTCATCAAGCTTGCATCCAAATTCAACCCTAATTTTTGCAGAATTTCCAGAAAATCGGAAAAAGAAAATGCAAAATAATGGCAACAATTGGCAATAATTCTCCTGTCGTCCTGTTCTCCTGCCCAAAGAGGGCACGAGGTTATGTAATTCAAAGAGAGCCGGTCAAACCTCAAACTAACAAAAACAAAGCGTAAAACGTGATGTATTGTATATATGGAAATAAGGTTACAGTGAAGGGGACGTATCCTTCTGATGTTATGCAGCATGCTACAAGATTGGGTGGTTGCAGCAATGTTGGCAGTGAAAGAGAGTTGGTCGTCAAGTGTCACACCCAGGTTTCTAGCAGTCTGGTTGGGGACTACCACAGAGTTGTCAATTGTTATAGTCAAGTCTTGGGTAAGAGAGCCTTTCCCTGGAAGGAAAAGGAGCTCAGTCTTGTCAAAGCAAAGCAAAGCAAAGTAAGAACTCCTCATCGCTCCACATATTTTGTTACGTTTTCATCTGCCGCTATTTTGTTTTTGTGTCTCTCTAGTCACTAAAGAGAGTCACTGAGTGGAAACCTAAGTCACATTCACATACTTCATATATGTCACGATAAAGTCTGTTTTCATTGCACACACACACACACACACACACACATACACACACACACACACACCAACTTAAATTGCCCCAAATTGTTTTTTTTTTTGAGCATTTCTTTATAAATGTGGGTGTAACTTTTTTTTAAACTTTTTTAATGATTTTGATGAGGCTGATCTCTAACTTTTCTATCAATCTTCCAGTATGAATCTGATAATCCTTTAGGCTTAAATAAAGCTGAGATAATGTAACATGTAGCATTTTTGCACATTCTTTCTTACTGGGCCTGTTCCCAAACCCTGTTGATCACGCCATTGCATTTATTCATGTCCATCATGACTAAAATAGTATGAATAATAATGGAATTACTGTGTATTCATAAAACCAACAAAAATGTGTAAAAGTTAAGGATGGATAATGTTCTGCAAGACATTTACAATATACAATCCATGGCAGCATCTATAGCCAAGTTGGGAAGGAGCCCCTCTGATCCACGGCCCATTTGAGCTGCGTGGTGGAACTGTGCTGCCCGGGCCTGTGGAACTGTAGTGTTGGTGTGACCCATGTCCCGTTCTCAGTGGGCAGAGTAGAGGCATTCCAGCAGCTGTCACGCTCCCATCCTTAAGTAAACCCTGCTGGTGTAATGGTTCGAGGGAAGCAGCCAGAGGAGTTGCTAAAACACTGAAATCATGCACTCACTTAACAGTGCCCGCATTGAACGAGGCTCAGCGAGCGAGGCGGCCCAGAGCAGATGTGCAACACCTGCAACACCTGCCCTGTTTAATGCGGTGTTCACATCATGTGGGAGAGACGGAAGATATGAGATTCCAGCTTGAAGAAGCTGTTCACATTAGATTTCAGCCAAGAAATATCTTTGAACTCAGTTTTCTGGAGGTAACTATAACAAGTTGGGTTTTGGAAGTGGGCCCAGGCCTCTCTGATTTTACAGATTTTGACATAACCTACTTTATATGTGGAAGGAAATTCATTTAGAATAGGAAAGCATGTGTTTGTTTCAAATAAACCCAAGAAGATGGACAGCTTTCCACACATAAGTAACTTGTATTTACAAGTCACACTGCATTTATTGTCCTATATGACAACACAGTTAGATCATTGTTTCGCCACACTGTAAAAAAAAAAAGTTATTTCACTGGAATTTACTGTAAAATTTTACGTGTTTTTTTCCGTTTTTTCTACATTAAGTGTTAATGCCATAAAAATACGGAAAAATACTTTTATTTAAAAAAAAACACATTAAATAAAGGTTGTAGTCTGTGAATTGATATAATGAGAAAATATAGTTGTTTAACAGGATAATTCCATTAGCTAATGAGCTTGAAAGTTAAATTACATTGAATTTTATGTAAAAAGACAAAAAATAACCATAATTTTACTGAGTGTAAAATTGAGGCATCTTTCTGTTTTTTTACAGTTAAACCTTAAAATTAATATAAAGAAACGTTAAAAAACAATCGTGAAAAAACGGTAAAAAGTCTGGCAGCAAAGTTGCCAAACACTTACCGTAAAATGACAGTCAAAAACCTTATGTTATTCTACAAAGAACTTCTTTTTAAAATACAGATATTTACTTTACATTTTCTGTATTTTTTCCGTCCAACTACTGTAAAATTAAAAAGAATTGTAATCATAAAACATATTTAGAATGTTAAACAAATGTATAAATCTGTACAAACACTGACAAATATTGCAGAATACCTTAAAATTACATAAGTTGAATGAAAACTGCTGTTTTCATACTGTTTTTTTTGGTAAATTCACAAGATTATCCAATCCATCCACAAGAACTCCCTGTCAAAGTACAGATTTCTGGATGTAAAACACACAGAAATCATGTCAAATGAAAGTAAAATGACCCTCTTTTTACAGCCCATTAATAGTATCTTAAAAGCTTTAGGCATTTATTTTATATGATTATCCAGTCTATTTACAGTAAATTCCTGTTTAATACTGGTTTTCTACTGTACAAAAAAGCAACTATCCAATATACCTACATACTTTAACCATTAATATAACAGTTTTACTTTATATAAACAGTACTTTATAGTGATTAAACACAACTATTCAATATATCTACAGACTTATCCCATTAATATACTGTTTGTTTACTTTGTAAAAACATTTGACAGTATTTACAATTAAATATCCAATATATGCATCAGAGACTCTTCAGAAAAATAAATAAATAATAAGTAAATATTGGTATAATGTATAGGGGTCCATTTTAGCTTATTCAATGTGGTCTCATACATACTGTGTTAGTGTTTTAATCGCTGTCAAACATCATCCTGGCCAATATCTCCTAATGGAAGTGTACTAAAGGGGTTACCAGAGGTACTGAGACAAGTAGGACCAGCCTGACCCGTTTAATGCATTGAATGAGGCTGACATGAACCCTCACTGCATGGCCTCAACCACGCCACAGCACAAACCCACAAGCATTGTTCTCAAGTATAGTTGGATCAATGTAATTCTATTAGAAACTAAAATACTGTAATATTTTGTAAGCATATTTATGGTAATACAAACAGTAAAAGAACTTGGCAGCACACAAGCTTAAACAACCAGCTAAAGCCGTATCGCACCAAATCACCACTGGGGCCTATGTGGACAAAGATGCTGTATTCAGATCTGTCTTTGTAAAAATATAGATTCTCTCACCTAAATATTTGTGGAAACAAAGCCATAGCTTCATTTAAGGGAATGCATAAGAGACAAGAGACAACCTAAACTGCAAGCCTTGGATGTACATGATGTCTGTTTTAGTCCAAGTCTGTGATATGCTCATCACTATATAATCATGTTTTGGTCTGACAAATGAGTTGACAAAAGAATCGTGCAGCCACAGTTCACATCACATAGGCCCACAACCCTATAGGCCTACAGGATGGCGATACAGTACACAGAGAGCCAGGCAGCCTACATCTTCACTATCCTAATATTTTAGGGGGCATCTGATGATCTTGCCTCATTTAACTTCCGTGGAGGCCATGTGAGGCTATTTCAGATTCAAGGCCCAACATCTTTTTCCACTGACTGCTTACTTTGCTGAGGTCTGCTGTGATGCCTTATACTGTGTCCACTCTGGCTTCTGATGTTTGTTCCTGTCTATGTCATGCAAACAGCTCAGAGCATGAGCTTCCCTCTTATGTGGGGTAGAATGAATATTATGCATGTCCAGTACCTCAAAAGCCTCACCAGCGCCTGACAAGACCTCTGTGATCTGATCACCTCTGCCTCTGACACAGGCATTGATGCACATATAGCCTGGGCAATATGTGTTCCATTTAGGTGTAACATTAATACGTTAATACGTCTGCTACACTTTTATAAGGGGTGGAAAATCAATATTCATGCACACCAGTACCTCAAATACATACCTGCTTGCCTAACTTGCACACCACCTAACCTAACTTGTTCAACTAGTTCCAACCCTCATACAGTTTAATTCAACCCTGCGTTGATACGCCATAACAGACACAACAGAGCCATACGTGTAATGCCAGATGTTGCTTCATAGTGTCCTATACCTGTAATTTACTGTAACAATAAAGAAATCTTGAATTGTGTGCGGCTGCCCATTTAAAGTGTGTCCCCTCTTATGAAAGTCATGCCTACTGACAAACAGTATGGACATCTGCAACATTATGCTTATTTGAGAAATGATCTGTTTTTTCATAGGCCTTTCATAAAAGGCTGTTAATCCACTTTAAAAACGTTGGAGGCTGTCTTCCAATACAATATGTTAGACCAGAGGTTTTGAAAGTGGGAGGCAGGCCCCCCTAAGAAGCTCCAAACTGTTTTAGGGGAGGCTCGTGAATGTAAATGAAAATTAGGAATTCAGAAATACAGTAGTTTGGGGAAGTTTTTAGTGTTTTTTTCAGTCAGAAACTAATAAATGCATGCGGGACAAACCTCTTTTTTATGTATTTGGTGTACTTGAAATAATATGTAGCATACACATTCTTTTCCTTATGAAGGTGCATGATACATTTGTTACATTATTTTCTCTTAATATTAAGACCCAAAATGAGTGTTCAACAAAATGCCAGGTCTTTGTGCAGTCCTACTGCTCCCTCAAATCATTTTGCCTCTCCACAGTTTCTACAGGTCAAAGGGAATAAAGAGTTTTTCATGGGCTGAGGTAATATAAGGTGAATAAAGACATTAAGTATGAATAAAGCCTTACATTGGTGTGCTATATATTGTTTTAATTTAGCAATACATGCAATGTGTGAAAGACTGGGAAGTGATGTTAGTGCTCAACAGTTCAACCAAGGCTTCTGTAGCATCAACATGAATTTAGTAATCTGGGGGTGAAGCGATGCAATAC
The DNA here is from genome assembly GCA_023631565.1 of Gymnocephalus cernua. Lineage (NCBI taxonomy): Eukaryota > Metazoa > Chordata > Actinopteri > Perciformes > Percidae > Gymnocephalus > Gymnocephalus cernua. The sequence continues at coordinate 37,579,159 of CM042428.1, read as the reverse complement.
CTTACAATGGTTGAAAAAACATAAATGTAAACAGAATTAGTCTCTTTAGTCTCTGTGCTTCAAATATCAAGAAAGTGCGCGCAGATTCAAATAACTGAATGTTGTGAAATCATTGGATGAATCATGCCAGGCGAGACAATCTTGACCAATGGTATTGTTTGACTTCAGAGGGGGAGGGGCTAACGTCAAGATCAACGGCACAGAGACACTGTGGAGTGGATAAGGTAGCTAGCTAATGCAGGACATTTCCACGAAGATTCACATTCAGCTTTCACTTCAGGTAATGTAATACTGTTGTTTTTATTTACATGCAGTTTCCTCACGAGATATCAACTGAACATGAGTTAAGATAACACTTGCAATTTTAAAATGTTAGCAGGGATAACGTTAGCATTTGCCGTTTATGTGCCTTATCAACATCTGGCGCAACATTATGCCTGTCCTTAGGTAACGGTAGCCTTGAATGTGAACCATGCACCAGTCGTAATGTTAGCTAGCTAAATATATAGGCTAGCTAACAGTTAACTATATTATAGTTGTCAGTTGACTAACGCTAACGTCAGTGTTCCATGTTTAACTTAAGCTCCTATTTCCTCGTGCAAACACGGACCTGACAAAGACAGTGGCAGTTAACTTAGTAACGTTAACTTGCTAAGTAACGTTATGTTAGACTGTTTAGCAGGTTAGCTTGATTAGCTAGCCAGGTACTAATACTAGTAATTAAAGAAACGTCATAACGCTCCGTTGCTCCTAACACTAGGTAGTTAACATTACATGCTAGCTAAGCTATCTCAGCTGACTAACTTTAATTTTGTTCTACTTTATGAACAGTGAACCACACGTTGTAATTAACGTTTTACCCCTGCTTCATTCAAGATTGTGTATCAAGTTACAACATGACATTACACAGAGAGACTGCTTTGTGGACCACAACATCTTAATTTGAACGTGATCGTTATTTTCACTCATGATTCAGTGTGTCCAACTTAACATTATCATTCTGTCTTTCCAGAGAGAATGTTTCCATTCTCGCTTTCCACATAAAAGTAGATGGACAGAGAATTGAACAAACTCAGAAATAAGATATAGGCTACCTGCTCTACTTAGAAGTGTCTCTCCTTCCAGTCCAGACCACTCAGTATGTAATTAAATATGTATTTTAAGTTTCATTTTTGCTGTAAATCTAAATAAATAATTACCTGGTGGTCAATGCTGGCAAGCCACCACAAATACATTAATGTAGCTATAGTACTGTTACAGTAATGTTGAAATGTTAAAAAAAATCTCACCCTAATTCTTTAATCCCTGTTTAGGCAAGATGGAAGAAAGGAGGATACAAGATTAAGAAGACCAAGGAGAAAAAGAAAGCTAAAGTAAAGAGATGTTCACCATACAGTATCACACGTAATCAGCTGTACCTTACCACATCTTTCTCACCCATGATATGGCTCTCATTCTGTGTTCGGTTTGACAAGGATCAAGAGGCCAATGACCAGTTAATGAAGGCTGAACCAACAGACCAGACTGAGAACAGGATAGCCCAGAGCAAGAGGGGGCCCAGCAGAGGCTAAGAAGGAGGCAGAACACCCACATACAGCTGAAGGAGGTACCGAATGACATCTGCACTGGTAATAGTTGCTTTACCTGGGCTGTGCTTGTAAACAAAAACAAACCAAGGTCTGAACCGAACGTGTATTTGTCACATTGTTACACCCCTATTTGTTGGTACAGCCTTACTTGAGTCTAAACACAGTGACTTGGGACTTGTTCAAGATGGTGAAGGTTAAAGCGTAACTCTCGGCAAAATGCAACCATGGGTGTTTTTGTGAATGTACCCGAGTCAAACTTCAGGTTAAAAGCATAATTAGGACGGTAGCACAGCTTTTAAGATTTACCATATCTTCGTTTTCCGGTCAAATGGCCTTTTGAATGGGAGAGCTAGGGGCACTACTATGATCACATCAAAATGACTTTTTTTAAAACACTAAGAAGGCTCAACACAACACTTTGCTCCAAGTATCACCAGGGGATCTACACATTAACGAAAGTATTGAGAACATTGATTGTGTTCACAGAGTTTACTAAAAAAGGTTTTTGAACGACTTAGTTTAGCAGTTGTTGTTTCCGGGTGCTAACATCTCCAAATGCAGCTTAACAGGGAGGAGAGTAAAGATGGGAAGCTCCTAAAGCTTAGTTCCATATAAATACACGGATAATTTATTGTTTAGTCATTAGTGAAAAACCATATCTACCTTGTAGTTGAAAAAGGAGCCTCACATAATAATTACATTTCCTCTTATTGAGTCTGTTCATTCGCATTTGGAGATTGACACTTTTTGAGAGATGGTAGCGCCCGGAAACAACAACTCCTACAGTGAGTTGTTCAAAACCTTTCTTTTTAGTAAACTCTGTGAACACAAACAATGTTCTCAATGCTGAGTTCATGTGTAGAGCCTCTGGTGATACGTGGAGCAAAGTCTCATGTTGTGTCGAGCCTTCTTAGTGTTTTGAAAAATAGCTAATTTTATGCTATCATAGTAGTGCCCCTAGCTCTCCCATTCAAAAGGCCAGTTTACCAAAAACAAGAATACGGTGAACCTTAAAAGTGGTGCTTCCGTCCTAATTATGCTTTTAAACTAAAGTTTGACTCGGGTACATTCACAAAAATGTAAACAAACAACAAAATATTAGGGCTGCACGATTTGAGGAAAATATCTAATTGTGATTATTTTGACGGATATTACGATTGTGATTTGATTCACGATATTGGAGGGAATGATGTTTTTTATTTTCATTGAAAAATATTTTAAAAAAATGATTGAAGTGTGATTTATTTTGCGAGGATCTGTGCCAAAACAAAGATTTTTTCCTTCAGTCTGTAGGATAGGATTTGTAGGCCGGGACGTCTCTGCAGCACCACAATACTTTATTTACGGTTTGACACATATTTAGCCTTCAACAAATATTGCGCCCCCTGCGATTTGGATATTGCACTAGTTCATATTGCGATTTCGACAATATTGCGATTAATTGTGCAGCCCTACAAAATATATTGACATGCGAAATAATCGCATGGAAAAAACGTCCTTGGTGTGCAAATGTCTTTATTCTCACCTCTGATATTTGTGAGTAAGAGCTACTCTCTCGCAAAGCCACAAACCAGAGATTTTAGACTCAGACTATGATGTCATCAGGTTACTAAGCTGCTTCTTAGACAATACATGTGAAACTAATTTTGTAGAATAAAAAAAGAAAAGAGGTTTATTCTATGTTAGTGTTTCAATTCTGAAACACTAAATCTCCCGTTACCTCCTAACATCCCCCTGGCTGTTCTCAGAGTCATCTTTAAAATCTTTCTCAAGTCATTGTTTTTGGAAAAGCTTATACATTGCATTACATTATATCAGATGACATCACACATTTTAGTTTTTGGATTTTGGAGAGAGTTGTTCATGTTCACTGACATTTTGAACACGCACGTATGAATTCCCAAATTGCCCATAGTTCCCCTTTTGCTATAATGCAATGTACCAGACAGTTTTTGCTCCCATAAGTGTATTCATATGTTAAGGATTAAGGATATCACTGTTTAATAGTGCATTTATTTGTAAAGCAAGCAGTAAATGGTCATTTTATGATAGTTTCTGGTTATGATACATTAAAATACTTAAAATCTCATACATCTCAAAAAGGGATGTGCAGTGAATGGATTGGACAATGCTGTAAAATGTCAGCAGAAAAGATTGATATATTTATTGAGTGTAAAAGTAGTTGATGCAAATGCACTGTAGATATATTGGTGTTGCTTGTTATTACTGTCAAATAAAGTTTATATAAATAAACATGTATGTACATATAATGGAGAGTTGCTTGTTATTATTGTCAAATAATGTTTATATAAAGTAAACCCCTTCAATGAGGAAAAGTCTGTAGATATACCAGATAAGTGCTTTTAAATTACTATAAAACTATGTTCATATAAAGTAACCTAATGTATTAATAGTAAAGGTATGTAGATATATTGGAGAGTTGCTTCTAAATTACTATAAAACTATGTTTATATAAAGTAACCTCATGTATTAATAGTAAAGGTATGTAGATATATTGGAGAGTTGCTTCTAAATTACTATGAAACTATGTTTATATAAAGTAACCTCATGTATTAATAGTAAAGGTACGTAGATATATTGGAGAGTTGCTTCTAAATTACTATGAAACAGTGTTTATATAAAGTAAACACCATACAATAATGGTAAAAGTATGTATATATGTTGGATAGTTGCTATTAATTACTATAAAGAACAGTTTATATAAAGTAAACCCGCATACAATAACGAGGTTAAGTCTGTAGATATATTGGATAGTTGCTTGTGATTACTGTTGAATACTGTTTATATAAAGTGAACACCCATACAATAATGGTAATATTATGTTTATATATTGAATAGTTGCTTTTTATAACTAAAAAGCACTGTTTATATAAAGTAAACCTCATATAATAATGGTAAAGGTATGTAAATATACTGGATATTTGCTTCTAAATTACTATGAAACAATGTTTATTTAAAGTAAACACCATACATTAATGGTAAAAGTATGTAGATATATTGGAGAGTTGCTTGTAAATACTATCAAATATTGTTTATATAAAGTAATGACTATTATTATTAGGTTTATGCAAGGTATTATCCCATTATATTCTTTTTTTATAGAGTAAAAAAACAGTATTTAACAGGAATTTACTGTAAATAGATTGGATAATCATAAAATAAATGCCTAAAGGAGGGTAATTGAAAGTTATTTGACATCATTTTTGTGTGTTTTATATTCAGAAATCTGTACTTTGACATGGAGTCATTGTGGATGGATTGGATAATCTTGTGAATTTACCAAAGAAAACCGTATTAAAACAGCAGTTTTCAGTTAAATTGTGTACTTTTAAGGTATTTCTGCAATATTTCTTAGTTTTGATAAAGATTTATAAATTTTTTTCACATTCTAGAAATGTTTTATAACAAGATTATTTTTTTAATTTTACAATATTTAGACTGTAAAAATACAGAAAATATTTACAGGAAATATCTGTATTTAAAAAAAGAATTTTTCTGTAAAATAATGTAAGGTTTTTTACTGTAATTTGACGGTAAGTGTTTGGCAACTTTGCTGCCAGACTTTTTACCGTTTTTTTACGATTTTTTTTTTTACAGTGCAGGCTAAAGCGTTCGGTCCACACTGTAAAAATCATAGACGGTGAAAGAAATGGACACAGCGGGCCATAGACTTCGACGGAGACCAGTGAAGTCAATAGAAGCACTTTTCCGGGTTTAAATGAAACAATTCACTGTACCATTTGAGAGAAACGGATAAAAGAGCAAAGATATCAATATATCCAGGTAAGATGTCTGAGGTTACATATACAGCTATAAAAAATGTGAAAAACACTATATCTTTATAGTAAAACTGTGACTTACTGTTTTTCAGAAAGTAATGGAGGTGAAAGCAATGGAAACACCACATTCACTAGTATTTAGAGATGATGCAGACATACAATGTGATGAAGAAAACTTGCCGCATGATGCTGGAGAGGCAGGATTAGTCACATGTACTATTGTTATGTACCTTTAGTTTTTTTCCAGTAATTCCATAAATTACTAGACACAAAATACTATATTGAAGCTTCTTGTTTACCTTATGTGACAATTGGTATATTACATAAAATCTATATCTTTTATTTAAAGAAACTTTTGAGTAGTGTGAAGTCACTCAAACTGTTCAAATGTTAGTAATTTCTGTACTGGTGTTTGATGCTAGTGTTTTTCCTCTCAGTGTGTTGTGAGTGACAGTGTGTGTTATCTCAGTGAGGGTTGTTCATAGCGTTTGGCTGCACTAAGCCTGTTTTGAGACGTGTGTGAAGAGTTGTGTTGCTTGGAATGAGTTTTGCAGGGGATGTGAACGTTTAGCTCAGGTGACTGTTGGTAGTGCAGACTGTAGTTAGAGTTTTGCACATGTAGCTTCAGTTGTGCCCACTGTCCTTTAGCAATCGGAAAAAAAATGTAAAATGACAAAAAAAAAACATCTTTGGAAAAAATCTATTTGATGTGGACTTTGACTTTTTAGTTTGGCTCATGTCCCATCCGCTAACATGGAGGTGTTGCAATGTATGACCTATACTGCAGCCAGCCACCAGGGGGTGATCAAGATATTTTCTCTTCACTTTTGGGGAGCTGTCAGGTCATCCATCTTTATATTTACTATACCTGTTGTTACAATCTTGTTACTGTTTTTATAGGGATTATTTCTATGGCAGGAAGTAGATTGAGTAAAAGCTGTCAACAGTGAGGTCTGTGGATTGTACAGACAAATCAGGACATTATTTCTGGAAAGACGCGTGGGTGGAGGCATAAATCTCACAGAGGAATCTCTCAATACTTAATACAAAACATATCTGCATTGCTGGACAGCACTCGGGGAGGGAGGTAAGAGAGAAAGTATGTTTGTTTTTAACTTAAGCTTGGAAGTTAATTTCTAACCTTGGGAAAAGTAAAGATTTTTAGGTATTTTCTTTTTTATTTCCAGCTTTTCTGGAGTTGAAGATCATGAGATGTGGTTGAAAGCTATTGAAAAGGGGCCCCTTTGACTTTTTCACCACACTATGTTTTTTAAATTTTTTATTTGGGTGATTTAAGATTGAAATGCAGAATATATGAAGGTACACTCACATACAGTACGCACAAAATGGGTTATTCCCTGGTTTCATTATGAGTTACAGAGCGCCATGTAGACATGCAGCAGGTATTGCATTCCATTCAAATCCCAAAAGATTAGTGAAATACTGGTATCTGGAGGCTATCATAGTCAACAGTGAATACATTGATTAAATACTTCATTTGGCTTCGAGACACAAGTAAATTGCTACCAAAAGGGCAGAAAGGGCCACTGATGCATTTTCCCCTGTTATTTACCACAGCAAGACTGCTGTGTTCTTCTCGTTCCATACCTCCTTGTCTAAGTCACACTCTCTCCCTCTCTCTCCGACACACACACACACACACACACACACACACACACACACACACACACACACACACAGAGGAGGGCCTGTAAGCGTCCTCCTCAATTAGGAGTGTTTAGCTTTAACAGTGCGCCGGCGTCGGCTAAGCCACGGCTCCCTCGAGACCAAGCCGCCAATCTCACTGAGTCAACACATGCGTACATACAGTACCCTGACTGCCCTTACGAAATGAGTCAGACACACACACACACACACACACACACACACACACAAACACACACACACACACACACACACACACACACACACACATACACACAAACACATACACACACACACACACACGTATAATCTTACACACAATTTGCTACCAACTGTAATTGGTGTACCTAGTAGTTTGCAACTTCAACACAGGCAGCGCCCCCTCTAGAGGCTTTTCTGCATACATACACAATGCTGATACACAGTTCAGGTCATCAGCCTCACCTGTCTGAGCTGTGGTTATACGCTGAATTAGTGTGACAGTGTGTGTATGTACAGGTGGTATACACTACACTCATTCATACAGAGACACCTGGTTGTCTTGGAGTGCATGTTTCTTTGTGTGTGTTTGTGTGTATTTGTGTGTGTGTGTGTGTGTGTGTGTGTGTGTGTGTGTGTGTGTGTGTGTGTGTGTGTGTGTGTGTGTGTGTGTGTGTGTGTGTGTGTGTGTGTGTGTGTTTTGACAGCTGGGTCTCACCAGGCTGCACAGTGTCCTCAGACGTCCCACGGAAACCTTAACCTTTTGACCTGGCACCTCAATCGCCACCACAACTACACACTGCTTAATTCAACTGCAGCAACATTTAGTCAGTGCCAGAGTCAAGTTCAGGCAACTCTAACAGGTAAACAATAGCATCACTGAGAGTGATCGCATTCTCCTTGAATCAAGCACCTTGAATTGGAGCACTGCAGGGATGATGGTATACCCTTTTCCCACCAAAATTTGCTTATATGCAGGTTTTTTTAAACACTGGTAAACCTAAAATAGCCCATAGACTCCTTTCCCATTGCCAGTAGACAAGTATGCCTGTCCGTTTTTTTTGCTTGTATGTCACATCACAAACATGCCAGAAAACAGGTGTTGTTCACTTTTCCTGCCACAGCTTTCCGGCACAGTGCACAAAACTGCCAACTTTGCTGTATATTCACTTAATATCTTTGCTAATAAACTCTCTTTGCTCTGCATTCAGTCACTCACTCGCTGATGGAGGCGCCAAGTCCCTCAAAAGCTTATTATATCGTTATGAATGTTCTGCTGACAGCTCAAGTTTTACGACAGCTGAGTGGCAAACAAATCTCTTCCCCTTTATTTGGAGAAGGTCGACGAGAAGCATTCACTATAAAATTCAAACTGACAAAATACTACAGTATATGAGAAAGAGAAGCTACATGTAAGTACTGAGTAACAGATAGATGTCATCAAGATAACATAGAATAGCAAAGTGGGAGAATCTGCAGGTTCCAACAGCAAATTAGCAAGATTGAAAGAGTCTCCTGGATATTATAAAGTATAGTCTTGGTGTATGTAATGGCTATCAGTAAAGAAAAATTGGTTTCTGGGAAGTTAAGTTTGTAAGTATGGCTGTGAAAGCGGTCACCTGCTCGACAGAAGAGGCCATGATTCGTTCAGACAGTTTTTTAAATAGCAGCTACAGCTTAAAGGTTGGAAAGAAGACATCAGAAGGATGAAAGTTACCATGACATAACATGTCATTGACTTGTACAGGCATGTATCTTTGAGTTTCTATCAACATAGATATTTTGAACAAGACTTTTTCGGAACCCTGGATGCCCAAAACAACTAATTCCACCCTGCAACTCTACAGGAGCTAAATTTATCAGAACATTTTTTTCAGATTTATATGAATTGAACAGTGGGGCAATCTTAGAAAAAAATAAAGATGTATGCCATCCTTATGTGATTAACTATTTGTGTCATACGAAGACAACCGGTGTTATTTAAAGGGTCCCTGAATAAACTGTACAGAAAGGTTAGGTTCAGTATTGGGTATTATTCTTTTTCACAAAGTTGATATTGTTACATGATATATACTAATGTCAAGTTGTGAATGTCCCTGTATGCCCGACTTGCAATAATATAATTATTTTGCCAACATTGTATTTTGTTTTAGGTTTTAACGTTGCCTAAGGTATCCCCATTTTCCAAAGAAAAGAGTGACTGTTGGTTATAATCCAACATCATTCTGTAACATTTTGACCACAGGGCTGCAGTGTGCCTGGACCCTGTTGGGAAACACTCTGCTCTGGAGAATGTTGACTGAATCGAGTGTGTGTTCACAGTGCTGCTGAGTGTGTGTGCATGTGTGAGTGAGAGAAAGAGACCATGGGGTTTTAACCTATGTACAACAGTTTATATAACTTTTGGAGATCTGTCTGTATTTGTGTGTTTACATGTATGTCGCACTGCATGCATGTCTACGTGTGCATGTACCTGTGTATGTGAATGTATGTGCATGTGCCAGATCCTAAGAATGCATGTATTGTTTATCACATTCCAGGTGTGTGTAGGGAAACAGGCAGGGAAACCTAAACCTAACAGGGCTGTACGCTCGCTGCTCTCCACAGTCCGTCCACAGGCCGTCCCAGACAGAAAATTGGGAGGGTTGGGGTCCAAATTACACTTGGTGAGAGAAGAGAACGCTGCGTTTGTTTCCTGCTCTGTGTGTTCAGCGTGTGTACAGTGATGGGAGTGTGTGTTGCAGAGTGTAATGCTTGTGTGGTATATGTTTTTCTCTGGCTTGGCCCACTGTGGGCGAGAGCAGCCTCACTGTGACAGGCTCTTTAAGGAGTATTATCGATTCTATCTAAACTAAACGGATGTCAGTGTTCAGCAGAACATAAACACAAGAAACACTGCCACTGTGTGTGTGTGTGTGTGTGTGTGTGTGTGTGTGTGTGTGTGTGTGTGTGTGTGTGTGTGTGTGTGTGTGTGTGTGTATGTGTGTGTGTGTGTGTGTGTGTGTGTGTGTGTGTGTGTGTGTGTGTGTGTGTGTGTTTGAGTGTGTGTGTATGTGTGTGTGTGTGTGTGTGTGTGTGTGTGTGTGTGTGTGTGTATGTGTGCATGTGTGTGTGTGTATAATCCATGTTCCTCTTTAACACAAATCTATGCAGTAGTAGTACAGTTTTCATTAATTAGTCATTAACTAATGCAAATTAGCATGTGGCACAAAAAGGTGCACTTGAGATTGTTAATAGGGATAGTAAAAAGGAAAAAGAAAAACCTAAACCTAAATATAAGCTTCAGCTGTGTGCAAGAGAGGTGCGCAGGTGTCCCTTTATCTAAATTATCTGATTCCAATTTATTAAATGTGAATATTTTCTAGTTTCTTCACTCCTCTGCGACATTAAACTGAATATCTTTGAGTTGTGGACAAAACAAGACGTTGGAGTATAAATTCATGGGCTTTGGGAAACACTAATCCACATTTTGTACCATTATCTGACATTTCATAGACCCAACAACTAATCAAAAATTGAGTAAATAAGTGACAGATTAATTGACATGTAAATATTCGTAAGTTGCAGCCCTATTGCCCTATTGTCCTATGCACCCCGACATGGCGTTCTGAAAGTCCTGCTGCAAGCATATGTATGACATTTGAGAAAGCTGGTTGTTGTTAGTGAACTGGAAATCTTGGCCTTGTAATATTTTGCAGGCAAAATAATATGTTTTGTATTAAATTATAGAATGCATGAGGTGTGACTGGCTTATACTTTTTGACCAGCACTATTAAATCACGCTTTCCACTCACTATACATGAGACTTGAAGACCATGGCATAATGTGGTACTCTATTGATTCTGGGCCTCAGTTAGTTGGTGATGTCCTCCGTCAACTAAATCTATTTTTCTATCTCCTCACACCCCTCAGGGTCAATTGTGCTAATAAATATTAGAACTTGATTTACTTTCTCATGAGACAAACCTCAAAGCTGTCAATCAGTGGACTGAACAATCGCACAAGACTGGAGTCTTAGTCTGCTTTCAAGCAGACCCGGGTTTGTTTATGGTAAAGCAAAGAGCCCAATTACAATCACTTCAATAAAGCCCCCTACTGATTATGAACTTGATGATCTTTTCAGCAAGCCATCTAAAGTTATCCATATAGGTGATGTTGATTATTTATAGTTAATTAAAAAGTATGTCAGTTGGGGCGCCCCGGTAGCTCACCTTGATGAGCATGCGCCCCATATACTGAGGCTCAGTGAGTCCTTACCGCAGTGGCCCGGGTTCAAGTCCAACCCGCAACCCTTTGCTGCACCCCTTGCTATCTAATAAAGGCCAAAAAGTGTAACCTACAAAACAATATGCACTTATTTGACCCCTGGGGTTTTTGGGAGAGTAAGGTTCTGCCTGGGGGGAGGTGAAAGGTAAGATATTAATTTCTAGTATACATTTTCATATTCATTACACATTTGATGTATGATCGGGGGGGGGGGGGGTCCAACCTCGGCAAATGTAAACACGGTGGTGTGTTCGGCTGATCGCTGGCGTTTAGAGGCTTTACTAAGTGGCACCTGGTCACTGCCAAAACAAACAAAAGTGTGTGTGTGTGTGTGTGTGTGTGTGTGTGTGTGTGTGTGTGTGTGTGTGCAACACGCTCGCCCACGTGTGTGTGTGTACACACACACACGTGGGCGAGCGTGTTGCTGCTAAGTGCCACTGTGTGTCGGCCAAAACAAACAGGCTTAATGAGAAGCAGCTCCTGGGACAGAGAGAGAGAGAAAATGAGAGAGAGAGATAGAGAGAGAGAAAGAGAGAGATGGAGGAGACCTGGCCAGGCCAAACACACTGACCCCGCTGTCTCTCTTACATGGACTTAAAGGATACACTGTTCCCCCCTGTCCTCCTCATATAGCATGACCATCACCTTCATCAGCTTCACCCCTCTCACTCCTCCACACTCTTTCCTGTTCTCGACTCTCACCCTTCTATTCACCGCTGAGGTGTGAGGGTGAAAGGGGAAGAAGGGGGGGTGAACGAGGTGAGTGATGGCAATTAGAAGTACATTAACTGTGTGTGGGAAACATAGGAGTTCTGCTGAACTAGTTTATCTGTAGATGCACTGGCTCAGCAGTTGTGAAAGGAGCAAGCTTGTCATAGTTAATATTTAATAATAATCTATTGCACTGTTCAATCCCTGCACCGTTCATTTTTGCACTACCACCATTGCACACACTCTACCATAGCACCTTATCATGGTCATTGCATCACATGGTCAGTCCATAACAGACCATTGTTATCACTTTACAAATGGTTAACTCTTTAAATTTCTGTGAGTGATTTTTATATATGTGAGATATATGTGTGTATGTGTGTTTGTTGTGTTATGGTTGTCTAAGCTACTGGATGCCTAAAATTTCCCTTGAGATGAATAAAGTATCTATCTATCTATCTATCTATCTATCTATCTATGTATCTATCTATCTATCTATCTATCTATCTATCTATAACCAGGTTGAGACTCGGGCATTGTGGGCTGGCTCTGATTGGGAAACACCTGGATGGAAATTGTGAGTGTGGAGACTCAGAGACAGTAAAACACATCTTGATTCAATGCAAGATCTTTTCGCAACAAAGATCTAGGAGCAGCTGGTGAAACAGCCTTTTTGCTCGATCCATTCTAAATTTGGATGACTGCACTAAGTTGAAGAAGCTGATGGATTTTCCACACAGTTCTATACTTTATAATGAAATATGAATAAGTAAAGACAATGTTGGTAACAAACAGTAGAGGGCAGCAATATGCCATTGTAGCGTCTAGTTTGCCTTATCCAAAGAAGAAGAAGAAGAAGAAGAAGAAGGAAGTAATCGGACAAAGTATAAGGGTTACGCAAAATCTCGCAAAATATAATTTAACCTAATAATATAATTTCATTACACTTACCCAGGAAACACGTGTTTGTTCCTCGGAAGTGTTTTAATCAAAACCACAATCGTTTCCCTAAACTCAACTTGTTGGTGCCTCAACTTTACTGTCATCGTCGTAGCTGTATCCCTTCCAGCCACAACCCCAAATTTTCGCATAAGGAGGTAGAAGCGGAGTTCGAGTCTCGTTTGAGTACTTTAACTTTCACACATCATGGTCAGCGTCACGTGTGTAACCGTAAATGAAGTAAGACTGATTTGAACCCAAACCACGACCTTTTTCTAAACATAACTAAGTAGTTGTGGTGCCTAAACATAACCACACTGTGACCGTTTCACAATGTTAAAGATGTGTTTAAAACCGCGATCTTTACGGTCAAAACCGCGACGGACGTTTTCATATGAGGACGGTATGCTCTTGTGGGTTGTATTAGAGGGGAACAAACGACCAATATCGTTGCATGGTTTGAAGAACTTGTTGTAATGAGTCTACAATAGATTTACATTTACAGTACCTGCATGTTGTACCTATTTACAAAATAAACACTACATACAGACACATCTCACACCCTTTTCAGAACCCATGTTTCACATTTAAGGGTTGATAAATACAATTGTTGCACCAAATAAACATCTGTAGGTACCGATACTGTTGATGATCACCATGCATACAGGCTATGCAGAGATGTTTTCTTTTTACTTCTTTCCTCTCCCATTAATAATTAATAACCATGCTGTCATTTCAGAGCCTGTTGTGTCAAACCTGCCCAATAGATATATATATATATATAGCAATATATAGCTGACAATGTTTGTCTCTGCCTGATCATTCTGCCTACCTGGTTCACAACTCTGATATTAACTGACCTTCATGTTTTATAGACCAAATTATGAATTGAAAAATAGTTGATAGATAAATAGATTTTTATTTTGTTCTGCCCCTGCCCCTCAGACAGCCACACTGAATTCTCAATCGTGACTGATGCTTTCTGATATTAGTTCAAGCTGTTTTCTATATGTCAATATACTGTACAATGCCATATCCACAAATAAAATGACTGTGCTTGTTCAAGATGACCTGTCATATAAACTTGGACTTGACTGCTGTGATAATTTGGCTTACTTGAGAGTTGAATCCCCAAAGAATAAGTAACCACATCATTAACAACCTCTTTCTTTGACTTTCTTCATTTATTTCATTACTGTCTTTTCTCCGATCTCCTCACCAAACACCTTTAGCAGAGGTGCCCTTAAGCAAGGCACTCGTCCGTCTGGATCCTCTGCTGCAGGCAGCGGCCTGTAACTGTGTATGTGTTGCAGAGTGGTGTTAAAAAGGCATAAAATCTGAAAACCTTTCCTGGCTTAAAAAAAACAAACCTCAAATGCAAGCTGACAGGGTTCAGAGTGTGTGTTTTGTCATGTTTGTGTGTCAGTGCGTGTGTGTGTGTTGCATCCCTCACACTGACCTCTGCTTGTCAGGTCATATCCTGTCCATATCTTTTTCTCTCTTTTTTTTACTAGTTGCTGCTTGCTGTTTGCTTTGGCGGCTGCAGGTCTATCGGGGTTCAGGTGTGAAGAGAGCAACAGAGTGTGTGTGCATTAGTCTGGGCTTTTGTGTATGCAAGTACAGTAAGCGTGTCTGTGTGTGTGTGTGTGTGTGTGTGTGTGTGTGTGTGTGTGTGTGTGTGTGTGTGTGTGTGTGTGTGTGTGTGTGTGTGTGTGTGTGTGTGTGTGTGTGTGTGTGTGTGTGTCCAGTTATTTTAGGCACAGTCACCATGGTTGTTTATTTTTAGTTCTGAGAGACTTTGTATGAATGCATATGTACATGTCTACACATTGTACACATCGTGCTTACGTGTGTGTGCGCGCTGTGTATGTGTGTGTGTTTTTTGGCAGTGGACTGGTGAGCTGGGTTAGGAGGTTGTGGTTGAGTTTGTGTGTTCAGGGCCGCTGGTGTGAAAGAGCAGTCAGAGCTGCGCTTCCCCCTGGAGAGAGAGTTTAATTTAGAAGAACAAGGCTCCTAACACACATTTGTGCCGCTGCCGTATCCTTGGCCTGTCTCTCCACACCTCATGCCTCCCGTCCCCGGCCCTCTCTGTCACTCTATAAAACTTTAACCATCTCCATCTTCTCTTCCCTTACTTCTTAAACTTTGTATCTCCTTCCCTCCTGTCTGCCACTCCTTCCCTCTCTCCACATCCGACATCAAATGACCTTTAAAACTGAAAAGACTAACAGGTTGCCTTTGCCACCGGCTAGTATAATGAAGTTCTCTGTGACTTTGTACCGTAAGCGTGTTTGGTCCTTTGGTAGAAAATCATAAACCTGACTGCTTTTCAGTGGGCCGGACTGTACAGCTGAGGGGCTGACAGAAATAATGAAGCAGTGCAGCAAGGGTCAAACCAAGCCCATGTTTCCTAAAATCATCTAATAGTGAATAATAAACTTAAAGCACCTTTAGACTGTGTGACATTCATATACATGTATTGCATGCCACTGCATGTGTGAGATGGGTCTACATTTTAACTACAACTATTTTAACTACTACAATATTAATTTCAGGCATGTCAGTTCGATGAATGTGTGGTGAATAGTAGCGCTACGATGTAAATAGAAAAATGTTAATGAGACCAGAGGCCTGTCATCAGCTCGTGTCATCCATCGTCACCACCCTTTGGAAAATGCAAAACAATAAACAAGCTCTGGATATAGATGCTATGCTTTATGCATTTAAAAACCTCAGAGGAGGAGGGTGTAGCAAGCTTTTTTCTCCCCTAAACTTTATTCAAAAATAGCACTTAGTGTTGCAGCAGCATCACAAAGTACATTGCTAAGATCATCAAATGGCAACATCACTAAACAGAAGTCAAGAAACATATCTGAACACAAGATCAGAGAGGTTTTGGAGAATCCCCCAGACCAGATTAGCCAATCTTATTTAAAAGACAAAATAAAGGTGAATGGTTAAATTAATACCGGTATCCCAACTGTAAACATGTATCTCATTTTCAGACCGACATCCTGGTTCACTTTGACCTTGTGTACTTGATATAGTTTTGGTGTGCACAGTTTCCCTGTGCAATGAGCAATTTTGATCAACACTTTGAATAGAATCACTTTAGCAGTGTGGCGGTGTTCGCAGTCTCCTCAGAGACCTCAGCAATTACTTTGGTGAGCATAAAGTTATCACAACTAAAATGATGGTCAAACAAATGAAAGGACTCAAGTTGGTATAAAATGGAATCGACCTTGAATGCATGCACGTTTTCATGTAAGGCATCTACCATGCCATACTTTTAACAAAGTATTTTTTTTATCACAACTTTAAAAAAAAGGTACTGTGTAGGAATTTCTCCCATCTAGCGGTGAAATTGTATTTTGCATTCAAACGAATAGTGCTCTCTAGTGCCTCGCTTTTTCAAATGCGTGTTGCAACTACGGTAGCCGTTAAGAAGCTATGACAAAATGTCTGCCAATTTTCACTTTTTTGGTGACGAGGATTCCTTCTCCTGTGGCTCGGCATAAGTATGATCCTCCATTATCAACTAAAGTGCAGTGCAGGCTTTCCTCTCCCTGATCTCCTTCTCCGTTTCAGCTGGTTTCAGTCACATGATGCTGGTTCTGAACGAAAACGTGTTGCGGAACGACATGGAAGCCTCCTTGGACTTGCCCGTCCAATGTAAATACAGATAAGAAATTCTTTGCTTACAAGAATAGGTCAGATCATTGGCAGAGGTCATTTTTACACCAATGAAGACATATTTATGAATGAAGACATTGATTTTAGCTAATAAAATACATAGGAAATGTTTTAAACATATGTAACCTAAAAGACAAACATTCGCCTATCCACTGCAACAACAAAAAAACGAATTTAGGAAACTTACCGCTACATGTTTCCTCAAGTTAGATGTTGAGTTTTTGAATGCTGAAATGTCCGTTTGTTTTGGTAGACACAGAAGACACCACATAATGTAGCACTTTTACTAAGGTAAACATGCTTTCAATATGAGGCCAGGGGTGTTCCTCCTCGTCTGTGTCTGCATTGCCGACGGATGATTCTGACATTTTTGTTTTGCTACGACTGTAAAGCTAACCTGTCCCGCCACAGTCACGTGGTAGAGCAATTTCCTGCGGCGTCGCTATGACAACCAGCCACACTCACCTCACGCATGAAGGTGCTAAATCTGCAATGGCGGTACTAAATCTGCAATGGAAAAAGGAGGACAGGGCATCATGGCCAAGTAGAGCTGGTAGGCTGGTAACCGCCAGTACACTGCGATGGAGTCTAATCGCCAAAGACTAACATATCAATATATTATGCACCATGTTCATTAAACTATTAATTAACTTATTTGACTCTTAAATGAAGTCTCTCCTGACACTTAGACTGACACCTCCAAGCTTATTCAACATTATATACAAAATATTAACTACATCACAGCAGGTTGATTAAGACGCCATGTAGTTGCGCTTTGCACCTGCACCGCCTTTTTCCTGTGATTTGTTGCTAAGTTTGGTTCAGTCATTACTGTGGCTGTTTGTGCTTTGCTATTCCCAGAAATAACTTGTCAATCAAACAGCGTGGTCGGTACTGTGACGTCTTTCACCTTGGATTTTCTCTGGGTGGTGTTCTTTTCTGACAGCCGTGATGACTTCCTAACTGTCCAATTTGTCTACTGTTGTTTGTTTTTCAGATGAACTTTGCTACATGAGATTTTCTTTAATTTATTTATAAAGGACAACGCACACATTCCTGTAAATGTGCCAGTGTCATCTGACATTAATACAGGTTAAAATGGTGAAAAGACTAAATAAGTATTCTCAAGACATTGGAGAGGCCATGCAGAGCAATATGAAGCAGCAAAACACAACCAAGCAATACTGATTATAGCTCTTTTTTGACACATGCAAACACGCAGAGCAGCAATAAGCAATGAGACAAATAAAATACACATCACACAATAAATAATCATGATGGTGGAAGATCTAGAAAATATGTAAAAGGACACAGTACCACCAATGCACGGTGGCCCAGTGGTTAGCACTGTGGCCTCACAGCAAGAAGGTTCTGGGTTCGAATTCAGGTCAAAAAACATGTATTAGGTTCTAATACTATATATATATATATATATATATATATATATATATATATATATATTCAACTGAAACTAAATAAAAAGAAAAATGAAAATTAACCTGAAACTTAACAAATAAAAACAAAATAAAAATGAACACCAATCATTCCAGTTCTAGTTTTTTACAGAAAAACTACTGTAAAACCAAAACTAAGTATATAAAAACTAAATCATTCTGAAAAACTGAAACTAGCAAACACATTCCGAAAACTAACTAAAGTAAAAACGTGTGTGTGTGTGTGTGTGTGTGTGTGTGTGTGTGTGTGTGTGTGTGTGTGTGTGTGTGTGTGTGTGTGTGTGTGTGTGTGTGTGTGTGTACAGTCTGAGTCTAAATCAAAAGAAAAAAGGCTTAGAAAATGATCTAAATATTCATAAAGAAGAGGATGAGGCTTAATGAAACTAAGGACTTCAACGGGACTTCATTGGAGGCTCTCCTGTCAAACTCCTTTATGCGCCATTTCGATACACACATCAGGTCAATGTTGAATGATGTCACAAGCCGGAAATATCTGTGTTAATACAAACTCATGTTCTTTGTTATGACTACAACTGGAGTATTAGACAAGAGCGACATCTTGTGGTCAGACCTACATGAAGTAGTGGAATGAATCGATGGCACAATTTCACTCTTTCCTGCTGATGCTTCTGTTGGGAACCCTAGGCAGCTACCCACATGTAGTCAGGCAGCAGATAAATGGTTCATCTGAAAATTGAAGCATTGCTTGCGATTTACAAAGAATGTAAAAGCTGGCTACATTTGTTACAAAGGTTCAGTTCACCCAATGCACAAAAACACTTTTTGGACTTACAACTAATATTTAGCTATGCAAATCATAATTTGAATTGATAAGGATCCTAGATATCTACCTCTGAGATTAAATACAATGGAGGTGAGTGGAATTACATTTGTGGTGCTCACAGCAATGAAGTGTAATGTCTGTGTCACCTAATCCACAAAGTTTACTCTTTTCATTTGCCTATTTAAAGAAATCTGGAAGGTAAAAACAAACAAGTAACTACAAAATTGCTTTTAGGGCCTTCTATCTTTTATCTAAATTATTTTATTTTATTTTGAAGACAACGCCGCTGGATGGCGGTAAGGCAGGGGAAGTTTTAAGATTACCCATTTAACAGACAGAAGAAGAAAAAACGGAACGCGCACACAGCAGGAACCTTTGAACAAACGCTGCAAAACTCGGATTTGTTTATTGGTGACACTTGGCGAACAGCTGCTGTGATCGGCTAACGTTAGTAGCTAGCTAGCTAGGTCCAGACAACTTACTGGCTAACTTAACGTTAATCAAAGTATATTACTGGTTTCAGCCTTGTACAATTCAAAAGGTAGGTACGCCATTAACTGGAATAAACATGTTATTGTTGGTTGGAATCTTACTCTATAAAAAAGTTAACGACAGCTAACAAGCTAACGTTAGCTAGATTAGCTAAAGTTAACGTTATACCTATTTGTATCTATGGTTAAAGCGTTACACAACCTTTAACTTAATGGCACGTTCGCTTAAATGTAATAGGTAACGGTTGCCGCTACCGTTAGCTACCGCTACACTAAAGAACAAGATTTAAGACCTCTAATGCATTGTTACGATTTGCTCTCCTATTCAACACACAACTAGCTAACGTCACTACACTCAGTAACGTTATTTTAACTAATTATACATTTAGAAATGGCTCAGATGTTGTAATTCGTACGTATGTGTTGATCAAATTGAAGGGCTCTGTCGAAGACTTGTTTGGTTTACTTAAAACTATCTCAAAGTTGTTTGGGGTTGTTTTTACAGATGAGCACGACTCTTTAACTTTACAGTAAAGATTGTCAAAAAAGTACAAAAAATCTTATTACCCAGGTTGATTAGAGGGCTGTTGCCATGGAGCCTGCCTGCCGTAAAGACAAGCCAAAGCTGAACTCTACACCGACCAGAGGAGACAGAGCCAAACAGAAGTCTGCACAGCAAGAGCTCAAACAACGACAGAGAGCAGAGGTGACTAACATCACCCTTTTTAAATGTGACTTCTCTCTCCTCTTTTTTTTTTTAACTGCCTTTATTTAAACCACATTCAAAGACAGGCAGTCATCACTTCTCACTCCTGAAAACCAGAGATGGGGACTTAAGTTGCACATACTGTCCTCAAAAGACTTGAGACCCGACTTGATATTTGGATTTGTGAACAAAACTTTATTTTATTGTTTTCGTACATTAACATCAAGGAAATGTCTGACAAGCTAAATGTAATTCCCTCACTTATTATGCCTAAATCTTAAAGGAACACGTCGACTTATTGGGACATTAGCTTATTCACCGTAACCCTGACAGTTAGACAAGTCGATACATACCCTTCTCATCTCCGTGCGTGTCATAACTCTGTCTGACGGCTCCACCGCTAGCCTAGCTTAGCACAGATCCTGGAGGTAACTGGCTCCATCTAGCCTATTGCTCCCAATAAGTGACAAAATAACGCCAACTTTTTGCCATTTACATGTTGTGATTTGTATAGTCACAGCGTGTACAAATAACAAGGTCACATGAGACACAGCCATATTCTAACTGTATACAAACTGGGAACTATATTCTCAGAAGGTGAAGCACTGCTACTTCTAATACTTGGGCGGAGTGATTTGCTCGCAGCACCTGAGAAGCCCCGTGGTGAGGAGCAGAGAGTTCGCCTGCAGTGCGCTCAGAGTTGGAGTAATCATCACTCCGCTCAAATAGCAGTGCTTCGCCTTTCTGAGAATATAGTTCCCAGTATGTATACGGTTAGAAGATGGCTGTGTTTCATGTGACCTTGTTATTTGTACACGCTGTGACACACAAATCACAACATGTAAATAGGAAAATGTTGGCGTTATTATGTCACTTATTGGAAGCAGTAGGCTAGATGGAGCCGGTTACTTCCAGGATCTATGCTAAGCTAGGCTAGCGGTGGGGGCGTCAGACAGAGTTACGACACGCACTGAGATGAGAAGGGTATGTATGGACTTATCTAACTCTGGGGATACGGTGAATAAGACAAAGTCCCAATAAGTCAGCGTGTTCCTTTAAAGAAAAGCTTTCATTTAGTTTTATTTGTCATATTGCATTGGAGTAGCCTTTTTAAAGTGATCATATACCAAACTAATCAACGCTGATACTGTATCCTAATAGATGAAAGAGTGATGATACAGTACATGCTTCAAATTCCTTAGATATAGCTATGCAGTGTTCTAAGCAGACCGGATGGCATGCAGTAGACAACAGAACACTCATTATAACCATAAGAGACTCGAGACTTGACTTTGACTTGTGACCAAAGACTTGAGACTTGACTTGGACCTGCAAAAAAATGACTTGATCATCTCTGCATTTTATAATCAACTGCGTCAACTTTCTTCCCTTCTTTATTTACAGATTTATGCCTTGAACAAGGTGATGACAGAGTTGGAACAGCAGCAGTTTGAGGCCTTTTGTAAACAGATGCAATCACAAGGCGAATGAGTCCTGCCTTCCTTTTTCACCTGGACCAGGACCTGTCACCCTGCAAACACCATGTACCCATATACAATCACACACTTATACTTACACTGATGCTTGATAAGACCATGTCTGCCCTTGATGTCTTAATGATTCAGATTCCTGACTCTGTATCCTGAATATACTGGAGAGTATTGTTATAATTACCTGACCTGATTGGTAACTGAAAGCATTGTGGGTAAAATGGGGCCAAACAGGAACAACTGTAATCAGAGTTGCATATTTCCTACAAACACATCAGGTCACTTGATATTTCCTTTGTATAAATATCAACCTTTGTTAAATGCATGTAATGGTTAAACTGGGCTTACATGCTCTCTTTTTTGTATAATACTGGCAAACTTTAAATTCACGTGCGTTGAGATTTTGAAGTTGACCAGGTCAAACACAAATGAGCTGTCCGTTAACTCGCCCGAGAGGCACCAGAGTTAACAGCTCTGGAAGGGCAACAGTTATGCCTTTTCTCCGCTGGTCAGAGACCTTTAAACAAACGCACGAGATGGGTTGTGGACACAGAACCATCTGAGAAGCCGCCATTGAAAATCGTTTGGAGAAGGGCAGACGACACTTTCAAAAAAATACCTGGCATGTGATTGGATGAACCGTCTGTCTATCCCATCCACCACTGTTTGAATGAAGAGTCCCGGCCGTCACACCTAAACCATGTCAGTAGCTACCAGAAGCTCCTCACCAGACACTGATTGGTTCGTTAAAGCACACTGTAAAAAAGCTTTGAAGCTTGGGTATGATTGATTGAAATTTATTTAGAACAGGGTCATACAGAAAATAATACACAAAATAGAAAGCATATCGATACGTGAATGACAAACACGATTTTCTTTTTTAAATGTCTGAAAAAGAGTGGGAAGAAGATCACTTATTTAATCACACCTTTTCCGTAAATTGTTGACAAGCTTCCTCAGTCATTTTTTTAAACTCATCCAAATATATAATTTTACTTACCGCATATCTTACAAAAGATACAATTTTTCCCCTCCTATTTCTCATATATTCATAGCAAATATTTATTATTTCTTGCACATTCTTGAAGTTTTCACATCTGCTGTGCTTCTGATTTCCAACTACCAACAGCAGAAGAACAGTTTTTTTTTAATGGTTTTTACATATTGCTTAAAGGTCCAATGTGTATGAATTTCTCCCATCTAGTGTTGAGATCATATATCGCAATCAACTCTCTCGCGCCACGCAGTTCAAAGTACGTATTACAGCTACGGTAGCCTTCACGTTTTTTTTCTGATGACGCCGGTCTCTTGCTCTTTTCAATCTTGTGTTTCTTTTTCTGGGTGAAGAAGAAGACTCCTGTTCCTGAAATTTGGATTTTGAATAAGTGTGGTCCTCCATGTTTCCTTCTTCAAACTTGCAGCGTTAGCAGCACCTGTGAGTTTATCATGTGACAGCGAAAACGTGAAAGGCGGAACGATATGTCCTGTATGTCCCTTACCGGCTAACGTAGTTCAAGACGGCGCATGAATATGGAGCGTCTACCCCAGTTCATGTGAATGCAAATGTAACATTTAAAGCCAAAAGAAATAAGTGGAATTGATGGTGGTGATAAATATTTATGAAAAAAGGACAAGTTTGTGAACGGGCAACACAGATTTTGATAATGAACAACTAAACACGTTACACACTGGACCTTTTTAATGTAGCTTTAAAATAGACGATGCCCTTAATATGCCAGTGTTAATGGTGCTCACTTTGAACACTATCTTGTGAATAACATTGTATGCAGTGCCACCTGGCCTGTACATATTTAATATAGCATTTTATTGTCACATTCACATTTTGCAATCCAAACAACTTCTATTTATGACTGATAACTGTAAAATATTTATACTAAGTACAGTATAGCATCCACTTGCATGTAAACATTTCTGATCGAATGAAAATAAAGTTTTAAAAAAAATAAGTGCTTTTATTTATTAGTTTCTGCATTTTATCCATATAAAGACAGTGAAATTGTAGATAATGGTTGTGGCTGCATGTCTAATCTCATCTTCCTTTGTAACTCCTGGGTTCTGTTCTTTAAATCTGGTTTTAGATTAATATAATCCTGTTAATTGATATTCAGCTAAATGTTTGAGGATTGATTTCTTAGTTATCTTGAGAAACGGTGCACTCTTATTTTGAAATAAAGGCAAATTGAGTAGAGCGCTGAAACCATTATCAGCTTTCATTTGATTGGCTAAGAGCTGATCTTGTGATTGGAGTTTGAGCCGTCTACAGGCCTCAGACAGTTAATAATATTAAATCATCTGTGTACTTTTAGAGACAATGGTACAAAGTAACTAAGGATGTTTACTCAAGCACTATACTTAAGTACAATTTTACAAAAGTACACTCTTATTGTGAATACTTTATTAGTATTACTATATGAGATATTGTTTTGCTAATGTCTTTAATGTAGTCAATTATATTCAAGAAACCAGATAAATGTAACCTTACTTATCACACTGGGTTCTAGATAGTTAGGTCCCACACACATTCACTTTTCTTTCTGTAAGTTTAGCAATATTCACTATCAATCATGTATCAAGATGGGTGTTCATGTTGTGATGTTTTAAGCCCAAATTAGGCCCAGCTGACTTAGAGAGGAGGCTCTTCTCTCTGTGTGAGGAGACAGGAAGCGCAGGTATAAAGCTCTCTTTAGTTTGAACGATGATGAAGTGAAGGAGATGTGAGTGAGTAGAAACATGGAAGGTAGAACAGCCGATGTGCATCTTGTCTGTGAGGAGTTTTCACTCTGAGACAAAGCTGAGATAGGTATGACTATAAAACTCACATGTGCCTGGCTCCATTCCAAAGTAATATGATTAACCACACAAATAAGTAAGCTATTGCAACATAGTGTATTCCACTCTGTTTACTTGTAAAGATGTAGCCTAATTGTTTAAATAAATCAGCAGGGTGTGAAGTTCTGCAATCGACATGGAGTCGTCTGACTCTTTATTCTGCGCTGAAGCCGCTGTGGGGTCTCATGCAGTTAGCAAGTAAACCAACTTTCAATTTAATAAATACCCCTTGAAGTTTAATTAAACAAGTAAGAGTGAACCGGCAAACCAAGAAAACCACCGCTACAGTTGCTGAGATATTTCATTCTGAAGCAAAGAGGTGGACAGACAGAAATCACCAAACATAATGAACTGGGAAGGCTGCTTCAGCAGTGAAACGTTAACAAAGAGAAGAGAAGACAAAGTTTTACAAAACTATAAACTGGGAGTAAAAAAGAAGTGACACCACAGTGTGACAGAGACGTATGAGCTGGAGACAGGCTGAGACAGAGAGGCTGAAGACTTCACGATGAAAGCATCTATTTTATTAAAGTCATATTCCTTTATTTCTTCAGAATGAGTCATATCAAACATGTGACAAACTGGAATTTGTTGTCACTTTACTTCATACTGTGTAACTCCCGTTTGCAGAAAGGGAAATATACTCACTATAACCTCAAATGATGAGAAGTGATGGCATGACTTTAGTTTAAAATCTTAAATTTCAGCAGGTAAACAAACTGCAGTCTGGAGGTCTTTTAAGGCCAGACACTACAGGCAACAACAGCTTTCGGACAACCCAAATACACAGCCAGCTGTTTATTTTACTACACTTTGTCTGTTTGTGTCTGTAGATTTCTCCTAAATGCCTCTTTTTACACATTTAAACATAACATTTCAGAAAACTTGCTATACAAAAAAGAACTGTCTTAATGTCAGTAATCAACAGGGGAAGTTTCATGGTGAAATCTGTTATTTTTTACTCTATTCACCTGTTGCTATCCTTAATTGTTGTGTGTTCTGAGGAGGAACTTGCAGCACTTTTCTGCAGATGTTTCATCGCTCTCTGCTGATCAAAGTGTTCAACTGAACAGGATTCAACTGTAGTAAATGTGACCTGTTCAATTCTTAATTTAAATTTGACTCATAATTCGCCTGTTCTTTCATTGTTCTAATTATTCATATTAAAGAATTTCTCTCCTGAGCCAACAGCTTATCTCAGAAATAAAATTAGTTTTATTATAATTTACTTAACCGACAAATTAATAATACAGCTGCTCTTGGTCCATTAAACATGTTTATTTCATTTATTTGGAATGGGCTTATATGTCCTCATTGTATTTCTGTAAACATCACTCTACTCATACGTGTGTAGGTTTCATATGACTGCACATTCAGATCACGGTCTGTAAGTATTAGCCTACCTGAATGAAAATGTTAAAAGCCTACAAGTTCAGATAGTTTTCTACAAGCTTTTCCCTTTGACTTCAGTTGAGCTCACGGGTCAATATTTCATATAAAGTAGGCCTACGAATAGTGCGTTTCTTGTTTAAGACAAACAGAATAAAAAGGAAATACTCTGAGGATGATTTGGTGGCTCTTAAAAGAGCCTTTGTGTGTTTGAGCAGCAGACAGTTTAAGCCCTCTCTCCGCGGATGCGACGGGCCAGCTGGATGTCTTTGGGCATGATGGTGACCCTCTTGGCGTGGATGGCGCACAGGTTGGTGTCCTCGAACAGGCCGACCAGGTAAGCCTCGCTGGCCTCCTGCAGAGCCATGACGGCGGAGCTCTGGAAGCGCAGATCGGTCTTGAAGTCCTGAGCGATTTCCCTCACCAGGCGCTGGAAAGGCAGCTTACGGATCAGCAGCTCCGTGGATTTCTGGTAGCGACGGATCTCTCTCAGAGCCACGGTACCGGGCCTGTAACGGTGAGGCTTCTTCACGCCGCCGGTGGCCGGGGCGCTCTTACGGGCAGCTTTGGTGGCTAGCTGTTTCCTGGGGGCTTTACCTCCGGTAGATTTACGAGCGGTCTGCTTGGTTCTTGCCATTGCTTTTTCTTTCTGCGATCAGTGAGTATGTGGAAACAAACGTTGAAGCACGCGGCTCTTAAACAGTGGGACCGGATGTGAGATATGAGACGCTGCTTCAGACCTCCGGCTCCTGATTGGTGAGGGGCTCCTCTGGCGCTCAGCACCGCCTCAAGGAGCGACCCACCGCCCGAATCTCCGCCGCTCATTGGTGAACAATGTTTTGAAAACGTCCGCCAAAATGTGAGAGCGGGCCGCCCTCTGCTGCTCTACTGGAAGCCTCTTTTCTGGTTGGTCTGGCTGGAAATGACCGGCTCCCGCGCTCCGCGGACATAAAAAGGAGGGTTTCTGTCGTTGTCACATCACTTTTCTGAGTGAAGACTTAAGAAATCATCTAACAATGAGTGGCCGAGGAAAAACCGGAGGAAAAGCCAGAGCTAAGGCAAAGACTCGCTCTTCCCGTGCCGGGCTCCAGTTCCCAGTCGGTCGTGTCCACAGGCTGCTCCGCAAAGGAAACTACGCTCAGCGTGTGGGAGCCGGCGCCCCCGTCTACCTGGCGGCTGTGCTGGAGTACCTGACCGCTGAGATCCTGGAGCTGGCTGGAAACGCTGCCCGCGACAACAAGAAGACCCGTATCATCCCCCGTCACCTGCAGCTGGCTGTCCGCAACGACGAGGAGCTCAACAAGCTGCTGGGCGGAGTGACCATCGCTCAGGGCGGCGTGCTGCCCAACATCCAGGCCGTCCTGCTGCCCAAGAAGACTGAGAAGCCCGCCAAGAAGTAAAACTGGAGACTCGCTGACTGCTGGAAGCCGGACACAAAAAGGCTCTTTTAAGAGCCACACACTCTCCTGATAAAGAGCTGTTTCTTGTGTCACTCAAAGAAAAACGTTTATCGTTATAAAAATAGTAATACAGGATATATTATGCATGAAATATCACCATGGTTGTAAACCATAACTAAGAAGCAGGCTAGGCCTATAACTTGGAGGGAAAAACCATGTCTGTTGTCGCGATTTCCAAATTACCATTGTTAAAACATACCGCTTAAATGAACTGAATAACGCTTTCTACTCAGTTTTATCTCGAGCAAATATTGTTCATTTTACTCCATTTAAGCTATTTTATAACTTGTTTTTTGCGGATTCAGATTTAGCCTAGGCCTACTGCAAACATAATCCACATTAATGACTATAGATCAGGACAACGTCCTGTAGGCTACTTGTTGGTTAATTAATGACTTATGTTTTAATATGAGGTTGATTTATTGACATTATTGGCAAGTCATAAAATAAAGGATAACAAAAACATTTAATACGAACAATTATATTCACTGGTTTCACACATTAGGCTACACTGTAAACAGAATGCTGGCGGCTGAGTGTCATCGCTGCTCATTGCAGCCATAGCCAAACAAAGTGTAAATTAGTTCATATTATCCATCAAAAACAGATATTAACTAACTGTTAGTGGCTTAATGCCTTCAGGAGTGTCCACTGGACTTCAGAGTTTACTGAGCACCTTCATTTAGTTCCCGTTTCATTTCAGAATAAATAAAATTTTTGATATAAATTAGTTTTTTGTTTTGTTTAGTAGGCCTATCCATGAGAGTCATGGCAGGGTGTGTAATGGTACCGCTAATTTTCATCTTTATATCCTAAAATCAACCATGTCTTGATATTTAACTTTTTGCTGTAGTAACTATCACTTTTCATCAGTTAGCATAACTGTCTATGAAATAGGTTATAATAGAATTATGTTAAGCAGGTGTTTAAACAAAGTAACTCATCACTAATAACCTATCTTTTATTAAAGTTATTAACAAACCATAACAGTAGTCAAGTGCTTTTTAGAAAATAATCTATCCTGATGATATTTCTTATGAACACACACGAGCACTTTCTCTTGATGCAGTCAATCATAAGACACATCACTTCTCTTTGATTCCTTGAGTAAATAAATCTGCTCACATGATCGGCTTCTCGTTCAGCGCATGCTCAGTCCCACGCTCTGAAGACAACCAATCCTGTGCGAGCAACAGCACAGTGACATTTGCATCGAGTGGATACAAATGAAATGTGCGGTGGTGCGTCATTATGTTCGATTAGTAAAACTCTCAGAACGAATCATGCCTGAACCCACTGTCAAAGCGCCTAAGAAGGGCTCCAAGAAAGCCGTCTCTAAGGCGGTCAGCAAGACCGGCAAGAAGAGGAGAAAGACCAGGAAGGAGAGCTACGCCATCTACGTGTACAAAGTCCTGAAACAGGTCCACCCCGACACCGGCATCTCCTCCAAGGCCATGGGCATCATGAACTCGTTTGTGAGCGACATCTTTGAGCGCATCGCCGGTGAGGCCTCCCGTCTGGCTCACTACAACAAGCGCTCCACCATCACTTCCAGGGAGATCCAGACCGCCGTGAGGCTGCTGCTGCCCGGGGAGCTGGCCAAGCACGCCGTGTCTGAGGGCACCAAGGCCGTCACCAAGTACACCAGCTCCAAGTAAACTGCTGGTAGACCAACAACACAACGGCTCTTTTAAGAGCCACCCACTTCTTCTAAAGAGGTCTTCCTGTTGCTATAGAAAAACTATCGATGTTTAACTCTATAACATTTGAATGTGCAGGCTACCTATCGTAAAGTAAATGGGAACAGGTCAGCATTTCATACACAGTGAGACAGGATTATGTATGATTATAAACAGCAGCTCTATATGAAAATATGGGGAACAGATGTGAATAAAATGTCATAATTTAAACTTTAAAGAACTATACTCTCCTTAAAATGTGAATGAATGAGTGTATCCATGATATAAGTATTCATTTAAATATAGATGTCAGTTTAATTTGACTTTTTTTTTAATTTAATACTTTAATTACTACTACTACTTAAGTATCTTAAATTTGTAGCAATGTGTGTTTTTTACTGGATTATTGTTTTGGCACAAAATGAAGTTACATCTCTAATTTTAATTCAGATTTGTTTTCCTTACTGGTTTATCAGTTATTTCAATAAAACAATCATTTTTAAAGTCCAGACATGTTGATGCTCACTTTCTCTGGGATTTTGATACAGCTGTGCTATTTATAGAACACAACAGAAATGTGGGAGCTTGTTGGTTTTAAAGGGTGAACACCTTTCTCCTCAAAGTAGGCCAGGTTTGTTATTGTAAATAATAATGAATTAGAACCGTTGTGTTTACTCCTGATATAAGAAAGTGTGATGTCAATGACTAAGATTAAAACGGTGGGTTAGGGTTAGCCGTTAGAAATGATGCCCTTGCTGTGCTATAGAGATGGAAATGTTGTGCTTTAGAAATGATAACGTTGAGCTACAAAGATGGAAATGTTGGTACAGTTTGAATCTGACTGGGACTGATGACATGCAAAACAAATGGGTTAAACTGCTCATACATAGATAGATAGATACATAGATAGGTAGATACATAGATAGGTAGATAGATAGATAGATAGATAGATAGATAGATAGATAGATAGATAGATAGATAGATACATAGATAGATAGGTAGGTAGGTAGATAGATAGATAGATAGATAGATAGATAGACACTTTAATCATCCCGAGGGAAAATTTTAGGCATCCAGTAGCTTAGACAACCATAACACAACAAACACACATACATTTTTATTTTACAAATAAATACATTTAGTTTCTTCCATTGACCTATATGTTCCTTATGTGAGCTTCTGACTCTAACTGTTCAGTATATAGGCTATTGTGTTTTTATCATTTCATATCCGTTCCCCTGATGTTTCTGATCAGTCTCAATATGGGATACATACTGGAGGAGGGAATCATTACCAAATATAACAAATCACAGAGAAAACCCGTGAACCTCAGAAGTATAACACTACTAGAGGCAGGAAGACACAAGGATAAAACAATTACTAGATACATAATCATCAAAAGGATAGAAAAACGGTTACATTTTGATTTCTGAATGTGGGAAGGGCTGCTGGGTTTGGCCTCGCCCACCGCAGTTAGCGCCATCTGTCCTCTCTTACGTCCGCAGATAAGATGTAAATACAGCCGGTCTGGTGCTGTTGAACTCATTCGTTTCTAACGATCCAACATTGACATAACTGAAAATGAGTGGCCGCGGGAAAGGAGGAAAAGGACTCGGTAAAGGAGGCGCTAAGCGTCACCGTAAAGTTCTCCGTGATAACATCCAGGGAATCACCAAACCCGCCATCCGCCGTCTGGCTCGGCGCGGCGGAGTGAAGCGTATCTCCGGTCTGATCTACGAGGAGACCCGCGGTGTGCTGAAGGTTTTCCTGGAGAACGTGATCCGTGATGCCGTCACCTACACCGAGCACGCCAAGAGGAAGACCGTGACCGCCATGGATGTGGTCTACGCTCTGAAGAGACAGGGCCGCACCCTGTACGGCTTCGGAGGTTAAACCTGATCCAGAAGAACTACAACACAACGGCTCTTTTAAGAGCCCCCCACTTGATCTGAAGACCAATTTTCCTCTTGTCAAAGTTGTAAAAATTACTGGTAGACATTGTTTTGAACGAATACATATTTAATTATAAGTTACATGACTGTGAATTAAATTAAACTGGGTTGATCCACAGAACCCCACTATTTATGGGGTGCCCAATGTGAACTGCTAGTTGCACTTTTTTAGCAGATACATATTCAACATTTAGCTCACTATCCTCACATTTAGCGCATTTTCTTCACATTTGAGACAGAAGTAATATGTGTGTGTGTGTGTGTATAGATATGTGTGTGTGTGTGTGTGATCTGAAGAAAGACTTCCTTAATTCATCGCAACTTACTAGAGAAACTTTTACGAACAACTGTGTACACTGTTGGGGGTTTTATTTTCATTTTTGTGACTAAGTGTGTGGTGCTCTGTAGCACCACTGGTATGTCAACAAATGAACATTTAGTGGAAGAATTTTATAGAATGAATAACTGAAAGGCTACACAAACCCAAATGGGGCTCCATTTGTATCAAATGTAAGCCACATGCACACTTTATGAAGTGCGCATGGGATGAAGGTAGATGAATGTAGTGGGATACATAACTGCGCTGTGGCAAGGCTGTCATCATGGTATATTGAGCGTGGCATAGCACATGAGGACAGACTGATTTAGTGTGACACGAATAACACAGAAGTGCTTATAACTGTTACTACAGCTTTCACAAGTGTCGATACAGGGGGCAGCCATGTTGGATTTTCAGCTCGGGGTACTCGGTGGTTGTACGAGTTCCGAGCTCGTAAATACGAGGTCACTTTGTAACACACGTTATAATGCTTGCCTAGCTGCTAGGTAAATATGGTAAATATGGTGCAAAACCTGAGAGCTTGTAGAATACAATGTGATAACTTGCAGAACAAAAAAAATCTGAACTTGTTCAGACTTTTGTATGTTAAAATTTGCACTTGTAAAAGATATTCATACACACATGATCTGAATTTGAAGTCACACAAAGAAAGAAACAGGAGAGCTTGAAAATAAATCAGAATTTGGAAATTGTAATTTGCACGTCGAAAATGTTCACACCTGTATTCTGAATGTGAAGTCACAGATAAATATTCACAATGTGTAGATTGATATTTGCATGAACACAATGGCAGCTGCACACTTGTAATGCAACATTTACTCCTATACCTTTTTTTACTTGGGTTAATTTTCCATCACAACCACAACTCAGTGATTACAACCTCTCCAATCAAATTTGGCAAATTTGAGATTTGCTCTGCAAGTCAGTCTGGCCAAGATCCCATTCCAGCCCATTTCCAATTTTTTCAAATCGAGGCAGCTCGAGGCGGGCTTTACACAATGACGATAGTGCAGCAACGGCAATTTTACATTCAACACACAGCCACTGAAGCGCTTTGGAAATGCGCTGTGAACGAAGCTTGCCCAGACTGTAGAATTATGTTGTGTGAATAATTCACAGTTATCCACTGTATTTGGCTTTATTGCAGAACTGCAGTTATCAGGAACACATGAGCTTCACTAATCAACCTGTCAGTCACTCGCGTATTGATATTCTGCCCTAGAACTCCTCCCCAGACCCTAACACACCCGCAATGTAACAATCCGCTAAACAAACTAGTACCATTACAATACAGTGTCAATCAGGCTAGAGATGTCTCACTCTGTAGCTAAAACAGAGAGCTTGTAGTGGAAGTTATCTCGGTTCAACACGGTGTAAGTAAATAAAAGGTTTAAAGCTTGTAGTGAAACAAATGAAGACCATTGAGCAGAAACCAAAGTCTGGTTATAGAGTGTTTATTCTCATTTGCAAATGGAGAAACGCTGTAACACAGCCACCTCGGTGGCTATGCAAGAGCGCTCTAATTCACCTTCAAACAGACAGTCACAATATAGATTAAAACTAATGGTCATTCTCAAACCCCCCTCCCTGGTTTCCTTCAGAAACCCATCTTACACAAAACAAAAAGCAAAGAGTCATGTCAAGCCCTTTGGCCTAGTTGACAGGGGAAGACATAACATCTTCGAAGTCTCATCTGTTGAAGAAAATAAACTGTGTCTATGCGAAAGTTTATGGCGCCTCTGTCCCCTTATCAAGGGTTGTTTGGATAAACAGATGACCGGAGACCTTCGAGAAAGGCCTCAGAGTTTCTCTCTCAGCCAGTGCTTTATACATTCAGAAACCATAAAGTTTAAACCATAATCTAAACACACTAACCTAACAGTGTTAAATGTAATTTGCCATCACAAGCTCAACACACAGGGTGAAAACAGGAGCTGCAGCAATGTGCAGTACAACAAATATATGGTGTTTTTTGACAATTAAACCACACAAACCCATTCTGGTACAACCTCTAAATCAGTGGTTCTCAACCTTTTTTGTGCCAGCGCCCCCTTATCCATTATCCAGGTCCCTAACGCCCCCCCCCCCCAAAAAAAAAAATATGTAGGCTAATTGCCCCGAATATTAATGATTACAACACATGTATTAGTTTCCCAGGTATCAAAAAGCCATGTGAAATTATATATATTTACAGGTTTTTAAAAATAATGCAAACATTTGACATTCAATTTAAATAACAGCAGCCAATCAGAACGACTAGATATGTAACATTCAAACAATAATGAGGGACAGTATTATCAAAAGGCCTGCTGCATGTCCCTGGTGTGAACCTCAGCACCTTTATAAGATGACTTTAATTTGAATTTCCTTTTTTGTTTATGAAGTTACCTTGGGTGTCATGAAAGGCACTTTAAATACAATGTATTATTATTATTATTATTACAAACACTAACAGCAGCCAATCAGAAACAGTAATTTAACATTCAAATCTATTTTTCATTCAAATCTAAATCTATAATCGAATTGTTCCAACCGAAAACAAGCCCCCCCCCAAGCAAACACTCCAAGGCCGGACTTTCAAATAAAGAAAATAAAATGAATGTATACCTAATACGCCTATTCTCGTTCAAAATGTTCATTTTCTTACTGAATCAATGCTATTCTTTTTTACATACAGTACATTAGTGTGAGCAAACTCCTCAAAAACATGTAAACTCCATCATGATATCTGGCTCTTTAACTAGAACAAGATCTCAGACTAGGAGGCAGTTCACTGAGTGATTGTTAAAGTCTGTGATTAAGGAAACATGGTTGTAGTATGCAGGAAAATGCTTGCAGAAAGAAAGGCTGTTGTCAGGTAAACATGTCACAGTCAAAGAGGCTGAAGGGAAAATTGAGTGGAAAAGTCTTTAATGATGAATGGACTGATAAGCAGGCTACCATTCATACTGTATGCCTCATTTGCAATGAAATGATGCTGTTGCAAAATAATATAACCAGCATCATCATCAAGAATGAAGAACGCAAAGGTAACGATCGCGTCATTCACGTGCATATTAAGTAGCCACATGTATCTGTTTTGGTCTTAGTTATAATACATCCATAGATTTACTGCTCCAGGAGAGAGGACGGTTCAGCCAGCAGTTCAGTTTATTAGAATTTGTCCAAATTTCTAGATTCCCGCCAAGCTAAGCTAAGACTACAACCAACAGCTTCATTTGTTTTAGCTGGTTGGTAAAAATTGGCTATTTGCAGAGTAGAGCTGTATTTGGTAAAACAGCGCGGTGGACGAGAGCAGACAGAGCAGATTAAAATATGGCTTTCTACGTGTTTATGCCGGTCTATACAGGTGAGTGCATTGATAAGTATTACTTTTACTTTATTTTTACTCACGAAGGTTTTATCATAACCTACTTAGGCTACAGTAACGAGACTAGCGTGAGTTCATCTGCCCCCCCAGCGGCCGTTGGTAATCCTCTGTAGCGTTTCCAGTCAGGTGGTGCGCGTGTTTTAGATGTGTGTGTGTGTGTGTGTGTGTGTGTGTGTGTGTGTGTGTGTGTGTGTGTGTGTGTGTGTGTGTGTGTGTGTGTGTGTGTGTGTGTGTGTGCGTTAACGTTAACGTACACACACATCTCGGTTTAGCTGTGTGTGTGTGTGTGTGTGTGTGTGTGTGTGTGTGTGTGTGTGTGTGTGTGTGTGTGTGTGTGTGTGTGTGTGTGTGTGTGTCGCGCAGGCAAGAATCCCGGCATGTGAATAGAGACGGGGGGCTGGGTTTGTGCTCTACCTATGAAGCGTGTGTCCGCGCTATTCTCCGACAATCAACATTGACACCGTGGCGTGGCGGCAGAAATTGAACTGTGGCGGTGCGCCACTTGCAAATCAACATAATGGAAACACTGGCTAAATGTTTGCCAAACAACAAAGCAGTCGATATCTCTCACTCGTCACTTTTCTTTCTCTTTCTCCGTGAAATGAAGCTGCCTTCAGGTGCAGTAGGAAACGTTGAGTTCTATAAAAGATCTGACTAAAAACTGTTACTGTGAAATATAAAGTCTACCTGTGCTACATTGGGGGGTTAAAGAACACCACAGGACGTTGCGGCGATTGCATTTTTTATTTTTTTATCTGAATGCAGCTTCACGTAGTAGGCCTACGCCATTTAAGACGGTGCTCTGACGTCCCGTTTCCATGAAGGCAGCACGGAGCTGCGCCAGACAAAGCTGACAGAAGCACAGAAGAGTAATAATCCACCGTCTCGACCAGCTGCAGTGCTGTAAACTGGCAGGTTTTAATGTTGCAGACCACTAGTGTTTTTTAGTAGTTTAAAGTGTAAACATGTGTTGTTATTATGAATCTTTGCTTTAAACTAGCTTTCATACAAACGCCCCCCAAGGGCACTTCAACGCCCCCCTTTCCAAAATATTTCTTCCAGCGCCCCCCATCATCTTCTGAACGCCCCCTGGGGGGCGGTACCGCCCCCGTTGAGAAACACTGCTCTAAATAGATTAGATTAAATTAGATTAGATTCAATTTTATTGTCACAAGTACAAAGACAACGAAATGCAGTTTGCATTCAACCATTGTGTATCAGTGTAGACAGCTTGTGCATAGACAGGACAATGAAATATATTGCAGTGTTATAATGTATGTATGTAATATGAACAATGTATGAACAACATGTACAGATATGTGCAATGTAGTAGCAGTGACATTGAAAAATACAATTATGAACCTGAAAATGAGCATATGTAATGTTTACGAACAGCCAGTTTCACCAGAACTCCTTTAGTAGGTGCCCTATAATACTTTTTAATGGACACCATGCAGCCAATCAGAATCAACTATTCTCCCAGCCCATGGTAGCCTATAAGAACATTTAAACCACAAAGAAGAGGGTGTTTCCTTAGTTCATTTTTTAACTTTGTACGTGTGGACGTGGCTATGACCTTACCCTTTTCTCTGTTTTGGATTTAGTGAGCTACAGACACAAAGGAAAAAGAACAATGTGGAAAGCAGCAGTGGTTGTGTTCCTGCTGGTAAACATGGATATGCAGGTGAATGGTGACACTGTTTCTTCAGGTTTCTTGGGCAACTTGCTGGTAGTTCCCATGGATGGAAGTTTATGGGTGGGTATAAAAGCCATTGCCCAAGAAATGGGTTGTCGTGGACACCGGGTCACAGTGGTGATCCCAGAGATCAGCTTACGTTTGGGTCCAGGGAAACACTACAACACTGTGACCTATCCTGTTCCTTATGACAAGGCTCATATTGATTCCATCATGTCCTCATACAAGGACATGTTTGAAAAATCTGCACAGTCTTTCACGGAGAAGATCAGGAAATTCCATAAAATTACAGGCTTTATCCACATCACAGCAGAGAGCCTACTGTTCAATGTCAGTCTGATCTCACATCTGACACAGCAGGTGAGTGCAAATACAGGATCAGGTGTAAAATCTAATATAATTCAATACAATAGCCTTGCACTTTATACTGAATTTGTTAGGCATTTGTTTAGACTGTCTACTTTTAAACTACCTTTTGAGGCTGCCGCTATATTGGATTTTATTATATTGTAAAGTGTTCAATGTACATCTACTGTATCAACTGAAGTTGGGACAGTGGTAGCTGTTTACATATGTAAAAGTACCACAAATGTATTCGAAGTATCAAAAACACAATTAAAGTGTCAAATACAAAAGTACTTGTTTTGCCAATAAATGGCCCATGTGACTGACATATGACATATGACATATGACATATAATAAAGCATTCATGTGTAAGTAGCATTTACGGCTGTAGCTGGTTATGTTGTTAACTAACTAATTAACTAATTTACCTAATTAGGTATAGTAGTCCAGAGGTAACTAACTTATATATATATATATATATATATATATATATATATATATATATATATATACACACACACACACACACACACACACACACACACAAACAGTTATTTGGTGGAACAGCTAACCACTCGCATTTGAAACATGACAAGGAGCCCTAACCAGACACAGTTTTCTTTTTAAAGAGTCACATTCCAAAAAAGATTAGAAATGACTGGTACATACACATACATTAAATACATTGTGAGTTTATCATGCTGTATGTTTAATGTAAAGTCTTTATCTGCAAGGTAACTATAGCAGATAAATGTAGTGGAGTAAAAAGTACAGTATATTCTTCTGAAATGTGGTGGAGTTCAACTAGAAAGTAGTATCAAATTGAAATACTCAAGTAAACTTTTCACCAGAAGAATGGTATGTTTATGCAAGAAAGCTGTGTCATCAGTTGACCTGTAGAATCAATGCATGATGAAGCAGAAGGAAAGGTTTTATTAATGCATGCAGTTGAAGATTCACTCCCTTCACCTAGTTTTCCTTTGCACCTTTCCACTCTGCAGAACTTTGACGCCGTCCTGACAGACCCCCTGGTGCCCACAGGCTCATTAATAGCTCGGAAATTAGGTGAGTTCTGCCACACTTGGATTATCTGTACTCTTTTATGACTGCACGTTTTCATAAATTAAATAATTTTCAGGTATCCCCACTATAAATTTGCTGAGGGGAATTCCATGTTCCTTGGATATGAAGTCTGCAGGCTGCCCCTCCCCGCCTTCATATGTGCCCCGCTTCTTGACCAGATACACAGATAAAATGAGCTTCAAGGAGAGAGTTTTCAACACTTTGGTGAGCACTTAAATCCAGATGTACATCAACAAGTGCATGCATGATGGATGACCATGATTTCACTCTGTAAAATGACTCTACTGCAATTAATTAACTATATATCATTTCTTTTGCTATTTGTCAATAATTCTACAGAAAGAGGCCACGTACAATATATATGAGATGCCTCCATTTATATGCCCATATACTATTAAACCCCCATATGTCATTACGTTTGGCAATGTAGCAGAACCCCTTAGTATCTCCCTACTTTACTGTAGGCTACATTCAAAGTCATGTAGTATAGGTCAAGTTGAACCGCCAGTTAAACTACTGCACGCAGGGGCGTCGGACTGGGGGGGGGGACTGAGTACCCAGGGCCCTCATTTTGGGAGGGCCCAAAAAGATGCTAGAATGAATAGCTGTGGATGCAGGAAGGGGCTCATAGAAAATGCCTTTCTACAAGGCCCACAATGTTGTGCTACGCCCCTGACTGCGTGCCTACATAAATAACTTCCATTCGCACACTGTTTGAATTTAACTGAAATTGAACTCTTTTGCCAAGCACATATGCCTTACTTTGTACATTTGTTCATCTTTGGTCTGTGATGCCTCTGACCTACAGGTGGCCTTATTGGAGCCGTTACTATGCCGACTGCTGTATTGGCACCTTGACCAAATAGCCTATCAGTTTCTGGGAGAGAAGGTGGGCGTAGCTGAAGTGCTGTCAGAGTCTGCTATCTGGCTGCTGAGGTAACAAAGGTTATATATTAGGATTTGGGAGAAGAATACACATCAACCTAGGTGTTCCTATGAAGAAGTACTTAATAATATTACACTAATAAACAAGGGAGGAATAATGCAAAGGTAGCTTTACTGTTAGTTTTGTTTATGCCTTTAAATTACACTGAAAGAAAAGAGGATATAAGAATCAGATAAATATTGTGATATTGTGTTAAAACAGGTTAGACTTCATACTGGAGTTCCCACGTCCTATTATGCCTAATGTAGTACTAGTTGGTGGACTCAATTGCAACATTAGACATCCTCTGCCTGAGGTAAGGCCTGAGTCTTTTTTAATCAAATTAATATGAAAACAATTCAAACTTTTTTATTTTAATTTACTTCCTTCTCATTTCACTGCTTTTATTGTGGGGAGATAGATTAAGAAGATGAATGCCAGACCCTAGTTTGTTTTTGCAGGATTTGGAGTCCTGGGTGTCAGGAGAACATGGGTTTGTAGTCTTTACCTTGGGCACCATGGTGTCAGATCTGCCAGAAGAGACAACCTCCGTCTTCCTAGAAGCTTTCAGACAGATTCCACAGAAGGTACAGGAATATATGAACACATATGAAAATCCATTTTAAATCATACATCAATGCAAACATCAAAAAGCAAAAAATTACACTTAGCTTCTCCTGATAGGTTATATGGAGGTACACTGGACAGGTTCCTGACAGTGTCCCAGAAAATGTGAAGTTGATGAAATGGGTGCCTCAGAATGACCTGCTAGGTCTGTAAATCCACTGCAACACATCGTGAAATGTGAAGCAAACGACTCAAAACTGGCTGATGATGCGTCACATACTGTAACATCTGAAATCTGTGTGTGTTGTGTGTTAGCGCATCCTGGAGCTCGGGCTTTCATCACTCACGCTGGCTCTCATGGTCTCTTTGAGGGACTGTGTCACGCTGTTCCCATGGTGATGGTGCCAACTGTCGGGGACCAGCATGACAACGTGGTGAGGTTGGTGAGGAGAGGAGTCGGAGTGGTGTTGGATATTTTTTCCATCACTACAGAGAGCCTTCTTCAGGGACTGAATGAGGTCATCAATGACACCAGGTGAGGGATTAGGAAGTCACTCACAATGTCAGTTATCTCATTAGAAAGAAGCTCCTTAAAGGTATAATGGAGGATTTTCTGGAATTTTGGAAAAGAACCGCCCTCTCCACTTTTTGAAAAAATGCACATGCGCAACACTCTACCTGCTCCCGAGAGGGAACGCCTATTAAACGTGTGCACGAGAGAGCATGTACAAGCCTAGTTCTATAGCTAACTTTAGCATGCTACAGGCCAAAAAACAAGCTATTGTCTAGCATCTAAGTTGTTGTTTAGAGCTTTCAAGAAGATAGTCATGTGGGATCTGATATTGACTACGAGCCTGTGCCCTGTTCATCCCGACCAAGATCCAGGAGGGGGGGTGCGCCTAGAGGCCGAGGGAGATGAGGTCAGGGCGGGGGCGCAAGAGCCAGCAGCAGCCGATAGTGGGGAGAAGGCGGCCGTGAGAGAGGGGGAGGCAGCGGTCGGGCACGTACAACGGCCTTATGTAAACATATCACCAGAATGATTGACAACTAGTAGGACCAATAGTCTTGATGATCCACCCGGAAAAAGAAAATCCTCCACTATACCTTTAACATTCAAGATTCAATATTCCTTTGTTGTCATTCAGCAAAACACAGAAATGTAAAGCATGAACAAAATAACGAGCATGTCTCCTTTTAAAAAACACAGATAAAGACAGGGTAATAAATAGAGCTCTACAAATATATATAAAAAACAGAATAAATAATTTTCAGCAGAATATTTGTCCGTCTCAAATCTCAGTGCTGATGATGAATAAAATATAAAAGAAGTTTTGGATTCTTCTTTGCATACTGTCTTCACTTTAATGTTGTATTCTTTAAATCTGTTTATATCCAGGTATAAAGAGAACATACAGAAGCTGTCAGCTCTCCATAAAGACCGGCCGGTTGACCCACTCAGCCTTTCAGTGTACTGGACAGAATATGTGATGCGGCATAAAGGGGCAAAACATCTTAGACCTGCTGTCCATGACCTCAACTGGCTCCAGTACTACTGCCTGGATGTAATAGCCCTACTGGCTACTGTAGTGCTGTTTTTTGTAATACAGACAGTGAAGTGCTTGAAACTATGCCTCTGGAAACTGAGCAGGAAGAGGAAGCAGGACTGACCTGTAATTTCTTGTGCACATTTCCAAAGTTCCCAAGTTATCAAATTACCAGAAAACAACAGTTGGTTGCTAATCCACACACCCTATTCATTCCATTCAATGTCTCTACATGTTTTAACGAATCAGAAACTAGAGAAACAAGCTTAAGGCATAGGTATCATATTACAATACTGGACTTGCCACATCTTCATTGCTTCTTGTTTGTACCTGCTTTCATATAGGACTCTGTTCACTGTGTAGGCTACCAGCCGTTAGGCTACTTATAACATTAGTGAAAGCTGATGGAAGTCGACTAAAAAGCCACTCTAAAACAAATGGAACCCCAAAATAACCAAGAGGGAGGGAAAATAAATATAAATTATGAAAAAAGTGTCAAAATGATCGGGTTATATGGAGTTGTAAACAAAATGTCATCTATGTTTGGCTCTTTAGAATCGGAACTGCTTATGGTTTTTCGTTTTTCTTCCGTCAGTCTTCACTTTTAACCTCAGCAGAATACACAGAATAACTTACGTTTTCTAATATTCAGGAATGATATCTGTAAAACAGAGTAATCAGTGGTGTAGTCCCCCTGGAGAAGTGAGTAGACTATATTACGTAGATGGTAGATCACTAAGGAGAAAGTGTGAAGGCTATATAGCTTATGTATTTCAATGTCTTTTTGGCTGATAGTGATTAAATACTGTAAATTGACATAAAGCAAGTGGATACAGGCTTACTCCATTGTTGTGTCAGTGTGTTTGATAATTAGAACTATTAGGCCTAGCCAGAGTGATAGAGAAAGACATGGCTCTGGGCCTACCTATAGCCTACAGGCTATATTAAAAGTAACCTACTCCTCAGCAGAGGACTTGTTCACAGAGCAGCTCTGATAGGAAACCTGGCTGAACAGCACCATAATGGGTCATTTATGCCTGACGCATTGGAGGTGGCGCGCGCATTTGTGACATCAAAATGACTTTTTGTTTTTGTAAAAATAGGCTAACGATTGTGTCATAACCCTGCGACTTACTGTTGCATAGTAGAGGAATTACCGTATAGTACAGGAGAAGCTCGCAGGCAGTTTGGACTTACATTAGCTGTTTAGTTGAATTGCTAATGTTAACTAGCAATAATTAGCCTGTGCCTATGTTATCTCCTTACATATACCTACGCTCTGCATCTTGCATCTTGTTGTTTCCGGTCGCCGCCATCTCGGCAGTCAAAACGAGTCAATATCAAAACAAGTAGCAAAAGATTTAGTATATCCCTTGTGCACCGGCGTAGTTAAGGTGTAGAGCTCCTGGAGATACTTCGAGCAAAGTTTCATGTTGTGTCGAGCCTTCTTAGTGTTTAAAAATAGAATACGGTAAATCTTAAAAGTGGCGCTTCCGTCCTAATTATGCTTTTAAACGAAGGTTTGACTCGGGTACATTCACAAAAAGACCCTAGGTTGCATTTTGGTGAGAGCTACGCTTTAATATTGCGTATTTATTGATATAATCGGCATTACTTGGTCTATATCATTGCTTTTGTGTCATACTTGGTTCTACTTTTTGTAGACTTTACATTTCTGCTACTACTTTGTTGTTACTCTATAACTGTGACCAGCTCGACGTGTCTGAGGGCACCATGAAGGCCGTTAACAAGTACACCAGCTCCAAGTAAACCTTCCCGCTGCTGCAGAGCCACACATTTCTTCTTAAAGAGCAAAGTTTCATTCAATTATGTGTTTAGATACAAAGTGTCCAAGAATGGTTTCAGTTATCGCT
Organism: Gymnocephalus cernua; assembly: GCA_023631565.1. NCBI lineage: Eukaryota > Metazoa > Chordata > Actinopteri > Perciformes > Percidae > Gymnocephalus > Gymnocephalus cernua. Next base: position 37,536,518 of record CM042428.1, on the reverse strand, counting down.
TACATTAGTTTTCTATTCTTTGTTTTTGCCTAACATTTGTGCTATTATATATTGTGTATCTTATCTTTCTTAATTGTATATAATACAATTTTTTTTTATAAATGTTCTACCTGTCATTACGCTGTGGGTACAGGGAAACATATATTTCCTCTACATATGTACCACTTACAGTTGGATTTTTATAATTAGAATCTGCAATGTTACATGGTCTTTATCATTGCTTCAGTACTTTGTAATATTACTTGTAGACTTTACATTTAGCCAACTATAGTGTTTTTACTCTATGGCTGTGAACAGGTACACCAGCTCGAAGTAAACTTGCTGTCAGACCAACAACACGGTAATTTTAAGAGCCACAGCCCTTTTCAAAGAATTGGGGCATTTCAATTCATGGGGAGCTAATCACCACCTTCTGCCAACCATCATTGCCTCCATAATTATTTATTTAGGGTTTATTCAGAGTTGTACAAAATGACTGTGCATCCAACAGGTTTGAAACCTCCTGGAATCAAACGTCGCCAAACATGAGCTCAGTGTGAAGGGGAGACGGTTTTCTCACCGCTACAATGACTGTTTTGTTTTAAAACGTTTCTCTTCTAAGAATTTTATCCCCAAATTGTGGAAGAGAAAACACAAAGTGTCGTCATATTTTCAGCAGGGCAGCGGAGCGGCTGTGGGTTGTCTCTGCACGGTTCTCATGGGCTTTATAAGTCCCACCTCCTGCCCAGCTCAAAGGCATCGACCTGGAAAAGTCTAACAGATGCATCAACACCACGGTGAAGAAGCTGGTGACCGACGGAAAGCTGGTCCAGAATAAAGGGATTGGGGCTTCAAGCTCCCCAAGGCTCAGCCTAAAGCCGCCAAAACAGGCAAGAAAGCTCCCGTGAAGAAAATGCTGCCAAGTCCCTGTAGAAGAAACCAGCAGAAGTCTCCTGTGAAGAAAGCTGCAAAAAAGCCAGCAGTGAAATCTACTCCCAAGAAGGCTGCCCCTAAAAAGACCCCTGTGAAGAAAGCTCCGGCAAAGAAAGCGGCAGCGAAGAAGTCCAAGAAGTAAAGTGGCTCTTCGGTCGGTCTGTAGGTCGGTCGGTCGGTCGGTCGGTCGTTCCAGCCGTCCGTCACTTTTTTTCCGACATACTATACTATGACTTTTTTTGACATACTATACTATGGCTTTTTATCACTTTTACAACATATTATACAGTGGCTTATTTTGACATACTGTACTATGGCTTTTTATCAGTTTGATCGACATACTACACTATGGCTTTTTATCAGTTTGATGGCTTTTTATCACTTTTTCAACATGCTATACTATGACTTTTATCGACATATTATATAGGCTACTATAACTTTTTCAAGACTTTTTTCTTTGACTTTTTTTGAGATACTATGCTATTACTTTTTCAAGACTTTTATTGACATACTATTCTATGACTTTTTTCGACACACAAAATCCAAACGCTATAATGCAACTTGTACAAATGGAAATTCAGTCATATCCATTTCCTTGCCAAACATCATTTCCAACTTGATTTGTGTGATATTCTAAGACTAGTTACTGCTAACTAACGCTAGCTAACGTTAGCTAACATTAGCTATTTTTAAAAGTTGTGTTCAGCAGAATCCAAAAGCATGAGAAGGAAAGATTCAACAAAATCCCACTGTAGGTTAGGGCTTGCCTCAAAATGATGGCTAAATTACATGTAGGCTACTAAATTTACATTAGCACACTATCAATAGCCTGGTATTATAATAACCTATTTGGTAGTGATTATCTCCTCATTGCAAGTAACAGCATCTCGAAAGAGCTCCATTTTAAGTAACCAGTTTTGGGTTTGAAATACCTTGTTCATAAGCAAAACATTTCTGATCAGGTTTATCTGAATGAATGGCAGTATATATTTTGCTATATATATATTGCTATGTGTAATGTTGTATGACGCGTACTACATTTAAATTGTTTTTAGCTGCTGCGTGATGATTATCAGTGAAGCCAGGCTGAACAACACACTCATCCCTCCCGGCAGCTAGCAACTAGCAGAACGAGCTAGCTACCGGCAGGAGATAGGGTAGGTGAATTTAAACAAGCTGAGTCTTGTTGTCACCTAAGGGTCCTGTTCATGTTGCACAGACATTTTAATTGCATTTTGTGTCTGCTAAGAGGCACCAAATTCACCAAATGCACAAAATTCAGCCTCACTTTGAAGCATTGTTTCATTTAATTTCATTTAATTTTATTATGTATCTCGAACAATTAACAATGTTGCAAAAGAAAATTAAAAATTAAAAAAAATAAACCACAAAAATAAATAATAAAAAAAGATTAGTTCGAGAAGGAGCAGGCAGAAGCAAATAGCTTATTTGGTCCTGCCCCTACTTCACAATATCATATTATTACAAAACAAATAGATACGCAAATACAGCATACAGTCTTTCTACAATAACTTACAACAATACACAATACACATGACACCAATAGAGTTTCTCTGTAGCTTTAAAACTTCTTCTGAAAGATTCAGGGCTGAGAAAACATTTGAGACTGGAGCCCGTCATTTCTAATTTTAACATCATAAGTCCATTGGAAATGCATCAATACACCATTTTTTTAATGCTAAAATTATGTATAATCATTTTTGACTATTCTCTCATTTCCGACGAAATACTGAATAAAAGTAAATTATGATTATTTGTTACCATGTCTCCTAATAATTAAATTCCTATTCAACTAAACTGTATTCTTACATAAGGATGGAGGAACAGGAATGTAGTCTCGCCTGTCCGCTCCTCGTGTCCTCCCCTGGATGACCTGACGGTCCGGTCCTGTCAATCACACGGAGCCCAGAAGACCAGAAATCCAGTCGGATCGCAAACGCCTCACAGATCACAGCTCTATCCTCAGGCAAGGTGATTATGAAACAGCTCACAACAGCCGTGGTATGTTGGGATTTTATCACAGCAAATGTCAGACAATGTGAATCAGTGTTTCCCAAAGCCCAAGATGACGTCCTCAAATGTACTGTTTTGTCCTCAACTCAAAGAAATTCAGTTTGCTGTCACAGAGGAGAGAAGAAACTAGAACATATTCACATTTAACAAGCTGCAATCAGAAAAGTTTGACTTTATTACTGAAACCGACTAATCTATAATCAAAATAGTTGGTAATTAATTTAATAGTTGACAACTAATCCATTATACGTTGCAGCTCTAATTCTTTAGTCCTCTAGAATCAAAGTAAGTAATAAGCACCAGCCTCCCTTTTTTATTGCTGAAGAAAATCATTTCAGTCTTATCTTTGTTTGATTGAAGAACGTTTTTTTTCTGCATCCAATTGTTTCCTTTCCCAAGGCAAGAGAGACATGAGAGAAAGTGTCAGAGCGTAAATGCAGTGAGTGTGGACACTTTTAGCTGCAGACCGCCCCGACCTGCTGGACCTCGCCTGTTCGGCTCAGACAGGTTTGTTCTCTGGCCTTTTGTGTGACCCACCTGGCAAGTTTTGCATCCCTACCTGCTCTGCGACCACCGCCCCAATTTGAGGCATAAAAGTAGCTTCGGTCCCAGCAGCTCTTCACTCTACGCTCAGAGCCGACAACCAACCAACCCTCAGCCATGACCTCCATCTCCAGCCGCAGCAGCTACATGTCCGCCCCCATGAGGAGCTCCACCATGTCCTCCTCCTCCCACCGGGTCAGCAGCATGGGGGCCGGCAGCGTGTACGGAGGAGCCGGAGGGACTGGAATCCGTGTCTCAAAGGCTTCCTTCTCCTCCTCTGCCGGCGGTGCCTTCAACCTGGCCGACGGCGTCAACGTGACCGTCAGCGAGAAGGCCACCATGCAGAACCTCAACGACCGCCTTGCCACCTACCTGGACAAGGTGCGCAGCCTGGAGAAGGCCAACGCTGACCTGGAGCTGAAGATCAGACTGTTCCTGGACAACAAAACCAAACCTGAGGCCCACGACTGGATGGCGTTCTACATCCGCATCAAAGACCTGCAGGATCATGTGAGCACAGAAACTCAGAAATCTTTAATTTTAAGGGCATTTTGATGTATATACATATATCTTCTTAAATTCAATGTTTAAGGGTATTTGCATATAACTGATCCCCATGTGTTTAACATCAAAATGTTTGGAACAATCTCAGCTTTTGTAAAGTGAGGACTGAATGTGTCCCCGAGCAATGTGTAAAGAGATAATATGACTGAAAAAAAAAACGTTCACTCATGCGGAGGCAATGGGTTCAACATTGGGGGGGTTTGAGCAAAGTTATAATTTTAAACATCAAACACTTAATTTTCTGCATTCTGGTGAATTGTTCAGCATCCATCCCATTACATTACATGTCATTTAGCTGACTTACAATTGCTATATGTCAGAGGTCACACGCCTCTGGAGCTACTAGGAGTTAAGTGTCTTGTTCAGGGTTGGTTGATGGGTTGATGTATCACAGTGGGAATTGAACCCAGATCTCCCACACCAAAAGCATGAGTCATATCCACTGCACCATCACCCCCTGTAAATGACACCTATGTGTGGAGGAATTGTTTTGGTGCTTGACATGAGTATACCATAGTCTTAGGTTCACAATAGAATTAAATTCAGTAAAATCGCTTTTGAGTAGGAGTGTTGTCTGTTATAGGGTTAGGCGCGTACTTCTTCCTCAGAGGGTTAACATTTTAACATTTTAGTTTTTAAACTTTAAAAAACTTTTTCGGTTAGTTAATTTTTTTAAAATATTTTGGTTTAAAGTTTTTAACTTTTTCAGATTAACTTTGCTGCCTGTGGAAATGCCGGCCTCGTCCTCTCCATCGACAACGCCCAGCTGGCCGGCAACGACTTCAAAGTCAAGTGAGTGTGAGACTTTGTTTCCTTTAAAAGGTGCAGTAAGAGATGCTAATCCAATACACTATTTGTCAAATTCAGTGAATCTCTCCTCACGCTCACCTAGCTCTCTATTTTCTGTGCGCGGAAAAAAATATGCGGTGTTCCTAAACAGCCCTGGCTGTGTAAATGGAAAACAAACAGAAAGGAGTGCAAGAGCCACAAAACATTATTCCAGCCAATCAGCAACAGGTGGCGTTAGTTTACGGTAGGGGGGAGGCAGCATGTGAATGTGCCGGCCGGCCAGTAGTTATCTGTCCATGAATCTGGGGGGCGGAGCTCCTGAACGGGGGGTTGTATTAGTTTGGCAGTTGAGTTCAAATATTATTCTTTGCACAGTTACACACCAAACCAGTCATTTCAACATTTACGGGAGTCTCTGGAAGTCATTCTCGTGTTTTTTTTCAGGTTTGAGCACGAGCTGGCCATGCGTCAGTCGGTGGAGGCGGACATCAGTGGGCTGAAGAGACTCCTGCAGGAGCTGACTCTAAGCCGGAGGGACCTGGAGATGCAGATTGAGGGTCTGCAGG